>OY982577.1:7189280-7545157 GCA_963859945.1 Euplagia quadripunctaria
GAAACCATGAAAGGCGAGTCTCACCTAAGGTACTTGAGGTATCCGGCGAGTTCGGGCACGTGCGTGATGTCGTGGCGGGGCGCGGGCCCGCCCTCGAGTTGCGCCTGCAGCTCGGACAGCGCGGCGTCGATCTCGTCCTCGGGCGCCGCGCCCGCCGCGCCGCTCGCGCCGTCCGCCGCCTCCGCGCTGCCGCCCGCCAGGGTCTGCAGCTCTATTTGCAGCTGAGGGGAGGGAATTCAGTTATTACTTACTTCCAACTTTATTTTTTTTACGGTGTACGGCTAGTGTGTAATATGATACTTTCGTAATAATTTCATTAATGATGGTAATAAATACATACTGAAATAACTTGTAGTAGAAATAAAGTCCACATTATACTGAAAAAGAAACACCTATTGGCTGCCTTATATATTGCCTTCTCAATTTAAAGATTATTATGACAAAAACATTAGGTGGAAATTTTGGTGAACTCTGTCCCACGGGATCCGTACATTTTTCTGACTATAATGTATTAAATTTTATCCAGATCCGTTCAGCCACACAAACTTTTGCCTTCATAATATTACTTTCGTAATAAGAAACGTATAAACAACCATAATTATAATTGGAATGATTTCATCAGAATATTATAAAGACTTAACAAACCTGCAATGCTGCAAACAGCAACATCTCCTCCTCTGTACACTGCACCTCCTGGTTAAGAATCTGCCACCTGGCCTGTTGGTACAACTGGTTGAGTCTGGCAGCATCCTGTGCACGCGGGCATAAGTCGAAGAATGAGTAGAACTTGAACCGGAGCTGTAGAGTGTCCCACTCGCGTACGTATTGCTCCATAACCGAGAGGGATGAGTCCAGCCAGCTAGAGATGACGATATACAAATTAGTTGAAATTTAAATTGTCGTGCCGGAAATGGTGTCGCCGCGGAAAATTATAAAAGAAAAAAATGCCGACGATATAGGCTATCAACTTAATTAAAATAATTTAGATTTAAGGTAGCATTTATAAGAGACGTAAAAAAAAAATTGTGATATAACGATTTTTCGTGGGAGAGCCACGCTACGGCACTCTCGGCCGGCTCAACCGGAGTTATGCCACAGCCTTACAAAAAACCGACAGTGAAGCAATGCTTGCATTACTTTTCGCCGCGTGAGTGAGGTCACCAGCGGCCCTAACCCTTCCCTCTACCCCCTCTCCCCCTCTCCACGCTTCCCGCTCTTCTTCTTCTCCACTCTTCCCGCTCTTCCCCTTGTATCTCTCCTTCTCCCACCTTAAAGGCCGGCAACGCACTTGTGACTCTTGAGTTGCAGGTGTTCATTGGCGGCGGTAGTCATTTACCATCAGGTGACCCGTCTGCTCGTTTGCCCCCTATACCATAAAAAAAATATACCAACCCAACATTCATCCTGGCCCGTTCCATGAGGGTTTTCGGCGTCAGCAACGATTCTTTAGACTGACTGTCAGGTTCAAGTGGAGAATCCGCCAGAGACAGTTCGGCAAGGGAGTCAAGGGCATCCATTGATGCAGCTCTCGGCGGAGTCCCGCAGTAACCACCATCGCTAGAGCCATCACTCTGTGTGCTGTTTATACCACCGTAGCGGCGAAGAGTGCCGTTCTAAAAATAAAAGTTTGCGTTTATTTGACTAGCCTGACTGCTGAGCCAGAGGTCGTGGGTTCGATTCCCATCCAGGACAAATACTTGTGTGATGAGCATGATCATTTGTTCTGTGTCTGGGTGTAATTTATCTATAATATGTATGTACTTAGAAATATATAAGTATGTTTATCAGCAGTCTGGTTACCATAGTACAGGCTCTGCCTAGTTTGGAATCAGACGGCCGTGTGTGAGGTGTGTGGAGTTATTATTATTTTTTGGGTCGGTAAAATTTTTCTCTTTTTTGTGTTTATGTTTAATGGCGCAACTTTATTATACCAATAGAGCTATGTATATGCAAGTTACAGTACAAGAGCGTGACCAATCATGTTTCTATTATCACTGCCATGCAGAAATACAACCTACTGTAGTGGGATCATGTTTTGTTGTTCGAAATAGAGATACTATACTTTATAAAAGATATATACGATTCTACTCCCGTGTGTATTTTGGGGATGCCCGACTAGTTTCGGACCCGACAGGGGCCCTATGTCAAGGGACAAAGCGTCATGCCGCAAAAGTGTCAGGCGCTACATCAGGCATCCCCGATATACACACGTGAGGATATCTTTAATAAACATGAATACCACTCACGAAAGCTTTTATTATTATAAACTAAACACGTTTGTATTCATATATATATATTTTAATAATAATTGTGTAATTATGTTTTTTATTTATTTACTTTCTTAATTACTACAGTATAAAAAAGTAAATTATAACTGATATATAAGTATGTTTTAGATACTTTTTTAAGGATTTTATATGTGCATTTGTAATATAGTAATATAGTATTACTAGCCGGAGAAGAAATATAGTATCATTAAAAATATTATTTGTACTTGGAAAAAAAATCAACAGATTTAAAAGGCACGGTGTAATTAAAAAAAAAAACAACGAACTATTCTGATTTCTAATTCTGCAACATTTTCTTCGAATAAAGGGTCAAGGGGGAACAAATGGTAAATTAATAGTAATACAAGTACATCTGGTTAGTGCCACTCTCACAAAGCAAATTACAAATATACAAGATACCCATCTTGCATCAGCGTAGCAGAATTCTCTAAAACCCCGCACGGCACTAAAATGAGCCCGAAAGCCGATTCTTACTATAGTTTATTCAGCGCTTCAAGATTTTTTGAAGATAGCGATTAATTTATGCATATTATGTAAACGACTTAAACATGAAACAGATGCACTTTTGTTGAAACATTGTGTTAACAAGAAAACAAATGTTCGCTTTGGTTTGCAGTAGAAAAATAAAAAGTTAAAAATAACTGCGCGTTGGAGTAATCTCATACAATATTCCCTGCAAATTATGAAAATAAATAAACAATTAAACTCCGGTTTTGAAATTTTTGTGCAGACATTGCTGTCTTGACTAAAAAAAATGTGTAACAATTGATTTTAGTGTAATAAAAAGTATTTTTAAGAAAGGAATGATCAATTTGTGGGTACTAATTTTTATTTACTTATGATTACGGATTCGCGGATAATTTTCTAACATTTAATTAGTATATGAATGGCGGCGAGTGTACGTAGGTTTAATTGTTACTTAGGACATTTATTTATGTGATTAAAAGAATTATTTTCAGTCAGAGGTTTGTGCGATTCTACTGTTGGGCTTTAAAAAAAACAGAGTGAGTACTTAACTCTCTCACAGGACACTAATCTTAGACCACAGCGCCACTCACCTGTTGTGAAGCCACTGGTGTAGCTGAAAGTGATCGCGGTGGGGGTGGAGTTGCAGGACAAGGTCCGTTCGGTCTGTCTAGGCTATTTGAAGAACCTCTTGTAGCCGCTATAAATGTGTTCGTATCCGGAGGCTGTGTTGACTTTATCCTTTTGGCTTCTTTTAAATTCTGGTAGTTCTGTTTTAAGTGAGACTGTTCTAGAGGATAGCGAAGAGAGAGTTCTTCTGGATGCCTGATTCCTGCAAAGGTAAATATTGAAATAATGAACTATAGCTTCCATGTAACGTATTGTCAGGCCTTGATATTAATAATATGCATCGTTTTTATGTTTCTAGCCATAAACAGAATCTAATGGTTGTAGATATGAATATAAACTATTGGCATATCTGATGAACACCGCACAATTTAGATTTTTTATCGACATTAAACCGACCTACACAAGAACTATATCTGCTTGCATATTTAATTATAATCATAGCCGCAACCTCATGCAGATGAGAATACCTAAGTTGTGAGGTTGTGATCACAAGGAATAAATTATTAGACTAACGTTTGTTAAATAAACGAATAATACAAGACCTGACTGCGTGATTGATACGTCCATTTGTTTTTTATTAAAGTGCATTTTTTATACATAACTACACTAATGTTTACGTAGCGTTAAATCTCCTAGGTATTAATTAGTAGCAAATATTATTAGGACATGTTATGAATGTTAAAATAGTTTAGATTAACACCGGTTTGTGAAGAGGTTCCGAACCAAGTGAGAAAAATCAACCAAAACTCTTTTTTAACAAACGTGATGTAAAGAATGAGGTATTTTTGTTACTCGAAGCTTTATTATAACTTTATTACTTTCAGAAGAGGCTTGGAAATTTAAAGATTTTTCAAAATTTGCTATTCACCACGTTCTTTTAGTTCCAACCAATCATGATTTCTTTTAAAAGCCCAAAGATTAAAATTTTACTTATACAATTATGTGTATATGTTAATTAACTTTTTTAAAAGTATAACCGACTACAATAATTTACATTAGAAGTAGAAGAAAAAGAACTACATAAGCTATTTGTTTCACCTTTAGGATTTGATGTTTTAGGAGCCGTGTGGTTTACCTATTGGTGTTTTGTAAACTCAGCTTATATACACACACATCAAACAAGGTTATTATAATCTTTCCCACGTACATATTTCTTAGATGTAATTTCTATGTTGTTTAAAGTTAGACGATTTCCGACGATAAATAAGGGATATATTATTACATTACAGATAAGATTCTTATAACGTTACATACGTCCTGTTTACATAACATCACAAGTACTGGTCGAGGCGAAAAACACTCACTGGGTACATAACATCTACTCAATAAACGATAAAACTATATTTATAAGTACTTGCATAATTATGTTATAGCGGATAAGAAATTTCAGAAGCTTCTTATAACTGCTAATAAAACCAGCAGAAGGAATCTAACTGATAAAAATAAACTTTAATATTATGATAGCACATGCCGCAGTGTAGGGCCGCCGTAGGGCCATAGCTCGTGTAAAGATGAACATACAACATTTACGAGTTGATTGACTTTACGAGCATTAAACATTTGGAAAAGATAAATAGTTAAGGTGACGTTCTAACTACGCACACTATACGTTGTAACTATTTGCCTTGACAATAAATTTCAATTTACTGTTATTAATAGCTGTAACTACAAATTTAACAGCTAGTTGGATTGCAGTTTGAAAGAGGCTTTAGTTTCAAATAAGGTTCGTTATCGTTGTCCTACTGGTAGGATCAGAATCTAATTTTTCGTGGACCCATTTAGCAGTAAGGTGACGCGGAATATACTATGCCGTTACTTGTGGACCCATTGTCACAATTACTTGCTACAATCGACTCCATGAATTAGTATCGGTTCTTCTGTTTATCTACAGTTCTATGTTTAGTTTTTAAAACCTCTTGCTGTAGGAAAACTATAGTTCGCTATATTTTAGTGCATATTAAATATACGGTGAGACATTTACTTGAGTAGAGAATGTATAACAAGAGTTTTTTTTTTTTAAATCTAATATTTGAGGCAATTATTTATAGTTTATCTTAATACATTTAATAAGTTGTTTTTGCTATATGTAAATTAATTGTTATTAATCTATGCCAATAAATATCACAACCATCACAACTGTACAGCGAAACAACACAGGTCTGTACCTCAATCTCTGAACTACAAACGCTTCGCCTAGTTTGAACATGCCCTAAGAGACATAAATATGAAGATACTTATAGCCCGTGTAAGGCATAAAGTATCTCGTAAACGAGATAAAACCGCTACAAAGTGTTAAAACATAAAAGTTTTGCTATAAAATACACATGAATTTTAGACATAACCTTCCGAGAGCTAAAAGCCGTCAATGTTTTTGCTTGAACCAACGGGGCACAAGTAAGTACATTTTATCCAACGGTAACATAATACAATTTAATACAATAATGCTGGACCGGTTTAGATAAAAGTTGGTTTAAACTAGATCAACATCCTTTTTATTCGCATCATTATCCTGGTGGAATAATACTGTACAGTTAATAGTATGTGGTTAAATTATAACGATTATATTAGAAATAAGTATTTATTATGTTAAAAATAAGTTATAAATTATATTTACGAACTAGCTGCGCCCCGCGGTTTCACCCGCGTAAGTCCCGATCCCGTGGGAGTATCGGGATAAAAAGTAGCCTATGGTTAATCCAGATCTCCAGCTATCTACATACCAAGTTAGAGAGGTACCAAGAAAGAGTAACGAACATCCATCCATCCATCCATACTCACAAACTTTCACGTTTATAATATTAGTAAGATTTAACATAAAGTTTAAGTCGAAGTCGAAAATCGTCAAATATAAATTTATAAATTTTTGACTTCGACTTATGCTCGAAAACTTATTTAAATATTAAAAAAGTGTGTGTGTGTACTTATGTACGGACGTAGGAAGTTATACTTTTATCTGGTTAAATAAAGTTTATTTAAATATCATAATAAATAATATATACCGTCAACTAAGCTCAAATTCTACAAACATACTCAAAGTAATATGTAAAAACCATTTTTATCACTTATAATCACAGTAAATTATCATAAATAATACATACTGTCAACTAACCTCAAATTCTACAAACGTACTCAAAGTAATATGTAAAAACCATTTTTATCACTATCGTGAAGTTGGTAACTTTTTTGAAAAACTAAAATGTTGACTAGATAACTTCAGAGTGTCGGTTTTTTGTGACGGTGTGCGCGCGCATCGTAAAAAATTATTCTCATACGCATTTTCTAACACGCCAAAAGAAGTATAACTTCAAAAAAAAATACACTTCGCGAATTGAGGACCTCTTTATTTTTTGTTTGAGACAGGCTTAAGTGAATGTTAGAAGAGTAATACTTACCAAGGCTTTTACAAAGCTGTACCACGGCACTGAAGGTGTCAATAGAGAAATCAACTTTGCAATCAATGTATCTTAGGTCCGGCAGTTGGATCCTGAGCGGTTTGTGCATGGGTGTGAAGTGTAAGGCCGCATCTGCGTGGACACCATACTGGTCAAGGGTGTGCTTCGGTCGGGACAGCCATTTGTTTCGGGTAGGCCACCAGAGCGCATGGTCTGACCAGTCCTTTTTGAAATCTGTAAAAGAGAAAGGCATTTATGAAGACTTTTTTATAAAGATCAATGCACGGATTCATTTTTTAAAAAACATATTCGGTCGACACTAGATAATATTATTAAGAGGAATTTTCCTGTTTAATTTTTTGCTTTGTAACACTGAAGTGTAAAATTAGTATTATTTGCAGTTAGAAGAATTTCTAATTTGTGTATCGTGGAACACTGCTGAACATAAAAAATCGGGCCTTACATAGATTTCATCCAGGTCGAGTACGTTCGAATGTTCAGTGTTCCCTTCTGAATCTGGATATAATAATCGGATGTCAATAAATATAACATTTTTTAAGTCCCCCGCCGCGTCTGTTTGTCTGTCTGTTCTTTTTTTTATGTTATAGGGGGCAAACGAGCAGACAGGTCACCTGATGGTAAATGACTACCAAAGCCCATGGGCACCTGTAACTCAAGAGTCACAAGTGCGTTGCAGCCCTTTAAGGTAGGAATAGGGGAAGAGGGGGAGAGGTGGGAAGACGGGAGGGGATTAGAGGGGAGGGAAAGAGAGGGGGGAGAGGGGAAGGACGGGAATAGGGTAGAGGGAACGGTTAGGGCCTCCGGTAACCTCACTCATGCGGCGAAAAGCAATGCAATCATTGTTTCACTGCCGGTTTTCTGTGAGGCCGTGGTGTCGAGCGCAGTCGAGCCGGCCCATACGTGCCGAAGCGTGGCTCTCACACGTAAAATGTTCGCGATAAACTGAAAACTACTGAACGGATTTTCATGCGGTTTTCACTAATAGACAGAGTGATCCATGAGAAGGTTTAGGTGTATAATATGTTAAGGTTTTGTGTAAATTTTTTGAAATATGTTGATGATTGTTGAAGATGTCTCTGCTACCCGTGCGAAGCCGGGCGGGTGGCTAGTGATATATGTGTAACACTTAATATGTATACAGAAAGAAAGATACAGAGATTGCCATAAAACGTGTGCTGACAGTTAAATTTATCTTTACCGAAGATAGCCTCTTTGACAGAGTATTTATGACAGTACACAAACGGACATAACTAATTCACCTTTTTATTTAATTAGGAAAAAAGCAACAAGATGAACACTAAGACACATGGTTGACAAGACAAATAAAAAAAAAATGCATCATCCGGTGAACGAACTTATCAAATATATAAAAAAGAAATGGTAGTTTGACGTCAGCACACTGTAGGACGAACTCAAACATTGTAGAGCTTCCTTTAAGTACCCCTTCTCATACCAAGGAAAGTGCAGGGTGGGTCGAGTTAAACTGGTCTTCTCTCGTCGTGAGGATTTTGTTTTGCTTCCGTTGAACTGTGAGTCACGGCTTAGCTGGTAAGGGATAACGCCAGAACAAACCATAACATCTAATTGCCGTGACTCATAGAAAAACTGATAGCTACACATTTAAGGTGTGTACAACTGCGATTGTCGGTTCAATGGACCGATTCACTTCGTAATGTATTGTGTGTTGCATGTGTTGAACCATTGAGAGCTAACGGTTCATTGTTTGTGAAATTAATAAAGATTTTTTTTCACCAAAGTTTTTGAGTCGAATAGATTGTTGATAATGTTCAATTTGTCATTAGGAACAAGGTTGAATATTTCTTGGCATACAGCTGACCTCACGGGACAACAAATATTGAGTCAACAAAAAAATCAAGCCTTGAACATCAAACTCGTTTCTTAACTAGACTTTGATGAGCATTAGAGTAATTACTTTATAACGACCATTTTTGCTGTTATCAGTAAATATGCTACTAATGATTACAATGGCAGCTACCTTACAAATAGGAACTTAAAAGTTCACGTCTAAATTGTTTAAAAATCTACAGTATATATAGTATCTAAGTAGTAGTATCTAAGTAGTAGTAGTAGTATATATAGTATCTAAGTCTATGTATTTATAAACATGAACAAAACTGCTTCAGTAGCTATAAATAAAATTGTTACAGACAAATATTAGTTGGTTTATATCAAGGTTTGAGTGCAGACCTGATGTCATACTCAATATGAACGAATGATGAATGCGATGAATGCTAAATTTAAAAAAATAATATAATAATTTAACATATTAAACAAACAATCCTGAACGAAGTTGCTCTATAGTAGGTTAAGGGTACTTCCAAACTTATCAAACTAAGTATGAAACAGAAAACAAAACAAAATGGTACAGGGACTTTTGACTCATAAAATAACTGTTATAATTTATTTCTTGGTACTAGGTAAAACGTGACAAGACGAGATTCACGTTTTTCTATAATGAGCCAATGTCGATGACGTCATCGAGTCAATCATTAATTGTATTGGTAGACCGAAGCCCGTATTTACCGTTGTCCATGACTCATAATGTCAAAATGGAAAATGTTGTGCATCTGTAAAATTATGTATTGTTTAGCAACTGTTTCTAGTTTGATAGTTAATGAGTCATTTGATACTTACATAAAATTAAAGCCATAGACTACGCGAAAATGCAGACACTTTGACCGCATTAGTCTGTCGTAAAAATTGTTTGGTAATAATAATAGGTCTTTACCTATGAAATTATCGTTCTGCAGTACTGGCATTTCAAATCAAAATATTTTTTTTGGCTGAGAGTTCTAATTTCAAATTAATTTTATTTTAAAAACATAGATTTCTCTTTTCAAAACTAGTCGTTTGTTTAATGATTAGTGTTATGTTTTCATCGCATTGGAATATTTTTTGTCATCATGGATACGTTAAAAATTCGAGTAATTATGGAATATGAGTAGCGTCGTGGCAGCAACGCGGCACAAGCGGCACGCGACATCAACGACGTTTACGGAGCTAACACTACAAACCAACGCACCGCTTGTTAGTGGTTTGCCCACTTCCGTTCTGGAAATTTCGACCTGAAAAATGAATTTCGTGGTCGTTCGAAACCTTTGGTCGACAATGACGAATTAAAAGCGATTGTGGAAGCTAATGATACTCAATCTAGGGCTGAACTAGCAGCAGCTTTCGACGTTAGCGTGAAAACAATATTGGTCCATTTGGGTCAAATTGGCAAGGTAAAAAAAGCTTGACAAATAGGTGCCCCATCTACTCAATGATCGCCAGTGCGAAGTACGCGTCGAGACCTGCCTTGCACTGCTCAACAGGCACACAAACGAATCTTGAACCGCATTGTTGAAACCTGCGACGAAAAATGGATTCTGTTTGACAATCGCAAGCGCTCAGCAAGTCGGTTGAATCCTGGCACCTAAACAATGCCCTAAAAGAAAACTTATCCCTATAAAAGTGATGGTCACTGTTTGGTGGTCCAGCGCCGATGTGCTTCATCACAGCTTCTTACCAAACGGGATGAGCATTACGTGTACTGTAAAGAACTGAACACAATGATGGAGAAGCCCGCACATCTCCAATCAGCTTTGGGCAATCGTTCGTCTCCGCTGCTCCTGCACGACAACGCCACATACTGCACAGCAGACGATCTCCAAGTAACATGAGCTGGTGTTGGAAGCTCTTCGTCATCCGCCGTACTCGCCAGACCTTGCGCCTTCTACTTTTTCTAGAATTTGGATAACTTCTTGGCGGGAAAAAAATTCAATACCCTAGAGGTAGTATAAAATGCATTTGAAGAATTTGCTACCGTCCAGCTGATTTCTTCAAGAAGGGCATCAATAAACTGCCATTGCGTTGGCAAAAATGCATCGATTGCATGGGTGATTACTTTGATTAATAGAAATAAAAAATATAGGAAAAAAACCATTTGATTTTTTTCATATAAAACGGCAATTTCATAAGTAAAGATCTAATATATAAGCATCTAGTTATGGTCTGCTGATGTTGTTGTACCTTCGGCAAATGTTCCAACAATTCAAGGACTTCCTTCAAAAACTTTTGATGCGTAAGTCCATTTTCTGACGAGGCAATGTTCTGCAAATTTAACTATTTCATTATTTGCATTAACATAGATAATATCTAAACAATAAAGAACTATCAAAAATCTTCGCGAAGAATGTTGCGTTTTTAATTTGCTATCCTCTTGTTCTTTATCTGATCCTTGAGGTCATCTGAATCTATGGAACTGGTAGTGAAAACTCACAGTACCAAGTTCTTCGATAAATTGTTTGATGTGTAAGCTCCAACTATGGAATGTTTTGCCAATAGCTGTTAAGACTTGCCCAAAACATTGTCTGTCTTTAAGAACATGGTCAAAAAACAGATACAACTTCTTAATCTATTGTTTGTCTAAAACATATATATTGTGTTATCAATAAAATATTCTATTTCAAAAATACGTATGTATCTATATTTATATTTATTATCTATGTGAATTTTACACACACTGAACTAGCTAATACTAGCTAGGACTGTTTGCATATATATTTTCAATTACTTTTATCCATATCAAATATATATCAGCACTTTTTTAACCAAAAGTACCCATCATTTCATCTATTTATTATTGATTTGTATATCCCTAGGTTGTCTGTAAGAAATTCCTTTCAGCGAAAAGGCCTTTGTACATATTCAACTGAGGTATTATTATAAGAACATTTTTGTTGGTGTACAATAAAGTTTATTTCTGTTCTTAACACAATTAGTCGCTATTCAAAGACAAGATATCGACACGCAAAGATCACTTCCAATTACAATTTTATGTTTTATTCAACCCGCGGGAACCATAAATGTAACTTATACCATGCTCATACAACCTTCATCATTATCGCTGTGTAAACACATTACTAGTAACAATGCACATAGATAGCAGGTTTGACTCCTGCGGCGTCTCTGACCATATTAGCTATCGGATAAGTTGGAGAGACGCGTTTGGTATTCACCGCTTTCGCAATTTTAACATCCTGGTCACGTAGTAAAATTTCTTGCCTCAGAAACACTTTGGGATTCTAAAATTCCTTTGTTGGTATGATGTTTTTTAGCGTGAAGAAACGTGTACGCCATGCCTATAAGTACTATAAGAAGTACTAAGAAAGGTCACGCAGGGACGCAAAGATGCGTTAAAGATAAGTCTGTTGCAATTATAGTACAGTGTTTACAAAATGAGATATTCTAGCAAGATAGTGTGACCGATAGCTACATTATGTACGAAGTTGAATAGTTAAATGCAGTAATTTATCGTGTAATTGTATCAAAATATTTTAATGATCACTTATTTAATCGTATTCATTCTCAACTGTTCAAGGCTCTTAAAGATCAATTAATTATTCGTGCTGCTACTCGTGCTGCACCATATACGGAAGATTGTGGTCAATGTTGTAGCGCCGGTACTGCACCTTATTAGATACAAATCGTGTTGTTTGTATCGATAATCATATGCGTATTCTACTTATACGTAATTCTGTTAAAAAAACAGTCAGTTGTAGGACTGCACGTCAGAAGTGTAAACATAACTTCACAATGTATTTGCATATACATACACACACACACATCTGCACATATATAAGTTGGTTAAAAATAAAAAGTAGGTAATAACATTTCTAAATGTATACATAGGGTACACTGGAAGTTCTGCGCTCCTGGCCGCTCATAAATGTTTGAATTTCGAATGTTATATTTTTTAAATATAAGATATTACGAATTTTCGATCAGGTCACGTGTCCTGACGCGAGTTTAACATTTTTTACCCATCCCAAAAAGTGCACAACGCCGCCAAAGAAGTTTTTACTTCAAAAATGTGCGTAAAAACAATTGCAATTTTGTTTGTCAGTATGTCTAAAGAAACAAGTAATGAGTAGAAACAATAGCTAACCTACAACGTCGAGTGTTGTAAACATACAATTTTACGCAGTTCTTTAAGACATTGTTTCGTAAGTCCCCACTACTAATTACTAATTGGACAGTCATTCTCGACGTTATCGACAGTTATGTAGGACAAGATAGTTTATTTCTGGCGGCAGACAGTTTCTGCGCCAGCGTCTCGACGATATTATGTGTTGACAGCTCAGCGCAACTAAATATTGATGAGTGCAAGCGCGTCGAAGAAAGGAGATAACAAACTATTAAATAACACAGTCTTGGCAGAAATAATTTAAGCGAAAGTGATTCTGTAAACAAACGATAACCAGATACGTGCGCGTGGCAAAGACTTAATGTTGCTGGTACCCACCAGCAACATTAAGTCTTTGCTAAAGAATGTTACGAATACTTATTAAAATTTAGATTAAGAAATATTGAACCCAATCTTTTAACAATAAACTAATTATCGTATTGAAATGTAAGTCAGATCAGATGACCCATCTGCTAGTTTACCCTCTATATCATAAAAAAAGAAAATTGAGACTACCACAACCTTAAAGTAATTAGGATTCTCAAACTTACTTAGGAATGAACTCATAAGAGGTTTTTGAAAACATAAACATATGAACAACGGTTATCAAGTAACAGAACATAAAAAAGTTATTTAAAAAGTCACAAACTTACAAATCCTCAAAGCGGATACAGCTAGATTAGCTGTCATAAATAAGAAATTAGTGACGGACCATTACGAACAGTCATAAAAAGTAATGATTCGGATGTGAGGTTAAACCGATGTTAAAGACATTAAGACAGGTGTGAAAACTAAAGATAAACCGAATGCCGTGATTATGCACTTTAAGTTATTTAAAACAAGATTATCATATCCAAGGAACGTGGCTCTTCTAGACAAAACTAAATACTAGTACCAACATTAAGAAAGAGAAATCAAACGATAAGAGAAAGATAAATTAAACGAGTTTCAAGTAATTATCCGTCCAATATTTCAACGTCTATGCTAATATGATAAGATACACACATTGCTTAAGATGTAAGTTTATTAATTAGGTTTACAGGTCCAGAAATAGATTATACATTATGAATGTAGGACGTCTCGCCAATTTCATAGCTGATACTTCAGTGCACTACTTGCGATTCAAATTCTTTGAAGTATTGTGTGCAGTAAACTTTATTAATAGATTTACTGCAGTGTTTATTGGTAACTAAAATCGTTTAATCTTTGATCCCTTTCTTCTTATGCAATCTTAGATTTAGTGGTACACATGACATGTTTCTTTGACACGACACTTTGAAATAGACTACCTATTTGACTAAAATGAAAATACACTTTAAAATGCCGTTAGCCTAACAGTTAAAAACATTTTAAACCACTTTATTGAAGACATAATTTAAAAATATGTGTGATATTCATAAAAAAAAAATAATAAAATCGTGATTGAAAATCCACGTGATTGGCTGAATGGGAAGTGACGTCAATTGCTTGTTGATAGTCGATGTTGCGTACGGTACATGCTGTTGATTCGATTTTCTTTGTTTTTACAAATATTATTTTCTATTAACGACCAAAAGTGAGAAATTATCTGTAATAGTTATTATACGTACAATGAAGACCAACTTTGTTAAAGCTGATAACGGTAATCTCCGTAAAATAAACGCGATTATGGTCAGAATATTTTTTAAAAACAACCTTGATTTTTACTCAGCTTAATTAAAAAAATGTGAAAACAGCACTGTAAGTATAACCCAGCATATTGTAAAATATACTTTTAAATAAAAGAATAGATGAGAAAAATCGACAACTTTTGTTATTATTGTAAACATTTATGGCTATGTTGACAAGTTGACTTTTGGATGCTATAAGACTTGTTATTGAAACAGTTTATGACAAATTACCATTTTGTGAATCAAAATTATGTTTTTCAGATTGCTACGAGCGTTATTTAACTATTTTTGATGAATCTTGGTATTCTATGGAATGCTCACAAAGATTTTCTTTCCTTGGTTTTGATAGATGTATTAGTCCACTGTGGCACTACGCACCATTTCCACCATTCCACTAACAGTAGAGATAAACAGTTTATATCGTTACGATTTAACAGCGACTGTTCGTTTACGAGCAGTTGACGTCAATATTTCACGTGACCTGCATGTAGCGTTTTGGCTCCCTCTATATTAATTTAAACTTTAATAGTGATTTTCATAGGAAATAGAGCAATTTAGAAAGAATGGATCAAATTGATGGTTTATTATTGTAAAGTGAATAACTTGACATAGTTTTACAAAACTTGTCAAATACACTACTCTTGTAAAACCGGATGCATAACGTAATAAAGCATAATGTCGTCGTCACATTAAAAACACGATTTATTTATACGGTAACGTTACGCTATTGGTCCGTCTGACAAATAGCGGGCAAAGGCGGGGTGATAAAAAGGCTAGGCTGTATAACGAATAGGATGTATAACGAAACGATCACTTAGGTGCTTATCGAGGTACGAACAACATAGCGGTTACAGTTATTTAGTGAATTTGATAGTTTATAGCAATAGTGTTGTCGTTGTGGCTAACAATAATTTACTGTTTTGCAAACAACTACTGCAAGTATAAACTAATATAGGTTAACTATTTAGAACGAAGCCGAACCTAAGCAAACAGGAAGTTTGCATCCCATTAAACTAGGCCACTGGATATGCACACTAATAGCATAACTGCGAATGCACTTTAACTAATATTGGGTATATTTAATCATGCACTTACGCATACCAACCAAGTTTATCTCCGACTTAACGAGTACAAGTTTACTCAAAACAGTGTGCAAGGCAAACATAAAACAGGCAAAGTAATTATGCTAACCGTTATCTTCACAAATAGTAAATAAATCAAAAGCCTCGTAAAACAAATAGGGAGCAAACATCGACGCATGCGTAGTACTGAGGAATGTTTTGTTTATTTTTAAACATTTACTTCGGTACCTTTTTACAAGCACTGTCTTGTCTATATGATAAGTTTTTTCACAAACCTTGCATGGGATTATGTTAAATATCTGTCTACTTTTTTTTTACGTTTACTATTAGAAAAAAGTTTCTTTAGTCTTATTTATTATCCTCTTTATATAGTGTGCAATAAAGAACGCACGAAGCCCATAAATCAGGTGACACCTAACATATTGAAGTTAACCGTTTCATCAGCAAAAGGTCTTCGCTATACTCCTTGCGGTACTCTGTATGATCTATAGGTCGAGTTTACACAAGACATGCAAAGATCCGCTTTGTGATTATGGCAACGGGCTGTTTTTATCCGAATAGTTAAACGACATATGTTTCATAAGCGGATTTTGATTTTGAGCTGTATTGCGTTGTCGAAAGAGTTATATCAATGGTTTCGATAGCTTTCTATATGTCCAAAGATGTTTTTGTTGTTTGTTTACCATACACCGCTACTGTTGCTTAATGGATGAAGTGAATTTTACATATTTTGTTTGATGAATATAAATGGCTTTTGTACTATTCCCTATAGTAAACAAGTTCCTAGTAAGTTCCTAGCAGGTGTGGTAATACCCAGACGTCAACTAAAACATAATAAATCATCAAAAACTAGAACTGAGCTTTAATTAACGATCTTTAAAGATATTTTTATCTACTCTTGGAACGTTAAATATAAAGTATAGCGTTAAATTTAAATAAGGAACAACGACAGATTTAAATATCTCTTTTGTAAGGAATTTGAAGAATGTGGCAGTTGTTTTAAGAAGTAAAAAGATCATCAAAGATATGTTACTGTGTGTTCATAGGATTTCCAACCTATCCTTATAAGTTAAGAAGGTATAGGTGACATAATCAACGTCGCAAAGCGACGTAGGCGAACGCCCTGTCGCCGCCCACTGCTTCCGTCGCGGAGGCGGCTTCACAGCACCTGATCATTATGAAGCAATAGTGGGGTACGGTTTATCTATGTACTGAGAATAATGATTGCACACGTGTATTTATTATTGCAAGAATCAAATGCAAATGAAATTATTAGTTAAAGATTTACACTAACTACAATTAAAGGTGAAAGGTAATTACAATCGAAAGGGAATCTCATAACTCACAATTGTAGGGACATGGTTGAAAAAGTTTGTGAGTGATAGATGAAATGTTGATCCATGTGTTTCTACAAAGGTACGAAAGACGCTAGTGCGTTCATTTCCATTTATGTTGCTTACTGCATCTATGACAGAGAAAGGTGGAAGCATAGCTATTATTATGTCAGGTAAGAACAAAATGATAGCTAATTATTGTTACACAACTATAATCATATTGACGTTAGCTTAGCATTAAGTATAGCAAAAGCCGTCATAGTTGTGCGTTTTAAATAGTTTAAATATAACGTTCGATATTCGCTTTCATTACAACTATAATGAATTAAATAAACCTGACTTTTTTAAAAGGCTGTAACATCGTTTTCATGTTTTCTAATCTATGTTAAACGCATGAGGAAGTGGTTGTCCAGCATCAATTTGCCAATCTAACGGACGCGTCCATTTAAATTCCAACGGCAATCTTATTGGTTGACTTTGCTATATATAGTTATTATCCTATCATTAGAGTCAAGCCCAGTTCTTAGTGCTGGGATACATACAGGAATCTAAATTACCTAGTATATGTGGAATAAAATATGAAGATTACGTGTCTATTACACTTATGGCTGCAATATATACAGATATCCTACATAAATGACTACGTACATTTGAAGCTAAGAAGACTTTTCATTGAAACGTTTAAGGGCACTATAATAAAAATATTTAAATAGCAATGTTAACATGTATCTACAAAAACCTAAAGTAGGCTAGCCTACGCCATACGCCACGCAAACACAATCAGGACTCGTAAAAAAAGAAATAAAATTATAAATCGAAAACTGACACCGATAAACTGCTATACAGTGATCACATCGCAAATAAACTTAATTTATGGGGAAACATATCTTACATTCAGTCATGTGAGAAAAGATCTTATCTCTAGGCCGTTGAATCTATATTTGTTGATACAGAGCCACAATTGTACTACTTATTTGGAATGGCGGTAATAAATTAGGATTTTTATTGTCCGTACATCAAGACCGCATGAAATGTCGGTACCACAGCATTTCCAATGAAGGTTGTGAGCTATACAGTTACCGGTTTGCAGAACTACTACAGCATTGTATACGGCAGCACACTCAGATCGTAATCGATTCAGTTTAATGGGTTGAATTAACCTATTTTCATTGCGAAGTACGTGAACAATTTCATCCTACGTGGTGTTCAATTAGTTTCCGTTTTAATTTTCTGTTTACTATTTATATATCAGTTTACCACTAAATATAAACTTACCATTCATTTAAAATAATTTAAATTTTTTGTACTTGCATGCATCCAAATTACAGGCAACGCTATTGGGTATGCGTACGATTTACAATGCTAAGTTCGTAGTTAAGCAGTAGTTAAGCATTACACAGGAAAATAAATTGTATATTATGCATAGATTAAAAAAAACTAATATGTATAATGACTAGAAAGCTAAAACTATTTAAAGTCAATCTATTTCCTCCAATTTATAATTCATCTATGTGAAATGAAACCTTTGTTAACATACAAACATTAGTAATATCAGCTAAATAATGTTCGGTTAGGAAAATAAAAAACCTCGGCAAGTTACCGAAAACAAATGGAACTAATTTCTTTTAATATCAAGAGTAACTTTAAAACGTCATAAACATGTCATCATTGTTTATATTTGATTGTTTGATGATGATTAACGATGGTTTTTGACTTGTTTATGATATTTAGAGTATATCCCGAGAAAAACAATTGTTGTATATCTATATAAACAATATTTATAATGATAACATATATGTAGACCAAAACGAGGGAAGGCCTCTATAAAAACATGTTTATCACAATAAAATTAAGTATCAACCGGCAAATTTTATTTCCTTCGGATCACCGATTTAGCCGAGATTAAAAGGCATAATAAACATTTTAGTTTTCATACAACACTTTACCTGACGTTAACTTTGCGTGACGACACACACTTATCATCAAAGAATGTACTACTACCCTCATATTAGATAATGGTTTAACGTAAGATTGACATGACACGCAGACATCAAAATATAATGATGTTCAAACACGACATTTAAAACACTATTACCGTAACAAAAGTACAAGATGATTAATGATGATGATGTTGAAATGAGTCGGATATTTCTATGAAATATAGTACAGGTACGGACTTACGCCCACATAACCACAAATATCAAAGGGCCATTGGCCATTCATAGAATTGTTTTCATTGAGAGACTACAGCTGTTGGTTCTAGGCGCCATAAGACGTCATGCTGTTGGAACGGGGAAGAAATTGAACCGGTAAATACTTCTTACGAAGGTGAACAGCATAGCCATAGAGTGAGACATAAATGTTTAACACTTTATGTAAGTATGTAATATATTTTACATACTTATACATATTTATGTATAAGTATGTAAAGTATATAAGCTTAATTTTTAGCGTTAGTAGAAAATTTTAAAACAATTTAGTGATTTATTATCACTATGTTTTAACAGCAGTTGTACAAAGTACGGAGTATAAAATGTTCGAAATCAATGACTGTTTTCTCCTGATACATATAAGTGCCATCAACACTCGTAAGTAAGCATTACAATGCATTACTTAGGTTATGGCTGAATTCGAATAAAAGTTACATTATGTACTAATTATAAGTAAGTAATGCTTGTTTGTGTGTATGCGCTTGTCTGCGCATGCGTGCGTCTTTATGTGTGTGCGATGTCTAAATAAATAAATTTACAAAAACGTACCGCAGTGAAACTTTAAGGTAGTCGTAGGTATAAACGCCACTGAAACTATGTAGTGCAATGCACTATAATTAGCCTTTAAGTTAGAACTTTCTTTCCTAACTAATTTAAGAACTTTCTTGTTTCATCACTAACTAGGGTGATGAAACAAGAAAGTTCTTAAATTTTTTTTGCATTAAGTAATTGTAAAAACGATAAATTAGTATCATAAAAAAATAATCGAAAATACTGTAAGGTGATGCAACTAAAAGTCATACTTACCGGCTGAGTTCATCGTGTCAGATCTATGTGATATTGTACGCTTCAAGTGAGAAATATGTCTTTTTACTATCACACATTCCTATTCCACTTTCAATGTTATTTTTTTAACACTAAGATTCTTTTTATATGATCTTTAAAAGTACCCGCTTTTATTTAATTTTATCAATGGGTGCATAATTTAATTTAGTATTTTTTACAACGCTAATTAGTGCATTGAAGTCAACGAAGCGTGTTATCACGCTTATGGCTGACGTTTAGCAAAAAAATGATACAGGGCTCACCTTCAAACTTCAATGGCGATAACGACAACTGGTTCTAATGATTACTCACCTTTACCTGCAACAATGAAACAAAAAACTGTTAGAAAAATTATGCAAGCAACTGCAATATAATCGGATCACATAAACGTTAAGAAAGGCACTGCAGATCACATTGTAAAATGATCTGCCATTAGATATTAAATGTCCTATCAATAGGGAATATCTATATGAATAAAAATGGTTGGTAAGCACATCAGTTGACAAGGGCTGGAACGATTTCACTTATTGTTTCCAAATTGTTTGTTAAAGTAAAAAAAAGGATTAACGAAAAAGACAAATTAAAAGCACGTTTTCCTATTTATTCAATTATTGTAATTTGGAGGGGCTACAGCGTCTGTCGGGTCAGCTAGCATCTAATAGAAATAGATGAATCACAGTGGTTTAAATGATAATCTCGCGTACTGCCGCTGTAGCGAATTTTATTTCTGTATGGATAGTTTAACTCACACATAACAATGAATTATTATTAGTCTGTCAGACAAATAAGTTACAAGAAAGTGCATCAAGGTGGACTGTGCGTCCTTCAATAAAATTATAGGCTTGAAAGTTCACCAGGGTACAATAATTTTTCTTTAACAGATTAAAAAAATACTTTTTGCGGATAACATTAATTTCCAACATTTTGTTTACAATCTAAAGACATTTTAACACTAGCCAAAATTGACATTTATAACGAAGGTTGAGTTGCCAATAGGAGTAGACGAGGATATCCACTAAATTTCCCCAGTAAACACCACCAGGTTGGCAAAACATAGTCACGAGAGCTCCTTCATGACGGAGGATTTACCGCTCGTTACAGAATGTTTGTAATCACCGGTAGTCAAATGTTTGTAATCATGTTCAGTTGAGAGAGGGTTTTTTCGCACCAGACTTTAATTTTAAAACGAGGAAATATCACTTATGTGCCCCAATCAGATAAGTAATTCTCTGCCAGACAGACAACTATTACATGTTCTGTACAATGGCATCTACTTATTCGAATACAAAGAAGACTAACGAAGATTACCTAGATGATAGATCTATAGATCTTTTAGGGGACTATCAATTTAAGTATCGACATTAACATATTGCTTTCCCTCTCGCCCACTCCAGAAAGATGAGTGGGTGTATCAGCGAAAGTGGTTTTTCATATGAATAGATGTCATTGTGAAGTACTCGAGAACCGGCATTGTAATGTAGTCGCTAAAACTCTAGCCAACGTATCTAAAGATTCGATTACTGGACGATTTCAAGATAAATGTATTTATTTATTTGTGTCTTTATTGTACACATTTTAAGTGAAATATAATACAAACATAATATAAACATTTAGGTATATTAATGCCGATTGATATACTTACCTAAATGTTTATATGTGGTCTTATCGCTTACAGGGATTTATCCCAGACAACCTTTAAATATTAATATATAATTATGATACTTTTCTTGCAATCTTATACTCTGATGGTATATCTATTATTATAATAGAAGAGAATATATAAGATCCCCTTCCCAACGTCAACTGTACAATTTACAAACATTCTTCCGTTTACCAATTGCTATCAATAAATGTCGCCAATAGAAAATATAAAATTGCTAATTATTTATCTAATCATATATTTTAGTTATAAACAGTTTCATAATTACTCAATTCGAAATTGATCACTTTGTCGAAGTTATAAATAGTTTAAACTAGTTAGGCAACTACGGTGTGCTTATCTAAGATGAATTTGTGCAAAGCTTTAGCAACATTGTAGCAAACTTCTGAGCCTAGTAGGTACATTTAAAAACGATCTGTTAGAGTATACCCTATCATTTACCTTACGGTAGCTGGGTGTTGCAGCTACCGACAACCGTGTATACAGTAATAAATATCTCCCATTAACGTGTCTGCCTGTTCGGATTCAGGCACAAATTAGATACTGGGAAAACAGCAATTAACATTACTGGAACAATTACTAAGGCTCCGAACGCCGGCTCTATTATTAGCAAACATTAGCTAAATAATCTATGTACTGATGAAACGAACCACCCAAATTTGCTTAAAAGCATTCTAGATTCGACACGATTGTATTTCTTAAAAAAAGGTTAACGAACGTCTTTGATCAGGATCTCCATTTATTATGTTATGTTGCATGCAGCGTAGACAGAAATCTCGGTTAGGTAAATGTTTGATGGCTCGTTGATAAGACGCTTGGGATAAAAAAATAGCACACACAGTGTTCTTCATACCGATAGTATGTATCTTATCTGTATTGCTGCGCTGTAACAGTAATTTTGCCATCCCGCCGTTTGTTTTAGGCAGATTGGTCTATGAGCCTAAATTCAATTGCTTATAAACATTCAATAAATACATTTACTTTGAGCTGCAACCAATAATTCAATGGACCTGTTCCTAAAATAGGTTTAGCGGGCCGTCATCATCCACTTAGCACGTTCGCGAAACGCCATCTTGGCCAATCAAGTCGTTAACCCCTGACGGGACACTTGTAGCAGAGTTCTGTCGGCACATCTTAAACGTTGCTTATATATGTATAACCTAAATTCAAGTTTCTAGATATGTGCTTCTAGATTTTCACCTCATTTGATATAATATATGTTTTTGTTTCTCTATTTGTCTAAAAACAGTCGGCCTCATGCCAAGAGCTTACCGATACAACCCCAATCTCCAAACACAAGGCGATTTGGTGAACATTGTATGCATAAGCAGGAACAGAACACTATAGTAGTGTTGTTAACCCTTAATGTTGTCTACAGAAAAAAAAGCGCTAAACAATACTTGTGAAATATTTTCTCCGGTCGGGATGTCCCAAATCGATTCAGACTGTAGGAAGCAAATAAGTACAAGTTGGCAATGTTGCTTAATCGATAAAAATCTAACTTTGTTAGATAACTCATTAATTTTAATTATACTTTCTTTAGGTGTAAGTATTATTTGTATGTTTTTAAAGTCCCGTGTCCACTAGGATACTACGATTTTTACACTATTTATTATTATTTACACTAGGATTTATAACTACTAAAATTATAAAGAAAAATATCAATAAACAAAACAAAAACAAATGGGTACCTATTGCAGTCTGAAAAAAGTAGCTTTCCAAAAATCCCAAGAAGAAGTGCTAAAAGTACAATAGATAAGTAGTTCCATTCAAATGCCGAGTGCGTCAATCATGTCACATGCGTTATAAACATGCACTTTCAAAGTACTGTGACGTAAGCCACGTACATAACATACAATATGGCTACCAACTGTTCAGACATCTGCTATTGTGATTCCGGCGCTTGCAAATCAATTATGCGTACAATGCAGGCGCCTCGCTAGCCAAATCACATCAGGCATATTAACATGCTTTTTAAAGGCTCTTACTTAATAATTGGCGATTACAAATCGCCGATTCAGTGACATGCAATTACGTGTACACTTACCTAGTGCTTTTAAATGCCTTGGCTATAAAGAAAATACATTATAGCCTATAAATCAAAGCAATTAAATGAATAGAAGGCATTAAGATGTTGAGTGCATAATTGCTACTCACATGGCTGTTCTCTCTGTCTGACGCAGACCATAAATGAGTTTGACCTTACCTAAGAGATAGTCTTGATTCATTGACAAAGTTTCTAATGTTTTAAATAGTTGGGTTTATTACTTTTTTAAATGTCGCAGTATGAACCCGTCTTGCGAGCAATGAGAGAAGATTTAGGCTTTATGTACTCGGTTATATATCTAGTAATTGTCTTTAAAAGCCGAGGTCACGAAGAGTCTAAACACGACATCCTGTAAGGAACATCCTAATCTTCATTCATACATCATCCAAGAATATTACCGAAGACAATTTCATTCAAAGTACCAATTGGACCGAAGAAACCGCATTATCATTACAGAAGACAACGAACGTATAATAAATCGATTACTTCTGTCATATTAAACTGGTCACATTCAAGAAAATTGTCAAAGAATATTACTTGGCTTCTTAATTTCTCCTCTTTTGTCATTTGCTGCATTTATCGGATGTAATCTTATTAATCTATAAATATATATGTATTATATACGTATTATTTATTATGTATGTTTATGTATATATATAGTGTATATGAATATATTAAATGTTACTGAGTGATTACACTTGTTTCCCTGTATTATGTTGTATAATTATGTTAATAGGTATCATTTACTAGACTAATCCTAACATGTTTTGATTCCCACACCAAAACTACCCATTAGATTGTTATATAATCTGGTCATTATTTTTCCATCCCAAGGTTGCCTGGAAGAAATCGCTTTTAGCGATAAGGCCGCCCTTTGTACATATCAATTTTCGTAAACTTACTGTAGCAATATTTACTGGTGTACAATGTACAATAAAGTTTATTCTATTCTATTCCAGATAACAATGAAATAGTGATAAACGTTCAAGTAAGAAAGAGGTAACTAATCAAATATGGAACAAGAATGAATGAGACAGAAAACGTCGTTCATCAAGACAGAGTACTCTAATTTACGACGATTGCGTCACTTAACCTTATCTCAAAGTATTGCAGTTTGGTACATTGCAAACATTTAACCAAAACGAACAAAATTTAATATTTACTAGCGTATTTCAGACTTATTTAGTTTTAATTTGAGAAATGATTTTGAGATGTTATCGATAGAACCGATTAGAATTTTATACTTTTAGGAAGGAGATTGTTTATTTAGATTTATTAAAACAAGTCTATTTTGACCATCCTGCCATTAAAAAGGAGATGATCATTTTTATAAATCTTACTAATATTATAAGAGCGAAAGTTTCTTAGGATGGATGGATATTTGTTACTCTTTCACACAAAAACGGCTGAACGGATCTGGATGAAATTTGGCACAGAGATAGATTATAGTCTGAAATAGCACATAGGCTAAAAGTATCATGATTATGTTATGTGAATTTTATCGCGCAAAAATATACGTTTCCCGTGAGATCCATTTCAATAAAATTTCCACGCGTACGGAGTCGCGGACAACAGCTAGTACTCAATAATGCCTAATCGTATTTATAAATTTGTTGAGTATATTTACTTCTACAATGATTTACCCAAAGCTCTACAAATTTCAAATAGATTTTCGCCAAACTAATATCTGTTGTTTCGTCGTCTGTCGAGTCGTTTAAAAGATCAAGCGGCCTTTTTTCATTATTTTGTTAAGATGCTCAGAGATTGATAACCTTACATTTGGTTAAGAGATATCATATACGTCAATCTCAAATTATTTGAACTTGTGACTTTGAAATCTTGATGTTTTTGCTACCATAAGTAAGGACAATAAACATAAGGTCACATACAAAGTAGGGTACGAAATCAAACAAGGTTTGTAGCAAGCCGTGACCTACATAACGTTTTATTTGTAGAAGCGAATCATGTAGACATGAGTAAACACTATGTAGAAAATTAATAGCTACACTAACATGATCAGTGTGATCATCTGTTGGTCTTGTTGGCAAACTTCTTTCTCTTTCATTGACAGACTTATGCTAACTAATAATATTACAAATGCGAAATTGAGTTTGTTTGTTACGCTTTCACGACTTTAGTGAACGGATCAGCATGAAATTTCGCATGCAACATCATGAAATTTTGCATGCAACAACATCATGAAATTTTGTATTCTTGACCGGGGCGGTCAGAGGTACAAAAAGGACATAGAGTAGGTACCTTTCATTTCGAAAAAAAGTACTGTTCTCGAGGGATAGAAACATAATTTTAAGACAGCCATTCGGCAAGCCGAGATTTTGTCAAGACAAAATCTACATGACATTGACGCGAGTGAACGGACAAAAGCTAGTATTAATATAACTAAAGGATATTTAGTCAAGGGATGGGTTTCTTATGGGTTAAGAAATCATAAATTATAAAGGTACGGTTTTTAGACGTGGATTTTAAATACAAACTACATATCTACTAGACTGTTACTTGTAAGTTATTTGGATACCTGGAACCTATTTAGAAAGGGACGCGATTTAAACTGGATCAAAATCCCAAATAATTGTTTTTATTCAAAACTCTATTTGATATCTTTTCAAGGCCCAATGAACTGGTATGGTTTTTAGACGTGGATTTTAAATGCAAACAACAAATTCGCACCCATATCTACTAGACTGTTACTTGTAGTTATTTGGATACCTAGAACCTATTTAGATAGGGACGCGATTGAAACTGAATCAAAATCCCAAATAATTGTATCTATTCAGAACTCTATTTCATATCTTTTTAAGACCAATTGAAATTAAATCTCTAAGTCTATGAAATCTCTTTACGTTCATCATTTGCTCCTGAGGATGGACATAGATATTCTTGTTGCGATAACCGACGTCCATGGAGGCTATCTCAAGCATGGATATCGGTAATAAAAAGTAAAGTGGCATACAATTTTTACTTTATATGTATTGCAGCTACTTGCTGTATTATTTTTTTGTTATTCATGTTGCCATGTCACGGGTCTTTCCCGTCCACATGGAAAGGGAAAAATGATTCTTAGGAAAGGCCCGTATTTTGAATGTTATTTATTAATTAATCATTTCATAAGACCATTCATAACCTCAGGGAAAGGGTTAGAAAAACATAGTTGTGGTACTATGAGTAAACCTAAACTTGATTGTTGCAAAACAAATTATCCCTAACCATATTATTCTTATTTGAAGTGAAGTCTGCTTTTAATGCAAATTATTTTATTTTTATAGCTGTTGGAATATTTGATCTAAGTTTAGCAGCCGAGCCGAGAAGGGCTAATGTCAGCCTTCTTTTTGCGTTCGTACCAGCGTACCTACCGTATTAGATGTAGACAACGTCAATACTCGTCAATACTATAATCGATTAATTTAAATATTTTACATAACAATGTAAACTCAACAAAAATTTACAGGAACGAAACCTTGGTAAATACTCTCAATGTCATCATTGATTACCTGGCCAATCGACATACATTAATGTTGAACTTTATTAATAGCAGCAACGGATAGCGTCACTTCGTTACATCATTGGGCGCGACCATTTCTTAATGTTTGCTATATCTGTAGAATCACCTTGAGATACAAAATACACCCGCGGAACTTCAGAGTTTAAAATATTCTGGTAATGGACTGGTTGGACTGGTTGTAGGTAGTTAAGCGTACTAATTAGGGGTCATCCATAAATTACGTAACATGTTACGGGGGCGTAGGGGGCCAACGAAGGGTGATATTATATGACAAGGGGCGAGAGGAGGGAGGTTCTTAAGCTTCGTGATGTTACATGTCAAAATCTAGTGTTAAAAAACTTAAAAATATATTGTATCTTAAAGCTTAGAGTTGAAAGTCAATGAACACAAGCTGATTCTTTTCATTATTAGACATTAGACCTCTCATTAATACAATTTATCATTTCAATTTGATGTTGATTTTATTCAAAAAATAAAAATGTGTAATTGCGGATTTCATTTATTCAGTTCTAGGTGTAAAATATGTGACGTCACACCGGGGAGGGGTCCCATAAATGTGACCAACTGACAAGAACGGTGGGGATAAAAAATCGTGAAATTCCTGTGACGTAATTTATAGATGCGATCTATGAGACCCTAATTCGCACATGACTAGTATGCTTGATCATTGTTAACCGCTATAACAAAGTTAAATTATTGTGTTAGGAGTCGATGGACGTCGTCGGATTATACGTGGGCTCGTACCTACTCGTAGTTTTGATCGCTCTCTCCCATGCCTTAGCGATACGCAATCGCCTCTTATAAACAGATGTTAGGTGTACAATATAGACATGATCAAATCAATAATAACCTATTAAAAAAAAACAAAATTCAGATTGCTCTGCAGGGTGTGTTTGAAAACACCATTGCATCTTAGATTTTTATTCGGTTGAGCGAAATTGAAGGTAAAAGCTAATCATGATTACTTTTATACAAAAGTTGCTGGTTTAATCGTAAATCGACATCCTCTCGCAACCGTCCGTCGCACCCTTTTTATCGCCATTTTGTTGGCTGATTGATGAGCCATTACCGGTTTCTTTGAAAGCTACCTATGATATATCGACGTCGTTTACCTATTTTCGAAAATACTTTAATGATGGATGGTTGAATCACGGTATGTTATACGCGGATAGCTGTGCGCGTGCGCTCAGGGCGGATACGCACACTATATAAATAGCTGGTTGGTTATTTTCGTCGGGACACAGCACCCAGGCGCCCGCCATGTGCCACTGACTGCGATGTCTGACTGTAATGCCGTTAAAATTAATTAAATTCCCGACATATCGAATCACAGTCCAAAAGGGCTTGCTACATTCAAATTTGTGAAATAGTTACACTTTGAGTCAGCCAAAAATGTAAAATATGAAAAAGGTTTGTATTTTCACGTATTCGATTGAATTACTGATGTAACGCCTATAAATATAAATCCAGTCAGTGTTTGTATAACAATTTCAAAGACGCTAAATTATAAGCTTTTCTGTTCTTGGCATAGTCAAGGACTGTACTAAAGCGTAGTAAGTATACAAATATTTATCTATACACTTACCACCAATGAACGCATTTCGCGTGGGAACGAACCCTCTCACGAACACTTATGCTTTCTTTAAATAAAAACTTTTCATCTACCCCTTTAGTCCATTGTAATAAAGTCTAAAATCAATCGTCATAAACCTTTGTCAATACAGCTAAAGAAGTCGTGAGATGAAGACCTTAAGCCTCTTTCTCAGAGACAAAATTTAGCATGTCTGACACGACTGGTCAGACAACTTTCCTTTTCGAAGTAAGTTAGTTAAGAAAAGTAGTTAGTAGGCCTTTGTCTTAGAATATGAATAGAAATGACCACAGACCACCCATAAAGAGGCAATATCGTGCGTCGTTTGACTTGAAGCTCGGTAAATGTTTGACTGGGACGGAACAACTCCAAGGTAAATTGTCTAATGAGTTTCAATTGCGGGTGGTTGGGCATTCTAAAGTCAAATTAAATAACGCATGTTACAATCGATCTTTCAACGTATGCGGGTGGTCTCATAATAGGGTTAATATTAACTCAATTTTGACAATGAAGGCCTTAGGGCCCCGAGTTACAGTAGAGTGACTTGCTGAATTCAATCTATTAAACATTTACTTGGATTGTCCAGTCAGCCAATTAATAGCCTTTCAGTACGTCACTCAACGTAAGGCAATACATTTAAAACGATTTTAGTAATTGCTAAGTTTTTAGCAATTACTTTTTTGTGGTGTATTGAAACTTTCTAAAGGTAATACAATACTTGTAAGTTGATTTCTGATCTATCTTTCTTTAATCTCTCTATTTCAAACTTTTTTTTAGTATTTGTTTGTCTTTCTATCCTCTTGTATCTCATTTCAAAGCTTGATTAGAAAAAAAAATATTTTTTCAAATATTATTAAGTTGCATGTTTCTAATAAAATAACCGCAAGAATAAACCTACTAGACAAGGAGGATAAATCTAATGAATTTCAAAGTTGTTAACGTAGACAATTCGTTTTTATTATATTACCAACAACAAGACTTCGAGACTTATAAATTAGAATTTATAACTATTTATTCAACGATGTGTGAATGCAATAATTGATCACTTATATTATACAATGAAGAAAACGAAATAGGATATTACTTGGCCGGTGTAGGTGGGTGCTATTGCTACTGAAATGACGGTACGACTAGATAATATTTGCAAGAAAATATTACTACACGACACGAAGCTATAAATTTTATAGCTAACATACAGGTTATATTTAAAAAAGGTACAAAATGAATGGTTTAAAAAGGTAAAGGCGACTTTTGTGTCTAAATCATACCACTTGAAACTTTTATTAGCTACTTTGCAAGCTATAGGGTTGTAAGATTGATTTTTACTTCTCAAGGACGATCCCTTTAGAGTTCTGCAGAAAAAGAGAAGGGTTTTTTTAAGTCGTTTAAAATATGTATAAACATCCATGCTGCGCAAGATAACAGTTATTAAACGGGCATACAGAAATCAGGGTTGTCTTATGCCTATTCGATAACAAAGAGTTTGATTTGTATATGAGTACCAACTGGATAAAATAGTCTATAATCATAAATTTAAAATTACAACACCTCCGACTCAAAAATCCCTTCAACGATTAGAAAAGAGCTGATGATCTTCGAACAGCTGAACAGACTTTCTTGAATTATATTTAAGAACACTCTCGATCAAGTCACCTTTCACACACAAAAAAACGCACTTAAATCGGTTCATTCGTTTGGGAGCTACGATGCCACGGACAGACACTCAGTTACACAGGTACACAGACACGTCAAACGTATAACACGGTTAAAAATGTCTATCAAATGCATTGCATACATCGAGATATGTACTTTCTATTAAAATTTTATCTCTATTCTGCCGCTGTTCTTTGTCACTAATTGTCACGTGTTTGATATTCTAGGGGTTCGTTCGTGTATTCTCTAGTTCTTGAGATTCAAAAACCAAAAAGATCTGAAGTTTTCAATGCCTGCAAATTAAATACCTTCAAATGGTTTTACAAACCACAAAGGCATTTGAAGAGCAAAAGCGGTCTCTTGAAAAATGTTAACAAATGGTCTGCACTCTTAATGGCATACCGATCCAGATGCAAATGACCTTAATGGAGGACAGGAGGTCATCATCGCGTATTAAAAGAACAAAAGGGAACATTGTAACAAATTTTCTTCTTCAAAACAGTTTAATAAATTTAGAATATGAAGCGCTACGTCATGTGTTTAAGAAAGTGTGGAAGCATAGAGCAGAATCATGTTTGATTTGTTTCTATTTTTCAAATAAATAGTTCCACATAGACTAAATTTCAAACATTATTTTAATTAATATAGTGGTGCACGTCTCCGTAGCAACAACATTTTCTTTTCATCTACAATTTACGATAATGTTAAATTCGTGGTGAGCACAGAACTGAGTCGAGTTTAGTTTAAATTCGTTTAAAACATGGAAGAGGATCTTAACGAGCATGATTTGGAGGAAAGACTGTATGCTACGTTACATCATGTGAATGAGTCGAATTGTAATTTAACATCTATTCAATATCAAGTAATCAATTATAGAATGCTAGTCAGTAAAACTGAAGCTTGACATTTTTTAAAACATACGAAGATAACACAATATTTTCTGTGTATATAAAATAACAAAGCTGCCTCTTACTTTTGGATGTTTAACTTACTCTCAAAATTTAGCAGGGCAACTTCTAGAAATATTATTCGGATACTGGCTGACAATTTTCTGATAAAGTTAAGGCTTCATATGTGGGCCAAAAATTTAAAAAGTTACTTTTTATTTAGTTATTTAGCAATAAATGCAAGATTTTTTTGGGATATAAATTTGGATTTAGCAAAATGTTGATGTGACATATTTTAACAATTGAATACAAATTTAAATTAATTAAATCTTATATCAATGCAAAAATTAAGTTTAACATACTATAAAACTTTTGACTGGAGCTATAATCATAAATATCAGCGAATACAAAAAAAAAACAATTAAAAAAATTCTATGTTATCGCGTGATTGTAATAATATCGGCAGCGGTGGCAATCTTTCGGTAACTTTCGTAAGTTCTCCAGTAATTTTAAAAGTTACCAGGTAAACCGTGAAGAACGTAAATTTTTTATAATTTTTTTTTATCGTTTTAATTAAAACGCGACCAAAAAATTATATTACCACGGGATTGGGACTTATGCAGGTGAAACCGCGGGGCGCTGCTAGTCTTATAAACTTTTGTATTAAATGTTGGACTACATCAACCAATCAGAAGAAATAAATATTAACTAAAAGATAGGTAGAAAGAAAGAAAGAAAATATGTTTATTATTTTCTTTCTACCTATCTATTAGGTAGGTACCCTATAGAGGCACGTGTTGTTGTATTGTAATACAAATAGATAAATTTATAGCCGAAATGATTATGAACGTAAAATATGGTGTCTGGACTGGGCGGGCGGCGTTTTTAAAGCCACGGGAATGCCAACGCCCTTTTGAAATCGTTTTCAGTATATGTCGAGTGGAAATTTCTAGAAAGGTTGCTGAAATCGCTGCTTTATATTTATTTAAATCCGAAAAGTCCTTGATTCTGTAATAAATACTTCAACGAGAGTAGCGTAATAAAATACGAGGAAACACAAACCTACCATACGTTTTAATATAAATGTTTAAAATTTAACTCTTAATAATAAATCAAGGAAATCGAACAATTCTAGTCTAAAGTGTAAAGAAACTATAATAGAATACAATAATGTAAACTGACTCAGTTCCTGTTTTAATTATACTTGCAAACATAATAGCAAAGCAGAATGTTTGCATAAAATATGTGCCTACCCCGTGATCGGCGAAGTAAACAATTGGCAGGATGTTAATAGAACATGAAATTAGTAACATACAGGTAGGTAATATGTATATTACAGTAATAGCACCCTGTAGACATAGCACACATTAGGCGATTACTACAGAGTACAACGCTACCCCGTCTGTCGCCGTCTTACCAGGCAGCCTTTTAAATTCTGTCGTTTACATATTTACCGCCAATTTTGAATTTGGAACTGTTCAATATTCGAATTTGTTTCAATTCTGAATCTTAAAACAATTGAAAGTATTAGGATTTATGCTTTTGTTTAGTCACAAGCCTTGTTTCGAATCTGTAAGGTAACGTACGAAAATGCATCTTTCTAAGGAAAATGTGCGTGCAATAATTTTTTTATAACTTTAGGAGAGGTCTAACACGGCTTCAGTGTTTCGGGGAGCTAACATCTGTGTTCCATGATGAAACCCCATGTCTGCGGACTGTCGAACGCTGGTATTTAGAATTCCGGCGAGGACATAGCAGTTTTAGTGAAAAATCACGTGAAGGACGTCCAAAATCTGCCATTACTGAAGATAACACCATTGCTGTGAGACAATTAATTCTCGAAGATCGTCATGTGACATATCGAGAGATAGAGGCGTTATTGGGCATCTCGGGGACAACCATTCAAAAGATCTTGCACGAGGTGCTACGTGTAAGAAAGAAGCTTGTAAGCCGTTGGATACCGCATTTGCTTTCCGACGATCAAAAGGCGGCCCGCGTCAGATGGTGTAAGAAAACTTTTTAACCGAATCGAACGACAAAACTTAAAAGGCATGCCTCGTATTCCTCACTTCAGACTTTATTAAAACGACTTCGATTTTTGTTTGTGGATCTTCCTTAAGTTCTCCATCCATCTATTTACCACGCCTCCATCGGTTTAGTCACTATCGTGCGTGACATTATTTGATAATGACCATTGCTATTTATGATTGACTAGCTGCGCCTCGAGGTTTCACCCGCGTAAGTCTCGATGCTGTCGGAACATCGGGATAAAAAGAAAGTTAATCCAGTTCTCCAGCTATCTACATGCCAAGTTTCATTACAATCGGTTCATGAGTTTGTGTGTGAAAGAGTAACAAACATCCATACACCCATTCATCCTCACAAACTTTCACGTTTATAATACCACTAGCAACACGCCCTGGCTTCGCACGGGTAGCAGAAACGTTTTACTAAAACTAACCGTAACCCGATCGTTGGCAAACGATTAGTATCCGTAAATATTCGTGTACCGTCGACTTTAGCCCGAATGAGTAACATCTGGAGCCGTAAGAAGCTGTTTCACAATGTTCCAGTTACATTTTAAGGATGCGATTCGTTCAGCTATGAGTTTATTCGGCATTCTGAATATTTGTAATGGAACTAAAAGTTCTAAATCGCCACTGTTAAAATACAGCTAGTATGTTGCAAAACTCCAATGACCAGCTAGCATTGCAAGACGAGGGTGACTCACATTTTAGGCCAACGACTGGTGGTCTTTGTCAGGACTCACTCAGACTGTAACTCAGTGAGGGTGAGATGGCCTAACAAAGAGTAATTCCATTAATGGAAATGGATTTAAATATTTTATTATAATGCGATGCGACGTCCTATAGTTTATTAATTGCAGCATTGTCATCGTTAAGTGTACTTATGGTATTCTATTATCAATACAAAATACTTATACAAATAAATAAAATTGAAGTGTCTGTTTGTAATGTCAAAATAATAGTTTTTTTAAACTCATACTCATACGTTATTTGCACGATACCTATGCCTAAAAATCTGTTTTTTTTTTTGTCTGTCTGACCGTCTATCTGTCGGTTTGGTCCGCCTAATCTCCGGAACGGGTGGACCGATTTTCACGGGACTTTCACTGGCTAGAGTAACTTGGGGTACTTTTATTTTGGAAAATGGATTAGGGTTCCACGCAAAATATATAAATATGTAAACGCGAGGGAAGACGCGCGGGAACTGCTAGTATTCTATATACGAAGTTCTGTAGTTAGACCAGGTTGTCGGACTTTTTAGAGCTCCAACTACCCGTAACGAATACTGGGCAACTGGGACCGACGGCTTAACGTGTTATCCAAGGCACGAAGGGGTCTCAATGTGTTAAGAAAGGTCACCCATCCTAAGACTGACCTGGCTAGTATTATTTAACCTTGTAATGTGCTAACCTTCTCGGTTACCACTGAGCCACGAGCCCCTCTTCAAATATCATTTACTAGCAGCGCCCCGCGGTTTCACCCGCGTAAGTCCCGATCCCGTGGGAATATCGGGATAAAAAGTAGCCTATGCGTTATTCCAGGTCTCCAGCTATCTACATACCAAGTTTCATCGCAATCGGTTGAGTGATTTTTGTGTGAAAGAGTACCAAACATCCATCCATCCATCCATCCATCCATCCATCCAAACTTTCACATTTATAATATTAGTGGGATTATGTATAAAAGGCTTATTATACATTTATAAAATTCTATACCAAATAAATATTTTTTAGAAAACCTGTAATGTACAATATGTGTGTGTATTGTACATTCCAGGGTTTCATTGTTCTCCTATTTAATAAAAACGTAGGTAATATACATTGACGCCTAACTCAGTGAATTACAATAGAAAATATAAGCAGTGTTTTAATTAAGAATTTACTAGGTACCTACATCTTTTAAATAATTTTATATGTATAACGACAGAAAAACAGGATAATGCGTACACATAAATAATATAATAGTCAGTACATCTACGTCAATTCGTATTAATTTACGTGAAAATGTTTTACATCATATGAACTTGGTATTATTCGAATTCGTTGCCATTATTAATTGCCATATTTAGACAACGCATAATGGAATCATAAAACGTTTAAAAATTAATTCAAAATAAGTAAGGAAAACATGTTTAAATGTAACATGCCGAATTTAAAAGCAAATACAACAAAACAATTGTAAGCACAGAGTAAAAAACTAACCTTGTATTTCCATTTCGGTAAAGCAAGCAAAAGGAAATAATGTCAGACAAAGCGTCCCATCATTCATATCTGCAAAATATTAATGGTCTCTTTTTTCTTTCCAAGGAAATGTCAGTAACGCTTTAAAGGCCATAGCAAGGCTTGTATAAATATTGATATTTGCTTTTTCACGAACAAATAACAATACATTATTATCTATTACAAACCTAACTACCATTCTTTTTTATCGTATGGTAACACCAACAAAAAAAAAGAAATTTAACATGCTCTGATGATGATTGAAGTGCTTATTTCGGTGTGTTGCCATGTTGGGTCTATGACCGGAAACCAATTAATCTAATTTATTTAGTAGATACTTTTGCTGGCAGCTTCGTTCGCGTAAAACTAATTCTTCTTCTGTCCCTCGGTTACATGACTTTACTTACACATATTTTAGTAGCATTTATTACTGTTTATATTCCAAGTCCATATTCTCAATGAGCGAATTAGTGTCAATCAGCTATTTTCGTTTAGGTGTAATATGATTATTTGGTATGATAAATTTATTTAGAAAAAAAAGTGCCATAACGATCGTGTGTCGAAGTGACAAAAATTGTTGTCACTTCGAATACCGCTGTCTTTTCCAGCTGTGTATTAATTCTGAATTCCTCATGAAGGAATCTGAATAAAGTTTAGTATCATTGAAAAATTACTCTATACTCACACTTGGCCGGTTTTTTTTAGTACAAATACCGTAAAAACCTTCTTTTGCATAAAATCTAAACTCTTTTTTCTAAATTACTCCATATAAGATCAGCCTGCTATGCCAGTGAAACCCGTCCACCCATTTCAAAGATTAGCCAGAAGAAATAGTCACGACAGACAAAAAAATAATATGTAACAAATCATATATTATGTATATGCACTAAATATAAAAACCTCTTAATTTCACACATACAGACACTTTAATTTTATGTATTTGTATAGAGTAGATGTATAATACACTAGCAGCGTCCCGCGGTTCTACCCGCGTAAGTCCTGATCCCGTGGGAATATCGGGATAAAAAGTAGCCTATGCGTTAATCCAGGTCTCCAGCTATCTACATACCATATATCATCGCAATCGGTTCAGTGGTTTTTGCGTGAAAGAGGAACAAACATCCATCCATCCATCCATCCAAACTTTCACATTTATAATATTAGTGGGATTGTACCTATAGACTACAATATTGTAGGGATTAGATTGATAGATAATTGCCAATTGATGGTTTTCGTTTAAACTATCCTCAACATAAACAAATAAGTTGTTGTCGGTGAATTGAATTCCCCACTTTTAATGCATTTATTTATTAAACATCACGAATTCTACACTGTATAAAAAACAGAGCTAAGAACTAATTATGTAGGTACTTTGGAGGTGAATATCCAGTTTTTTTGTTTCAAAATCATATTATCTGGTCATATACCAAAAACATTAACATCGCGTGACGACTAAGCTACTAATTGTAATTATTGATAACCTTGGCACCGACCATTTCATATTAAGTTGAATGATGCCACATGTTTTCATTTTGACCTAAATTATAATATGGCCACTTTCAACCATGACGTCACACCAGTTTACTAATTACTTTACTACACACCAAAACATACATTCAATACCAATCGGATGTTGCCATTTTCAATTAATGGTGGCTGACACCCGGCATTCGCCAACTCTATCCCCCATTAAACTTTTGCGAACCTACTTACCAACAGAAAATACATTTAACCCCGATCTTTTTAGAATTAAATGTCAAATTGAAAATCTCAAGTGGTAACCCAGGCATGTTTCTATTCAAAAAAGTAAAAAAAATCTAAAAAACACGCTTTTATAGAAAATTCAACTAAAACATAAAAAAATTAATCGAATTATTGCATTGTCATCGGTCTTTGACAGGTGTCAAAATTTGAATGAAATCTGGCCGTTTAAAGTGGGTCAAAATCGTGCCCAAAGGAGTCGGTTACAAACATACATACAAGTGAAGCTAATATAAAGCGTGTAAAAAGGCGAGCTAGCGAGCCTTGTCGAACTAGGTGTTCCATAGTTATAATACGATGTTATCGAAAAGATTACCTATTAATAGTTATCAATGTACCGTGAATACGAGTTAAGCGCCAACGTGTCGCATGTCACCATATTAACATGGATGAAGAGGAGAAAAACATCAATAATATATGCATTAAATTAAATCCAGAATTGATCTTCTTTGTACTCTTCAAAGAGAATCAATGCAAATGGCGGTCGTACAAAGCCGCGTTTGAGTTAAAAAAACAAAACCTCAAAACAAAAATTTAAGAGGCGAACATTAGTGTTTAATGGGTGAGTAAATAAAGGTGTGCTGTCACACCCGAGACCTTGGCCCACAGAGAGAACAACTGGATCGCGACAAAGGACTACAATATAATATGAAGAAACATCTGGTGACATTGATAAATTGAATAATGAGTATGACACATGCTGTAGGGGTTAAGCTTAGATGTATTTAAAAAAGATAAGAAGAATATATGTATAAGTTTTAAGAAAAATCCTATTAACATTATAAACGTCAAAGTTTGTGAGATGTAGTTATGGTATGGATGTTTGTTGCTTTTTCACGTAAAAACTACTGAACCGATTGCGATGAAACTTGGTATGTAGATAGCTGGCTACTTCTTATCTCGATATTCCCACGACATCGGGACTTAGTGAAACCGCGATCAGTGTATTTTTATTTATTTTTTATTTTATAGATAAAAGGAAAACATACAGTGATATATACGTTTGATTAAAACTATAAGAAAATCTCAATCATTACACCTCTTTGGGACCGTATGACCTAAATAAATACATATCTCTAGAGGCCTTTGCTACCAGATAAGCACTAATGTGCACACAAACAACATTAAGTATTATTTAATTAGATAGTATTTTTAACCAAGTCTGGGTATATAATTGTATCCCTTTACAATGAAATGAGCTCTGGTTCGTGACATCATTCGTAAACATTTTTAAGAGGAAAACATACGCAATGACTGTTCTGAAATTATGACTAAATGAACAAGTAACTAAACACCCAAATGGTGTATGACGTAATCCATTTATTACCGGTGATGCTGTACGATCGGCTGGCAAGACCTCGATACTGCGGCACGGCACAGTTCAGAAACAGCGTGTAAAACCTCATTGGATGAACAGAGATTTATAAATATAAAATTGAATCGGTACAAGCTTCGATCCAAGTACGAGAGTATTGGAATTAAATTTTTAAAAGTATGATTTATCGCTGATACATATCGTTAAAAAGTAAAAGAAATGAGACAGTTGAGAAATGAGAACAATACGGCAACATAAATTGGATGTAAAGCATCTGCAGAATGGGGGATTGTTTCCTTATCGTACTAATATTATAAATGTCAAAGTTTGTATGTTTGTTACTCAATCACGCAAAAACTTCTAAACAATTTCGGATGAAATTTTGCACACATCATTATATTTTATTACCTGGATTAACACATAATAATGATACTTTGCATCCCGCAAAAAATTTAAGTTTCTGTAAGATTAACAAAAAACGTTCCGACATTCACGCGAATGAAGTCGCTGGCAGAGAGACTTCATTTACGTAGTTTAATGCAAGTCTCTTAATTAAATATTCTTGAGATTTGCATTATTAGATCTAGCTGACCTCCCTCCATAGGTAACGAATTTGCGATTTTATATTTTAACCATTCAAGGTTCTATACCGGATACCTTGATAATATCTTAGTAAATATTTAAATTGTTATTTAGTGGTGTACAAGCCCCGAGATGCTCCTTTTACGTTCTTTATCAAATCTGTTAGTTGAGTACACTTGAGATTTGCATTATTAGGTTTAAATTAAGTAATTGTTAAAAAAAATGTAAAAATGCGCAAAAATACTGGCGAACGATATTTTTATATTTCTAAGAAGACATTAATATAGTGAGCAGCTCTTTCGTTTGGCGTTATTGCCATATAAGTATCGGTTGTTCTTAGTTTCTCGCGGTGACGTCACGAAGCAACGTTGCAGAAAAACCGGTTGAAATCACGCATGACCGCTGTGGAGTCATCCGCTATCTTGAATCACGATCCCTGTGTTGCGGTCTGAGCTATATGTCATACACAATTTGCTTTGCGCAACGCTTCAACAACAATGCTTAACATATTTTGACGCGGCGAAGGAATTCCAGTTTTTTGCTGCGTATGAAAGCCTTTCTTTGTGCAGCACATTTGTAATTCAGAAGGCGTTGAAAAGTTTATATTATGTGTCATATTGAATTGACAAGTAAACTGCCGAGCGCGTGTCAGTTTTGCATAACAATTGCGAACAATGCGTCCCGTGTTCCGTTTTGCGAACGCGTATGACGGAAAACATTTACTATGGAACAGAAACATAACAATATCACAGTTGTGAAATAAGCAAATGGTAATCAGGACAATGCCAGATTACACACCTGGCGGGTTTTTACATCGTTTACTAATTTGATGTTAATCAAGTAGTAGAAGATTGCACAACTATTATGATTATGAGAGTCGTTTAGAGCGTAATCCCATCAGATGGAGGTTTAGACATTGGTGTTTGTAACTAAACGTCCGTTGTGAGTTTGCGACACACATTACGTGCTGCCAAGACTATTATGACTGGTCATTAATAAATTATGAGTAAGAAATAACACGTTTGAAATATTCATCTAACTTCACTGTCTTAAAAGTAATGAATGAAATAATGCTTCGAGAAACAAGGACTGCATAGAGTCGCTTATATGAATTCATTACATCTATTTAGTAACGTTTATTGAAAATACTTTATGCGACTTATTTTAATTGCAAATAAGTCTACGAGCCGTGCGAAGCTATACGGTGTAAATCGCTCTTGACAATTGCATGAGCAAAACGGATTTCAATACATAATTTCTTTAGGACATGACTTTATAAGGATCTTGATTACCATACAGCTAATCTTTGACTCTAGGATGGGCTTGCAATGTTTTGTTAACCTTTTACGAGATATTGTGATTAACAGAAGATTCTACTTCGGAATTAACGACGTGATTATTTTAGTTTTTTTTTACTTTATGTGTCCCGTCACTCTAGTTGCGTCGTACTGTACTAATTCTCTCTTAAGTAGTTACTTAAATTACCTATAAATCTTTATTAATAAACAGTGTATATAATAATGCAAAAAAAAAATATTATTAAGAGTTCAACTTCAACTTCTTTTCCTTCAACATCTGGAGGATAAGCCGAGAGAGAAAATTTATAGAGACTAGAGATATAATTGTAAACATTTACAGGCATTATTAAGACAGTTGTTGAAAACGAATGCAAATAGTTAGATATGAACAACAATTTACGCCAGCGATAAGGTATCTGTAGAAGATATATAAAGCTCTAAAACTGTCTGGAATTGTTGTGAAGCGAACATCTAGACATTTATTTGACATGAGCATGATATACAAATTATTACGTTATAGTATAGAAACTGAATGCCAAAACTATATAGTCAAGTTATAGTATACTAAAAACAATGTTGTATAGTTAAGATCACAGCAATTAGCAATTGAACTATGAGAGAACAGGAATGCGCGCGACCGTTAGCGTCCGGCTATACCGTAGTTGGGGACTGTATTGATACTTGGAACCAACCACCGTGGTAGCTACTTTTATTATCTGTAAATCACGGCTTAAAATAGATGCAGTTATAGGTTTACCATAGTTATACAAGTTTCAAGTACAAGCCGTAATCGAACAAATACTGGACTTGCCTATAAAACCATATATATGGCTCTTGTAGTGGAAATTGCAGTGCTATTACTCATATGAAGTGAAATATGAAGTTTGATAATAAACAATCTACACGCGTTCTATTCATGGTCTAAAGCATGATTGTGGACGATTTCTTCATAATGATCACACTATCTAAAAGGATCGTAATGGTTTTAAGGTATTTAATAAAGCTCGGATGCTGTCTACTACTTGCTAAATGTCGTAAGTAAATTACACGGCACCTGCAGCTGGATTTCGTTGATCAATGTCACTACACCTTAGGACAGTGATAGGGGAATTTGAGCGATGTAGTTAAAATACAAAAAAAGAGAAATGGGAAATCCTACTAATATTATAAACGTGAAATCCCGATATTCCCACGGGATCGGGAATACGGGCGCTGCTAGTGTAATATATTTTTACGTTTGCATGAAGCCTATGTGATATTATTTCTGGTTATATTACATGTGTCTGCCATTAAGTAGTATCATTACAAAAATGTTTTATTAAATTTTCCTTTGCCCATAATATTACGTATCTCGGCTCTATAATTATGTTCTACTATCAGCGCCCCGCGGTTTCACCCGCGTGAGTCCCAATCCCGTGGGAATATCGGGATAAAAAGAAGCCTATATGTTAATCCAGGTCTCCAGCTATCTACATACCAAGTTTCATCGCAATCGGTTCAGTAGTTTTGGCGTGAAAGAGTAACAAACATCCATCCATCCATACTTACAAACTTTCGCGTTTATAATATTAGTAGGATTGTTTGTCACTACAAATTATTGACTAAATTATACTAATATTATAAAGCTGAATTGTTTGTTTGGTTGAACGCGCTTATCTCAGGAACTATTGGCTCGAATTAAAAAAATATTTTAGTGTTGGATAGCCCATTTATCGCGGAAGGCTATAGGCTAGGATATAACATCACGCTACAGTCAATAGAAGCACAGCATCAATGAAAAATGTTGTAAAAACGGGGAAAATTTACAAACGCAGACGAAGTTGCGTCCAAGATAAAAAAAGAAACGTTTTAGGTAGACTGTTGCACTTTTAAAACAATCCTCTTTGGAGCATTTACTGTTAAAGAGGTCACCTACATACACAAATAATTATATTTAAGCCGCTTCCATTAAGAACGTGCAACAAGGGCTCTATTCAAGCGTCATGACGTGGCTATCAACATCAGGACATATTGACACAAGGCCTTTATTGTTAATGGCTAGGATGTCACTTATCGGTATCAGCCACGGCAAATAGCTCGCGAGCCAACGCACGAACCCCCCCGCTGCAGGCTGTTGATAATAAAACGCTTTACCCTGTTATATAGTTTACTTTTATATTCTCCACCATACAGTACATCCTTTAAGTTATTCATTCCACTAATATTATAAATGTGAAAGTTTAGATGGATGGATGTATGTTTGTTACTCTTTCATGCAAAAAACCACAGAACTGATTGCGATGAAACTTGGTATGTAGATAGCTAGAGACCTGGATTAACGCATAGGCTACTTTTTATCCCGATATTCCCACGGGATCGGGACTGCCGCGGGTGAAACCTCGGGGCGCTGCTAGTTCGAAATGTTACAAAACTATGGTACTTTGGCATCTTGAAATTCGTAGAATTCGTGGAAGTTGCGGTTCATACAAGAATTTATGTACAAATGAATATTTATAGAATGCTTAAATGTATAATATGCATCTATGTATAGTTAAGTATTTAAGTCAGCTGTTTGGAAGTCAATTAAGAAACGTAAATAATTTATGCTTGAATAACTTTCTATGTCGGTTAAAAGTGACACAAATAATAATGTAGTTTTAGTATAGGCAATCATAACAAACTACCATTCTAACGGACTAGCAGCGCCCCGCGGTTTCACCCGCGTAAGTCCCGATCCCGTGGGTATATCGGGATAAAAAGCCTATGTGTTAATCCAAGTCTCCACCTATCTACATACCAAGTTTCATCGGAATCGGTGCAGTGGTTTTTGCGTGAAGGAGAAATAAACATCCATCCATCCATCCATTCATCCAAACTTTCACATTTATAATATTAGTGGGATTATGTGAATTTTTCGCCGCATAGGTACATCACTATCAAGCCAGTTTCTTAATAAAGCAACACAATGATTAGATATTCCAAATTAGTCAAGTAACTAATTGTAAAGCGCTCCTCGTTTCCTGTTCCAAGTTCTATAACTGCCAACCAGGAAAAGATCAACTCGAGTTACTGTAATGTAGTGTTTTAAAACATTAATTATTATTCATATACCGTATAATAGGTATACGTGCTTATCAGGTCTAATGTTTATTCCATTTGGAGTTGCTATATTGTTGCTATATCGCATGGCCCTTAAAATTATTGACTTGTTACGCTAAAAATATAAAGTAAGTCAACGCCCTGCGCTACAGTGTGATTGGCCAAGTACCTCATCAGCATGGAGGAACAATGAGCGGATGATAAGGTGTTATCTACGCCAGAGGGCATGAGGGGGGGTGTCGGCGCCGGAAATACAACGACTCAACATGGCGGCTTCTCGGAACGTGTGCGTACGCACATCCGTCTCGAAAGTGAAGAAAACTACGCTTAGACCATTGACCTAATACCGTTTTACAATCCGGCATTATTTTAGCACAAACTGGCTGAAAAAAAAATGTCATTATGCAATCAATATAGGTGCTATCTTATCTGAGTACGCATAACGTATACACAGGCAAGATTAACCTTAATATTTACGTAAGCTGTTATCTGTAATGTAATGAAATAATTTGCGTGCCTCACTTTATCGATCGTTGATCTGTTTACGTACTTCGGTATTTTTTGCTTGTTTTATTTTGAGGCAGATAAACGGGAATACCGGTCACAATACTGAAGGAAATCTAACATTCTTCTACTTTGATAATGTTGTTTTGGAAGTATGTGAATGAATTGATGAGAATGAAAAATAACAACGCTAACTTTATCAAGTTGAGATTTTACACTTACTTATCAGAAGAATTTGGTAAAATGTTAGCGTCTCAAACAACTAACGTTATTGCCTTTCATCTGTCATTATGAGAAGTAACTTTCTTCACAAAGGGGTATTATTAACACGTCTTCCTTTTAAGTCTGTTGCTGTTTGACTAATGAGTATCTATTATTGGTGCCATAAGACGTCCCGTCGTGTTTTCTATGGGTTATATCGATAATTATATTATACTAGCAGCGCCCCGCGGTTTCACCTTCGTAAGTCCCGATCCAGTGGAAATATCGGGATAAAAAGTAGCCTATATGTTAATCCAGGTCTCCAGCTATCTACATACCAAGTGTCATCGCAATCGATTCAGTAGTTTTGGCGTGAAAGAGTAACAAACATCCATACATCCATACAGACATACATCCATACATCCTCACAAACTTTCACGTTTATAATATTAGTAGGATCTATGGAGAATACAGATTATTATTACCGTTATCGATAACGTCTTATGCTTTTGGCAACATGCTAAAATTCAAAGAAAGAAATAAATGTTAAAGGTGTTACTTAATAGGTAGTACTACTAAGGTTGTCATCATTATCATCAGCCTATTGCCGTCCACTGCTGGACGAAGGCCTCCTCTAAGGAGCGCTAACTATCCCGGTCTTGGGCTGTCCGCATCTAGCCGCTACCTTCTTCAAGTCGTTAGTTCATCTCGACGCGTTGTGCCCTACACGTTTCGTCTCCACTCTAGCACATGTCGGCTCCAGCGACTACCAGTCCGCCTGAGACATGAGGTTGGCGGCTCTTAATATGACAAGTATCTGTAAAGTTGGGTTCTAAAACTTATAAGGGATGATTTCTAGTTTCCGAAATAAGAAAAGGCGATCTAAGTGCGACAGAAACAACTCAAAGGTGAAAGAATTCGCGCCGGACGACCGATTTTGCTATTGTATCTTTTCCGTACCGGGCCACTCCTGGACCAGACATTGGGAGAAATTTCCTTCCAATACATGACTAAAACGAAAACAATCGGTGCTGTAGGTATCGAATAGTTAAAACAGTAGTAGTCGAATACCAATATAATCTTCACGCCTTATAATTCCCAACAGATTCCCCCAAACGCAGTCTTTCGCAGCTCCAACTTTTGGGTTTTAGTAGTACGGAAAGTACATCCACAAGTTCCTAACAGATGTGTATAGGGGTTGGAATCGAAGAACGATATTAACTTCACGCCTTATAATTCCCAACAGATTCCCCCAAACGCAGTCTTTCGCAGCTCCAACTTTTGGTCTTTAGTAGTACGGGAAGTACATCCAAAAGTTCCTAATAGATGTGTTTAATGTTAAGCGTTTAAAGTGTTTCGTAGTCCAAAGATATTTTTATTAAGATAACAAGACAAGGAACAGGTAACGATTTGAATCATCGTTCTATTATATACAAGGTTTGTAAATATCAATTCTCACTCCTAAATGCTGCAAACTATTGAAGTGCGTTGTAATGCTAAAGATATTCGCCGCAATAAGTAAGTTTTGAATACGTTTGAAAATAATATAATAGTGACATGATTTTTTTTAAAATTGAACTGGGATAACCAAATCTGTTCAGTGAGCTAGATTATAACAATCGACAAATAATTCCAGACAGATCTAAGCGATTGATAAGTGTTTGCAACAGCAAAGGTATGTATCGTAACGTCATCCATGGGGATTATTTGCAATAGAAATCCAGGACCTACATAGAATTCATATTATTTTATCTAATTTACCTACCTAATAAATAAAATAAAAATCAGGTGTAAAAATTCTGTGTTGTAGGTATACTTACTGTTTCAGCGTTAAGTCTTATCGATTTCAATATTAGTCTTATTTTAATCTAATGTTTATCTCAATATAATTATTATTATCTAACTCATTAGTGACGAAAAAATGACCCAGTTTATTAATGATTGGTCTATCGAAGCAGCAATTCCTTTAAAGTAAATAATTTTATCGACATTTTATTCTTAATAGTTTATTTGTGTAAGTCTATGTATTTGATTCTCGTGTGCAGTTCAGGAGCTGTGGACTTTGAATAATACATACCTAAATAAGTAATACGAGTTTTGGTCTTAAGTGGGCGATTAAGCGGCCATTTTGAAAGTTATTTACTTAGGTATTTTGGCGTAGTTGAGAGCTTAAACTGTTTACATATTCGTACGTTTTACTACGTATTTCGTGGAGAAAATGTAATTTCCATCCATTCATTTTTAATGGGTATATAAGTATATACCTAGTTCATAATTATTATGTTATCAATGGATATTATTTTTATAATGGTCATTAAATATGGAATTAAACTTAAAATAATTCTTTTGTACAATAGTTTGTTATTAAACAATTCGTGAGGTATTAACAAATTGTATTTAAGTCCAACAGCATTGAAGTGTAATGTGAAGTATAATTTTTTGTTATTTATATAATTCTTTAAAAAAAAAACCGACTTTAACAAAAAAAACTATTCCATAAAAGACTTATATATGGTTGAAATGGGACCACACGGTAAACACCAGCTTTCAAATAAAAAAAGAATCATCAAAATCGTTTCACCCAGTCAAAAAAAAAACAGTCTAATTGAGAACCTCCTCCTTTTTTGAAGTCGGTTAAAAACTAACTACGAAACTAAAAACAGTTTGTAATCACAATTGTTGACCTTTGAATGAATGACAAACGCCTAATCGTCTTCATTTCTATACATTTTAAATGCATAACTGATGGATAGTTAACCTGCAGGAGTATCGGCAAAAACCGAGGACCGCACGACATAATCGGCCCCGAAGGACGCGTGCTTGCGTACGCGCATAATCTATCTTATTTTAACATATAACACTGTCCCTCTCACTCAGCTCTTTAATCAGACAGGTATTGCTTTTATTGCTATCTGGACCAGTCAGCAAACCAAACTGGCTTTTATAGAATGATGATATTTAAAATATTAAACAGATGAATTTGGTATTATGCCTCACTTTTTATTATATTGTAGGTATTGTGAAGTAGGTGTGTGCGGAGCAGATGTTTTTAAATTATTTTTGTGTGATATGAAGGTACCTACCTACTGTTTATTGTTAATTTATAATATATCTACCTAGATCGAAGTATCGATTTTAATGAGGGTTTTGATATAGTGGTGACAATGCGGTTAAGAAATGTGGCTGCATCACCAGGAAAGAGAACTTAGTGTTTTAGAAACGACAAGTCGCTCCGTGCATAGTGAAGTGACTTGAACGTCAGGCTGTGTACGAATGGTAGTCAGTACTCTCGAGATGCCTATACACAATAGTTTAAAATTCTTACTTTTCTCCGCTCTCTAGATTTCAACTAAGAAAGATCCCCATTTTTAGAACATCACAGAGTTTCGAGAGCTCTATGGGACAGGGATGGACGGGCGGTATATAAGCACCCGTATTCTATTACCAGATACACCTAGTACTTGTTTGAGTTTTGAGTTGAAATTTACGAATTGTTTATAAATATAAAAAAATACTTTTATCACTAAATATTATAAAACAAAGTCTCCCGCCGGGTCTGTCTGTTGGCGAGAAACTGAAAAACTACTACACGGATTTTCATGCGGTTTTCACTAATAGAAAGAGTCAGGAGGAAGGTTTAGGTGTATAATTTATTAAGATTTTGTGTAAATTGATAGAAATCTGTTACGATAGTACTATAAAAGCAAAAAAAAAAACACGTAAGTTTTATTCAGCACTAGCTGCCCAGACAGACTTCGTTCTGTCAAAAGTTATATATATATATATATATTATTTTATTATGGACTCTATCCCGCGCAAGAATCAGCGCAGGAATTCCGCCAATGTCAAGTGTTTGAATAATGTATGTACATATAGTAAAATATAGTTATTAATTGACGTCAAATGTTTGACAGCTGGGGCCATGTCTTTTAATTATTATTTGCTCTGTTTAATTTTTACATTTTTTCTCTCCATAAGAACCTTCCTTGTGCCATAACGAAATTTTGAAAAAAATAAATAACCGAATTGGTTGAGCCATTCTCGAGTTTTGCGCTTAGCAACACATTTGGCGATTCATTTTTATTTATATAGATAATATTGTATTTCTAAGAATCATTGAATAGTTAGTTCATTTGGAATTTATATTTGTACAACTCAAATACTTTAATATTCTCAGCATGAACTAGTGTACAATACATAGAATTAATATATCAATAATAATGGTATTACAAATCTACTAATTGTGTTACTAATATTATTTTTTAACCCCCGACGCAAAAAGAGGGGTGTTATAAGTTTGACGTGTCTGGGTGTGTGTGTATCTGTGTGTCTGTCTGTGGCATCTTAGCTCCCAAACGAATGGACCGATTTAACTGTTTTTGTTTTGTTTGAAAGGTGACTTGATTGAGAGTGGTCTTAAATATAATTGAAGAAAATCTGTTCGAAGATCATTAGCTCTTTTCTAATCGTTGAAGGGGCTTTCGAGTCGGAGGTGTTTTAAATTTATCCAATTATTTATACAACTAGGTAATTTTGAAATGGTAAATAAGTACCATAAACGTCTTATGATTTTCTGCATATTTAAATATACATGTTAATATACAGATAATTGTGAGGAAAAGTTTGTAGTCCTTATTTATGTAGTTATGAGGATAATAATATTAATTCATTTATGTTGAGTTTGCTTTTAAATAATTCAGTTCTTTGAATTACTTACCTACTTTAGCTTCTGTGTGTAATATGAACATAATGACAAACATGTTATTTTGAACATAATGAATAGAACTATTATATTATTCTACTAACAAATGTCCAAGTGTGAAGTTTCCATTCATTGTGTGTTATATGTTTTTGCTAATCATATGTACATTAAAAATTACATTGTAACGTATATTTCACTTGTTTTTCTAGTAGAATGAATAAATTCAGTTTGATACATTCCTAAAAAGAACACAGACACACAACAATGTGACCCTGTAACACATTCATTCTACCCTTTGATGGCTTCATAGCTTAATGACAGATTGTTTTAAATTATCAACTCTTATGTCTTCAAAGAGTACGAATGATGAACCAGTTCACCATGCACCAATCATCAAATCAAATATCTTATGTCTTCAAAGAGCACAAATGGTTTAAAACCAGGTTGCATCATTTATGGTTCCGAGTAGGCTGTTCTGTGCTCTTTGGACCAAACCACAGTGGAATACCATAAGTCTGGATTTTTTTTATGACTGAGCAGTAAACGACTTAGTTTGTTGGCAGCTTGTAGGTCGTACGTAAATATATTATACAGTACGGGGCAAAGTACCGAACCCTGTGGTACACTAGCACGGCACGTATGAATACGAAGATCTTGCTGTACACTCTTTGCCTTGAGACAATTTGTCATTAAGCTATGACGCCATCAGGAGGTACAACCAATGTGGCAGTGTTCTTTTAATTTTACATTATAGATCCTTATGCCATTCAAGGTCAAAGGCCTGTTGCACATCAAAAAACGCTGCAGAGCCGTATTCTTTACTTTCAAGCGATTGTCTTATTATGAGACAGACCCTATGCACTAGCTCCACCATGGAATGCCTTTTGCGAAACCCAAATTGATGACCTGGGATGGCATTACTCTCATCGAGAGTGCATCTCTTTTAGCCTTGTGAGCAGAATTCATTCCCACAATTTTAACAATAAAGGGGTTTGACTAATAGGTCCATAAGATGTTACCTCATTCATGGGTTAGCCAGGTTCGTGAATCATAACAATTTGGGATATTTTCCATAGAGTGGAAAAGTATGAACAATAATAACAAAAATAAGTTCATAAGATGGCATGGATAAAGGGGTGTGTAATGAAGACAGATTCGGTCAGTGACACAATTTGTCATCTGGAATTTGTATTGTCTGTGTAATTTTGCAATTTGTATAGTTTTGTGTACAAAAGAAATAAAGATTCAGTTAAAGATACTTCAGGGTAGAACTAATCTAATGTTGTATGGGCAATTATCACTTCATTAAGTGCCTGTATTACTTCATCTGTGCCAACTATTGATTTTATCTATCTTTTTGGAATCAAATCAGTTTGAAAAGTCGGTGATGTACTTATTTATGGCTACTGTTAAAATGTAAGTGCCAAATCAACTCTGATTAACCTTAGACCTTCAAACATTTATTGGTCTGTTATGTAGGAATTTCAGGATAAAAAGTAGTCAGTCTTTAAAGTGTAGCCTATGTGTTAATCCAATTCTCCAGATATCTACATACCAAGTTTCATCGCAATCTGTTCAGTAGTTTTTGCGTGAATCAGTCATGAACATCCATACATCCTCATAAGCTTTCGAGTTTATAATATTAGTGGGTTTGTGGAATTTGTTAAATTCTACAAAATGTTCCACCATAACATAAGTACATAATTGGCATGACTGTGTTTAAACTACTATTTTGTTTAACTGCTAACAAATCTTTAGTGCATCTTAGGTATAAATATGAAAAAGGAAAATATAGTAATCTCAAATGTAGTAACAGTAGCAACATTTTCCTGACCAAACTAATTTGTTGAAAAAGTTTGATAGTCAATTGGGATTTATCAACTGATTGAAAGACCAATCAGTCCAGTAATCAATTAGCAAAAAAATATCTCCAAACTACACAAGTATTATTCCTGTTACTGGCCACTGAACAAAAAATATCTGTAATAAAAAAAACTAAGTTCTAATTCTATTCTAATATTATAAAGCTGAAGAGTTTGAATGTTTGTTTGGCTGGTTGAATGCGCTAATCTCAGGAACTAGTGGTTTGAATTGAAAAATTATTTTAGTGTTGGGTAGCCCATTTATCGAGGAAGGCTATATAACATCACGCTACAACCAATAGGAATGGAGCATTAATGAAAAATGTTGCAAAAAAGGGGAAAAAATTACAAACACGAACGAAATTGTGCAGCTAGTAGGGAATATAATTCAGGGATATTTCAAGCAAGAAATTGATCTATGAAGTTGCATTCATATATGCGTATATTTTCAAAATATATTTATTATACATAAAATTTTCACGTTTGTTTGTTCAAAATGGCAAATCTCCTAAAGTTCTTTATCAATCATTTTAATTTTTTTTTACAAGATAGTATAGTATTTGTATACGCACAATGTTTTTTATATTTTTATTTCTTTTTTTATTTATAGCATTTATTTTTTAATAATAAAATCAATGTATGTTTGTTTTTATTTTATGTGCTGCCGTATCATTCATCCGATCATCAGGAAATATTGCATACACATTGCCAGGGATACAAAGAGACATAGTATGTAGAGAGAAGGATGGAAAAAATAATCTTTTGAGCGAGCGAAGCCGTGGGTAAAAGTTAGTATTTAATAAAAGATGATTATAGCAACAAATATTTTGTAAATAAACCTGTTATATTGTGATAAACAATTATACAAACTAATAAAACTCAAGGCTGTACGAAATTACGTATGAGTCAGTGGCTGCTTATAAAATTAGCATCCAACTGAGTTTTTTACAAAATTGAGTTTAAAAAATATATAAAAATGTAACTATGTTAGGTTAGTACAGTCAATAGGTTGTTTATCTAAACAAATGATATACTGACCGAAGCTTTCTGTCAGTTTTAGCATAACCCCTCCAATGTGCATGTCTCCTTTCACGACCATAGTCCGTTTTTCGTTCAGGTCTGTCACGTAGATCGTGAGGTTCCATGACCCATCTCCAACCACTTCACCGTCCGCCAACATTTTCACAAGTTCTTTATCACTTCACAATATGAATGTCACTTCCGAATGAGCATCGCGAGTCACGACAAAATATTGTTATTCTTTAGCTGCACGTCCAACAAAGACGCCAGACTATGGTAAACTGACGGCTGACGTTTGCGGTTTGTTGTAATCTATTTACCAATGTTGCCGATTAATAAATACCTAAACTAAACATTTACAAAACTTGACCACAAAAATATTTGTAAAATACTGGTAGTTTTCCAATTATAGCACTAAAGCGCATTATGCGGCATAATGCTTAACGTTGAATGTTTCACTACAGCAACGCTTCGCACAATCGAGCACTCTCAAATGGTACCATACTACTTTTGCGTGATGCGTGCAATTGATACCAACAGAGAGAAAATTAACAAGTGTTTTTTCTATAAGTTGGCATTGATCGAAATGTTTTATTCATATGAATAAAATATATTATCGTTGGTAATATTATTTATTGTTGAAAAAATTTTTAAAGCTTATGTTTCGTTGCAGTTTTTTCAAAATAATCAAAGTTAATTCAAACTGTGTTAAAAAAATAAATATAAGTATGGATGAAGGTACAAACATTGACTTTTTTTATATTCCACATTTAAAATGTGAATACAATTTCATTTTAGAATTCGAATCTATAAACAAATTTATTTTACAGGAATATACTTTTGTAAACATTGCAATGGCTTGATCGAATCATTTAATGAAGCAGGCAATCATCAATGTTTTCGTGGAAAAGAATATATTTATCAAGATGAAGAAGACAACACAATCTTATTTATTCATAATTACGAGAATGAAAATAAAGAAAACCATGAAGAGCAAGTTTAACAATGAAGAGTCTGAAGTTCATAATTCTTTATTATCAGGTCAAATAGTTCTTTATTATTGAAATAAAAATTAATGTTTTACAATATATAAAAACAATACAATATATAAAATAAATACAATAGGTATATAAAGTTTAATGAAAAGAAGCACAAAAACTGGTTAAATATAGTAAAATTGAAATGTGAGCTTCTACAAAAACTATTAAAAAATCGCACTGACAGCGAAAAGTGAAGAGTCTGATTAAACTACCAAAAGTTAATGTTTAAGAGTTTGTTGTACCTAAAAAGTTTATTTTAACATGTCAAAACAAATACTTTATATTAAGATCTATGATTAAGATTTGTTCTTAAAAGTTTATAATAACATGCAAAAACCAATAAAATAACATATTTTATTTTTTTTTATTTTCTACTTCTGTATTTTGTTAAGTACTATCATAACTACACAATTGTGAGATTTTTTAAATTTAGTTTTAAACAGTAAATTACTTATTTAATAAATGTCGATTTTTTATCGTTTTAATTGATTTTACAATTTAATTTTTACAATTCAATACACAAGTGGTATCGGAAAGTATAGATATATTTTATTTTGAACTTATGCAACTTGTGCATCTGGAAATAATTCTCTGAATAATACCATTCTACGATCTCTATCATTATTATTATTTTGATATTGTTCTTCATAACCATATTCCTCTAAATTTATCCCTACATGTATATTATCGTCTTCAAAGTTATTAAAATTGTCATGTTCATCGATACAATAATTGTACAAAATACATGCTGCTGTAACGACCTCGGATACAAATGATAAATCTCTGTAGGTACTCAGTAAAGAATTTAATTCGTCGAAAACAGCTTTTCAATAGGTCCAAAACCTTTTTCAACTGACATTCGTGTAGATGAATGCAAATAACTGAATTCTCTTTGTTGAGAAGTTAAGTAGTGGAAATGCAGAATCTCCAATTAAAAAAGTGTCATTTGGAAATATATTTTCTTTATTATTGTGAGATTCTTCATATAACGGTGATCTTCGAAAAACTCGAGCATCGTGTAAAGATCCTGGCTCACCACAATGGCTGTCTTAAGTTGGCGGAGAGGCGTTTTTATAAATAAAATAAAAAATTACCCTCAAGTTGGCGGGGACAAGTGGTTTTTTACATTTTTTTTTGTTCTTTCAACTGTTCGTTATGGTACGTTTACACGCACGCCGTGCAACCCGGCACGCAGCTTGCCATGCGGCCTGGCACGCAGCCTGCGCCAGGGCTGCCAGATTGTATAATTGGATACAAAATTCGTATAATTCGTTTATCTTATGTATCCTGTTTGTATAGTAGAATGCATTGTATAATTGGATACAATGTCCTAACTGACGCTATAACGAAATAAGTACGTACATACACATAGAGTTAAAGTTTTAACACCTTTATATATTTATTACTTACTATATTATAAATACTATATAATATATTAAATTGTTAACATATTTATTGAAATCCCCACAGAGTGACGTACTTTAGTTGTAGTTTGTACAACACAAATTTTGTATAATAGTACGTGATTTTGTATAAGTTCTGAGACTCGGTGGTATAAAATAATTTGTCCTTACTGGCAGCCCTGATTCACACACTCAGACACATTTCGCGTCTGCATTAATTGTGGCGTGGATACACGACAAGACAGTAGGGTGTTGTGCCCATGTTATGACCATTGTTTGGTTCTTGGGCTGGGCAAGGTTTCAATCTAATATAAAACCCCGAGCCCAGTTTCTAGATGACATGTTAATTATATATTTAAATGAGGACGAATAAAGAATCGAAAAAACTAAAAATGTACAATACACTCATATAACATACAAAATTAATATAACTTACAAAAAGTCAGGAGAAATATTTGGGTTTGAACTTAGGACCTCTCATTTGCCAGTCAAGGGTCATACCGCTTTGACTATCAAAACAAATTTATGTCCTAGTCCTATCTAAAATATATTAGCGTTTCCTATATATCTACGATTTCAACCCTAATGCCTAAAATTTATTTCTTTCATACATAACATTCGAAACTCAAACATTTATGAGCGGCCAGAAGCGCAGAACTTCCAGTGCACCCTACGTATACATTTAGAAATGTTATTACCTACTTTTTATTTTTAACCTAATTATATATATACAGATGTATGTGTGTATGTAAATGCAAATACATTGTGAAGTTATGTTTTCACGTCTGACGCACAGTCCTACGACTGACTGTTTTTTTTTTGTCTTTATGATACTTATTTTGGGGGTCCCATATTATTTGTTCTCCCTGGTAACACTCCAGGAAGCGTAATATTTGCTCGCTAGACCATTCCGACATATTTCTTATCAAAAATTAATTTGTCATCTTCGTAAAACTTAATTCAGTCATCGCGTCGTCCGTTCGCCACAAAGATGCAAACTATACTAACGCGGCTGAGCACCGAACACGTGTGTGTGAACACGCACACAAGCACATTCACCCTTTGATGTGTGCCAAAAAACCGACAGTCATCCCGATCGGCGCCAAGCACGAGCACATTCACGCAAGCATGCACAAACAGCCTGTTCACATGCTTGTGTCATTGAATGTCGGTTTGAACGCGAGCGTGTAAACGCACCCAACAGTCGTCTCGGTCGGCGGCAAGCGCGAGCACATTCACGCATGCATTCACAAACAGCCTGTTTACATACTTGTGCACGTGCTTGTGCTCGTTGAATGTCGGTTTGAACGCGAGCGTGTAAACGTACCATTAACTGTTCTTCATTGTTCGATCAAAATTTTTATTTGTTCGATCTTACTTTTCTTTTTAAAATAAAATAAAAAAAATACCCTCAAGTTGGCGAGGAGAAGTCGTTTTTTAAATTTTTTTTTTGCTATTTCAATTGTTCTTTAACTGTTCGTCATTGTTCCATCAAAATTTTTATTTGTTCGATCTTAGTTTTTTTTTTAAATCAATAAAAAAAACTGCTTTCTTAAGTTGGCGGGGAGAAGTCGTTTTTTAACCTTTTTTTTGCTATTTCAACTGGTCGTTAACTGTTCTTCATTGTTCGATCAAAATTTTTATTTGTTCGATCTTAGTTTTTTTTTTAATAAAATAAAAAATTACCCTCAAGTTGGCGGGGAGAAGTCGTTATTTTATGTTTTTTTTTTGCTATTTCAATTGTTCGTTAACTGTTCTTCATTGTTCGATCAAAATTTTTATTTGTTCGATCTTAGTTTTTTTTTTATAAATAAAATAAAAATTTACCCTCGAGTGGCTAGGTTTGGGTTAGGTTAGAACTGTGACCATAACGCCAGAACCGAATTTTATGACAAACGAAGTACTTGGTCAAACCGCCAAAAAAAAACTAAGATCGAACAAAAATAAATTTTGATTGAACAATGAAGAACAGTTAACGCACAGTTGAAAGAGCAAAAAAAAATGTCAAAAAACGACTTCTCTCCGCCAACTTGAGGGTAATTTTTATTTTATTAAAAAAAAAAACTAAGATCGAACAAATAAAAATTTTGATCGAACAATGAAGAACAGTTAACGAACAGTTGAAATAGCAAAAAAAAAGGTTAAAAAACGACTTCTCCCCGCCAACTTAAGAAAGCAAGTTTTTTATTTTATTTATAAAAAAAAAAACTAAGATCGGACAAATAAAAATTTTGATGGAACAATGACGAACAGTCGCATTGATTGATGTCTCCCCATAAATTCCCCAATTGGTTTGAAATTCCCCGCATTTTTGGGCATTCCCCACAAATTGGCAATATACTGTATATGTATGTCCCATAAACATTATATACTAGAACGTAAAGTCTATGGTATGTACATAAGCATGTGGTTAGGGACTCGCTGGATGCAAAACGCGTCGTGCAAGTCCAGCAAGCAGTATATAATGTATATATATATAATTCTGACGTACGTCAAGAGTATTCACGATCGTTTTGCATCGTGCATCGTGCGTGTCCTTGGCGGGACGTACGTCAGACACGATGGTGAGTACGGCCTTTAACTATATACTGTATATATACCGAATATTATATACATAAGCATGTGGTGGGGGTACTGCTGGATGCAAAACGCGTCGTGCAAGTCCAGCAAGCAATATATAATATGTATATATATAATTCTGACGTACGTCAAGACTATTCACGATCGTTTTGCATCGTGCATCGTGCGTGTCCTTGGCGGGACGAACGTCAGACACGATGGTGAGTACGGCCTTTAACTCTAAGAGCAAAAATGTTTAACTAGTAGTTATCGAAGCAAATTAGAGCTTATCTCTCTTCTTTTATCCATGGTCTATATAGTGGTAGTTTTCCAATTACAGAGCATAATGTGACTCAGTGGCGCACAATGCCGAATTATGCTGATGCTTAATTGGAACGTGAATTAGTTATCAGTGAAGGTATTACATACCTTTGCTTTGCCTAAAGTTTCCACCAGGTTGCACTGGCCGTGGTCACAGGCCTGTAGGTACGGTAATACTTTTGAAATACGTGATCGCGTTAATTCCCGTCAACATAATTATTTTATCATGGAACGCGAAAGTTCAAAAGTTTGGATCTTCTGTTTCTATAGCTCTATTTATAAATATATGAATATTTACTGGACTGGCCTGATGGTCTAGTGGTTAGTGACCCTGACTGCTGAGCCAGAGGCCGTGGGATTGATTTCCACCCAGGACAAATAATTCTTTGTTTGGTTGTAATTTATCTATAATTTGTATGTATTTAGAAATGTATAAGTATGTTTATCAGCAGTCTGGTTACCATAGTACAGGCTTTGCCTAGTTTAGGATCAGAGTGAGGTGAGTAGTGGGGTAGTGAGGTGTGTGAAGTTATTATTATTATTAATGCCCTGAAACATATTTATGAATTTAATGGCTGCGAGAGGCAAAATAGCTCGTTGGCATAGTCAAGAACCAGCTACCGATTACTCTGGGATCACCAAATAACGAAAAAAAAACTCCTGCTGTTTCAACAATCACCTCAGAAAGGCACATTCCCCCATGATATCCTACGATTGAAAATATACATTCATTCGAAATCCTTCAAACAGACTTAACTATCTGCAGGTAAAATCTAATGTAACTAATAATATTTCTTGAACACAGGTAAAAATCGATACTTTGGACTCTTTATATTTATTAGTTAATTAAATTGAGTGGTTTTTCAGTCGACGCCAAACAACAAACTGATTAATTAAAAATTATCTAAATTTTATACGTACCTACGTAGGACATGGCTCTACGTAGGTAATTAATCCTTTTATTATTTGATGCCAACTTAAAATAAGTGTGTATAAAATTTGATAGTTTATGTAAATAAGCTCAATACTTAAGACTTAAAGGTTTATTTATTTTTTGCGTTTGTTTTTTTGTTAAAAAGATTTTTATTTTATGATTTTTTTTTCATTATCAGCTCAGCTACATGATGTGATGATTTCTAAACGCAAATACCTGATAAAGTCATAAAAAGTAAACAGAAACACTATTCATTTCTACAATTTTCGAGGGTTTCTCTCAATTTTATCAGAATTCCATCATCAGACCCTGACTGCCTTGACATGGGACCACCCTTGAGGTATACCGTTCATAAAAAACGGAGAGGGCTGAACATACATAAAAAAAAGAAATATGTATATATACGGTCGAATTGAGAATCTCCTTTTTTTTTCGTCGGTTAAAAAGGATACCTAATTTAAAAAAGTCAATTATTTTAAATATAAAAAAAAAATGCAAAAAATAAAAGAGTGTTTAAGTGGGATTCAATCTCGCAAGCACTGAGTAGAAAGCGTACACTACACCAGATAAGCCAAACGCTCGCTGTAATGTTGTTCGAAGTAGGGATATACATTCTACTTACATTAAAATGTTATTACAGCTTTCATTGATTTTCCTGTGGGAACCAAAGTTTAACCCGGGATAAAAAGTACCCTATAACCTGCTCAGCATATCCATTCAGTAACTTCTGAGTTTATCGTGAACATACAAACAGACAGACAGACAGACAGAAAGACAGACAGACAGACAGACAGACAAAAATTGTTTGGCAATTTCGGCATCAGTATCGATATCATAATACCCCTCAGTGGATTTTTTTAAAATAAAATATATTCAATGTACAGAATTAATCCCGCTACAGATTTATTATATTATAGATAATCGAATTATAGAATGAATACATTTATTTTGCGAGCAAGTAAAGACTTCAATGAATGAAAGAACTTTTGTTCGATCCATACACAGTGAATGGCAACAACGAATGTCGTTTTTTTTTCAAACAGGTAGTGATGTATTTTTCTTTTAATATTTTCTGTATTGCTTATCGGATTTGTATAGGTATAGTTTCGGGTTAGTTCTTAGTGTTTCAAAACCACGTAAGTAGATATAAGTAAAATATTGTAACCTATTGCTTTGTGTACAATGTGTACTGTTATAATTCACACGTAAAAATTACTTTAAAAAAATAAGAACAACACTTTTACACACATAGACATAGTAAAACCAATCAAGAATACGATAATGCTCACGTTAGATCCGCGCTGCTTGCCCTCCGAACCAAAAGTGGCCTAGCAGGACCACAGTGCGGCCTTTTATGCCCGATATCGGATAATGTGTGACATCACTAGTTTTCTTCTCCTACCGTCACATACAGTACAATAAAGAGTACATCTATCTATCTAATTCTCCTACTTACTCACCCTGATTACTTATTGCTGCTCAAAAGTATACTTTACTTAGTATACTAATTTGTACCATAAATAGGTGCGAAAAAATCGAACCCACGATCTCCATGACGCATGGTAGTCGAATTCAGGTCGACTAGTAAGTTATGATGACGCTGGAAAGGTTTTAAAGTAAATAAAGTTAGCAGTTACTAACTATCAAGCGGTTGTGCTTGGTTGCCACCTTTGAAAAATTGGATAGTCGAACTCAAATTAAAAAATAATTATTTTTGTGCCTTTAAACCGTAATCCCTACATTTACTGATTCTTAACCTACATGATTTCTAAACTAGTTTGTTCTCATATTTACCCACTATTCGGATTGGAGTTGTTTTGCGACAATGAAAAGCTTCTAGAGACGATAGATGGCGCTGCGCAGTTTAAATTCAAGATAGCGTTGATTTCATACACCTGTTATTTAAACATTTCTAGTAGGATTTCTCTACATAAAACCCACAGAGTCATAACATAAAGTACTCGGTAATTTTTAAAGCGCAGCTGTGTAGCTGTTGCCATTATTGATGTAACGATGAAATGTTTGATATGCAATTCTTCTTCTTCTAACTGATACGCAAATTTATTGTCATAAATAACTTTAGTGCGACCTTTAAATTTGGAAGATATTTTGTGAAATCATCTCTATGGTAAAATCTCATTTCACAATAAATTTCAAAAATATTTTTTTAAGTGACTCTTCTCTAGAATTGTTGTGATTTGAAAATTCTTTGAATCGCCACTAAAAAGAGACAAACATTAATAAATAGGATTTAGTCCGCGAGAGAATGAGATAGAATACCTACTTGCTTCTTTGTATTTGCGCCTGCGTGCTACGAAACCTTCAGAAAATTCGTCATAGTCAACGTGGTGTCATTTTTATGCATTTGCGTATTAAAATTCGTTGGTTAATTAATTTATGTTAATTATTTATTAATTTGACCAATAACTTTTATATAAATTTTCTAAAATTAAATTTATTAACAAAGTAAATTATTTGTGTTGATTTTACTTTTTATTTCTCATTCTCTCATAGGCTACTTTTCTGAAGTTTCACTTCTACCGTGTGTAAATTGCACACACACACTTTTTTTTTTTCTTAAGGCACCCTATAAAAATAGTAACATTTGCCGCTTTTAAATGTCTTTCAGCCAAGAATAGTTCTGTTTCTGATACCTCAACATAAAAAGCCAGTAAATGTTGATACAGCAAATTTTAACTTTTCGGAGTTTGACAAAATCAAAGTGTCTACTAACTTTTAAACTTTCGCGTTCCATGATATAATTATAAATTTATACATGCCTCTGAATTGTCTGGCGTTGCATCACTGAGCCGGTTAGCCTGTGACCACGGCCAATGCAACATGGTCGAAACGTCAGGCAATTCAGAAGTATGAAATACCTATTTCGTGATCGCGTTAATTCCTGTGTAAATACATAATTATAGCAAAGTGTTTGTCTTCACAAACTCAAACAATGAAGTTACATTTTAAACAGACTTTGATTTTGTTCGAAATTCAATATTGAACCTGTCAACACATTCCAACATCTATTGCCTCTTCTCCAAGATGAATCCATTTTTCTTCAATCTAAAGATTAAAAACCTCTAGTTTTATGACTATTTGATCAAAGTTAAACTTTTAAAACTTTAAACACCAGGTATAGGTTTTTGAGCAGCACCTTTAAATTTTCCCCTATCTAAATTTTCATTTACTTTACATTTTATATTTACATAGTTCCAGCAGGCAACACTTTTACTGCAGAATAATCTTAATTTAAGGACTCTTTGATTCGCCTTTCCTACTATTATTTCACACATAACAAATCTATGTGAGAAGTCGGGTGTGCTATCAAACATGATTTGAAAATACACATCAAAAGTGTCTAGGCATCAAGTACGTTTTAGAGAATCGCCGCAATTGAGGATTATTGTTTTAACTTTTATGAATCGTTATAGATTCTTTTTAGTGAATTTCACATCAACATATTGTGGCTGTCACTCTTGGCACTACACAGAGCGTCATAAGCCGTCTCTGGACACGCTATCTTATCAAGGCGACATGGAGGACGATCTTGCATCACCACTCGCAGATAGGACCGGTACAACAAAAATACTGCTCTACGGAATCGTACCATGACCACCATGATGTTGGTTACAAGGCTCCACAGCTCTTCACGCTTGCTGATAAGCGACCAAACCATCCGAAATCGTTAACGTAAAGTGGATCTGCGTTACCGAAGGCCGCCGAAAGTGCCACCTATAGCACCCTGCATCGGTGGAAGAACCGATCTCATTTGGATCAGGGGCAACTTCAATGCTCAGATTTTGAACAGAACTTTTTGACTTGTTAGAAAGAACGTGGGTGGGCATTCCTCAAGGTAATTTTGTTGAACTGATTTTAAGCATGCCAAATCGCTGTAATTGTGTGATTCGTGTCAATGATGGAAACACAGATTACTTTTTTCGTTCGCTTCGTTACGTAACGCGTTACGGTGCTAGTCTGTCTGGCGTCCTTTTCTCTCACGCATACGGCAATGGTAGGTTGGCTCCTCCTCTCTCACTCTAACCCACAGCGCTAGCCGTATTAGTTTTAGTTATCACTTCTGTTGGGTGTCCCGAGACGCACACGTATTTTTTTTTATCTTTACGATAAAATTAAAAAAAAAATATCCTCATTTTTGCCTTTTTGGCCATTTAATTAACGACTTTACCCGAGGTTAATTTCCCACGTTTTGCAAATTTTTTTTTTAATTTTTAGAAAATATAGACATAAGTTGTTAACTTAAATATTAGGAATTAGAGTAAGAAGCCTGTCTGGAATACTAGATTTGGTAAATATTAATTGGATATTTTTTTATAGTTAAAAATGTACTTGATCCCTAGACACTTTTGATGTGTGTATTTGGCCAATTTAATTTTGCTCATAAGTTAAATTCGTGGTGAGTTTTAACAAATATGAAAATAGTTATAAAATTTAAAACCCTTCGAGTTCATACTAAACCACTCACACAATTTACGTTGTACCTAAACATGGTTGAACTTGAAGCTAAATTCAGATTTATTTTCTTTTTTAGCGGCAAAGAACTTGCCCTTATATTAACATTGTCCCCTCCTATTATAGCTTCCCTAGCTACACGGCTGTTTGTTTGCTACGCTGTTTAAAAAAAGTACGAATCAATCCAGTTATGTCGTTTACGCTCCACATCATCACGTTCATGTACAAGTTCAAGCGGAGAGCATTACTATGCGTTTAAAGCTTGTTTTACACGAACACTTCTTGGTGCTTCGCGTGCTCCGAATTTTACCTGTGAGGTCCACTGGTGGTTTGCTTAACGTTGAATGTTTCAATAAAGCAACGCTTCGCACAATCGAGCACTCTCAAAAGGTACTGCTTTTGCGTGATGCGTGCAATATATTTAGAAAGAGATACATAGTACACTCCGCGCGGAGTAGTGGCGAGTTGACTACTTTACTCATGATAAACATAGTACATATACAGACAGCAAATTAACAAGTGTTTTTTCTTTAAGTTGGCATTGATCGAAATGTTTTATTCATAATATTATCGATAGTAACAGTATTTATTGTTGAAAACATTTTTAAAGCTTTCGTTTCGTTGCAGTTTTTTCGAAATAATCAGAAAGTTAATTCAAACTGTGTTAAAAAAATAAATATAAGAATGGATGAAGGTACAAACATTTTTTTTTTCAACACGGAACTTAGCGCACTCTGCTAGTGCTTTTCAAAACGAATTCACGTTCCAATTAAGCATCAGCATAATTCGGCATTGTGCGCCATTGAGTCGCATTATGCTCTGTAATTGGAAAACTACCACCATCTCCCGCTCCTATGAAATGAAAGTCATTATAAGCTTTGAATACTTTCATTGGCAACCCTGTAAAGATGGTCTGACAGACTGTCATTTTCAGTGTCACTAACCAAATATTGACAATTGACATTGCTTACGATTGCGACATTTTGAGGTTCATGGCATTTATTTGGTATTTTTTGGCTTTCGGATTCAATAGTTTTGGATGTCATGACTTTTTTAAATAGTTCTAACAGTCCTTATGAATAGACATAAACGTAATTCTAATGATATGGTGTCAATGAAGAGTAAAAATAAAGGTGACCTTAGGTTTTATCTAATTTTTTTTTTGATTTTTGTAAATGTATTTGATTGAACGTAAATTGGTTATAGTATAGATAAAGGCAACATCTAGTTAAATATTTAAATTAATTTTAATCGAAATGATTGATTTTCAGTATCGTGTTCCACACCGGAACATCACGCAGAATCACCATCAAGGGATAGTGATTCGATATATGACTCAGACACAGCTAGTCCTGTGCCATTTTTATGCACTCAAGATGGAGCTGAAGGTGAAACAGACGTTGTATGGAACTTTTATACACCAAAATCGGAAGATACTGCTAATTCACGTTTTAAAAATTCTACTCCAGTCAGTCGAAGACCAAAACGTTCGTTGAAACCTAAACTAATAGGAAAACAGTTACCGAAACGGAGGCCAGTTAGACTTCCTCAAAAAAAGACTGAGTTATTCCAAGAATTGATAGAGTTAAATCAAAATTTACAAGAGTTAATGGCCAAAAAGCCTCAAAATAACTGTCCAGAGAAAGTGAATTCAGGAAGTGAAGATGATATGTTTAATGATTCCCCAGAATTTTCGCCTAAAAGTAGATTAAGGAGTAATTCTCGATGTTTGAGAAGAAATGTTTTAAGTTCCAACTTTGTGAAGCCTGACACAGATGCTGCTTTAGAATCAGATGATTCTATTAATGAATGTCTTGTAAAAGCTAGTCAAATAGTGGAAGAAAATATCATAAATGAACCAATTGCAAAAAGACCATGCTTACATTCAAAGTTTAACAATAAAACTCTAAAATCAGACTTTAGTTTTAAAATAGACCAAGATTCAATGGATGCCATATTAAATAGCATAAAATTGGAATCACCAATTGTCAATAAAGTTAAAAAGAAATATGATTCTCCTAAGTTAAATAATGATTCATTTGATAGTTTCATTGGCAATTTAAATGATAGTGCACTGGACAGGTTAACTCAGGCACCTGTTAAAACAGATACAGCAAAAATAGACACTAAACTGAATGCATCTAGAGACGGCAACAGTTGGACTATAAAAGAATTGATTGTGCATGATGATGGTAGTCCATCTTCAAAGTCCTTTTTTGGACGCCATAACTCAATGCCAGTGTCTCCAATAGTAACAAATACAAATTTACCATCAACTAGTGGCATGGTATTTGGCAGATACAATTCAATGCCATTTGGAAAAGATGCAAACGCAGAAATAGGTATAGTCTCAAATGCTTATAAAACTAATAGCTTACATTTTTTACTTAATCTTTAAAAGGCAACTAGAAATAAACAAAATCTCATTTCTACCTTAGTATAATAATAAGGATAAAGTAAAGAAAATAACAAATTACTTTACATTATTGTTTGGTAAAAATTTTCATAACTGTCCCTTTTCTTTCATAAAGTTACAACTTTTTTACTTGATATAAACAGGAAACAACAGCTACATTAATTATTGGTAAATATAATGTGTATCATAAATTTGTGTGTACAAGGAAATTTCTAGAATACATAAGTACATTCATAAATTGAAATCGAATAAAACTGAAATATTTGAAGATACAAATAAATATAATGTATATATCTACCTATATTATGAATATATATATATATATGATATGTGTGTTCAATGTATATTATGCTGGTGTAGGCAATTGTATGTTAAAGAAACTAACCTTTCCTTAATTTTTGGTTTAGCCTCCTTCACTCAACATACAGTATGCTATGTTAGAAATTAGATTTTATAACATTGTATATCATTGCTTCGCTAAAGTCATATGTTGTCACTGAATAAATTTTAGTTTTAATACTTAAATTTGATTTAATTTTTAATTTAACAAAATTGTAAGTTGAGTTTTTTAAAAGTAACTTTAATGTGACAAACATTATAAAAGGGTTAAGAGAAACAACCCATGAATATCACAAGGGGGCCCATACCTTAAGAATTAGAATAACCAATGGAATTTCAAGCTTTCAACCATAGAATATGGGGCCTTTTTGGTCTTTAGCTAGTAGCAAGCACAGTAATGATAAGAGATACCAATGATATCTTGAACAATTGTACTTATGAACCTTTCTTTCGTTTTAGCATCTGGTGATTCTCCTATAAGATGCACCCCAGAAGAGATAAAGAAAAAGCACCAGCTTGCAAGAGAAAAACTGATGGCTAAAAGGCTTCTTCCATTCACAGCATCACAGAAGATAGTTCCATCTACTCAATCTTCACAAGTCACTTTACAACCAGATATTTCTAAGAAAATTGATGATTCCTCAAAAAACAAAGAAATATCTGTTGCCAGAAAGTTTCAACCCCGGGTCCCTAGTACTGTTACAAGTTGCCGAAAGCCACCTGTTGAGATCACCCACCAGAAATCAAATTGTAATGGTCCAGACCTAAAATCTATTATTGAAAAGAAAAGGCAAGAAGCATTAATGAAGTTGAGGCGCAGACAAGTTCAGAGCAAAATGATATAATGTTAATATTTAATAGGTAACTAAAATTATGTTTGGTGATTTATAATCGTAAGTGATTTTTTACAATACATGATGGAGTTATCAGAGTCATGATTATTAAAATATTGTTCAACAATTGAATTATCAACTTTTATTAATTAGCGTTCGCCGTGCAGCTTTGCCCGCAGCGGGGATCTCGATTGCGATGGCTTTGTTTAAAAATATAAAACAAATCAGCACGTTAATATTTCAATACGAAAGAGGCGTTGCATCTTGCTCAAGGTGCACTGCTAGGATATCTTTGGGCTAAGCACCCAAGTATTCTATTTATAAGACCTTGATAAACAAGATGTTTTAGTAATGAGTATAGAAGTATTTTATTGTTTTTGAAACCATCAAACCATTAGGTTGAGAGGCGAATCGGATCTCCATACTTTGTCCATCACAGAGTACTTTGATATGGACTGTTGTTCGCCCAGTAGTTGAAACTCGAACCTTTATCATGATTGAAAATTTGAGAAAAACATGATACGAATTTACATTTTTTTTTTACTCTTACATTCGTTCATTGTCAGTATATATGCTTTACTAGCCTTACTTTACTAGTAGTTTCACCTGCGTTAATGGTCACTGCTCCGCTCCTATTGATCGTAGCGTGATGTTTTATAGCTTAGTTACCCTAAAGTATTCTTTATTATAATACTAGCTGTCCCGCGCAACTTCGTCTGCATTTGTAAATTTTTCCCCTTTTTACTATATTTTTTCAGTAGTTCCTGAGACTAGCGCGTTCAAGCAAACAAACAAACAAACTCTTCAGCTTTATAATATTAGTATAGATATGTATTTACAGTACAAAATCATCAAACCGACAACCTATTAACCAATGACCTTACAAATGGTTAATATTTCTATTAGTGATAGGGTAGACCAAAACATCATACTATACAGGTTGTGGCGTAAATAATGGATAACCCTGTACCTGCCGATGAACCTGGTAGTGGGATATTCGAATATGTTTTTTTGTTTTCAAACTTGGCGTAAGTCATGTTTTAAAAAATAAAAACCGGCCAAGTGCGAGTCGGACTCGCGCACTGAAGGTTCCGTAAAATATTTTTATTATATGATGTAACTAAAAATGTACGGTTTTCGCAATTTTTCCTTTATCTGTGCTATAAGACGTTGCTTCGTACCAAATTTCAAGATTCTGAGTTCGCGGGAAGTACCCAAATTGTAGGTTTTGATTCCCTTGCGAGTGTCGAAAATTTGCGGCATAAACGGCTGTATTTTTTGATTGCGTTGGCTTAGAAGTTTGATTTTTTCACAGCTCCAAGGGACAGTAGACCTGAGTATTTGAAATAAATTCCAGCTTGATACCTCCACGCGTTCCTGAGAAAAAGGGTTGCGGCGAGGGAAGCTTCCTTCACCCACCACATGTAGGGGGTTCAAACAAAAACACTAGTTAACCAGGTTAGCTTCTTTTAATCGATGTAGCCAATCTTCTAGCGACCGCCTCACGTCTCAATACAAATAGGGAACACTGGCCTTAGCTAAAATAGTGTCCGCAGTAGGCAGTCCTCTTGCACCAGGCCGTACAATAGTCCCCAGCGACGTTGGACCTGCGGCTGGTAGAACCGCGGTCCTGGTAGCTGGTAGCAGCTTCGGCTTCTAAGCGGTGGTGAGACGCAGGTAGCTCTTCCGTACGCGGAACTTGAGCTTGGTACTGGCTGCTTGCAGTTGTAACTTGAAAACTGGTCTTGAAATTGGAAGTATTGGAACCTGGAACCTCCAAACAGGGAGACATGAGAGAACTGCTTTAGACGGCACAGAGGTTACACAAAGGTCGGTGTCCCAACGGAAAGAATTAGGACAGCATAAAAATGAGTGGGTAGAACACCTTACAATACAAAATAGCGGCTATAAAATAACAGTTTAGTATTTTAATAGTTTAGGAATTTAATAGCTTAAGGAATTTAACAGTTTAAGAGTTTGGGAGTTATTACGATACTATGAGATATGAGAACTCACCCCAGCGGGTTCCAAATATTGGAATTGTAGAATATGACGTAGATAAATATTACAACGCGAGCTGTTAGACAACCAGTCGTCACGAGTCACGAAGAATCAGGGGTGAAAGAGACCTACTCGCAGCGCGCGGCATGCTTCGGTACGTATGGGCCGGCTCGACTCCGCTCGATACCACGGCCTCACAGAAAACCGGCCGTGAAACAATGCTTGCATTGCTTTTCGCTGCGTGAGTGAGGTTACCGGAGGCCATAATCCTGCCCTCTACCCTATTCCCGTCCTTCCCCTCTCCCTCCTTCTAATCCCCCTCTCCCGTCTTCTTGCTCTTCCCCTATTCCCACCTTAAAGGGCGGCAACGCACTTGTGACTCTTGAGTTACAAGTGCCCATGGGCGGCGGTAGTCATTTACCATCAGGTGACCCGTCTGCTTGTTTGCCCCCTTATAGCATAAAAAAAAACGTCACAAAAAAAAGTGCACCCAATATTAGTACTCACTAAACTATGTTTATCTCTGTTCAGGTAAGCATAAGCACAGTATATGTATATACAGTATTGTGACTCGGCCCTGTCCTTGAAATAATTACCTACTGCCGGACGGTACGTAAACACGCGATAGGGCTGCCCATAATTTCAACTAACCTACTTGAGTTTCTTTCTAGTTTTGTGATTGTAAATATTACCATTTATTTTTTATTAAAAAATATGAAATTCGTTGTGAACGAAATGAGTGGTGTTCAATAAAATACATGTGGTTTTTGATTAGTAGATTTAATAAAAAAGATCACTTATAAATTTGAAACTGAAAAATATTTGCGCCTAGACTGTGACGTACGAAAAGCTTAATGTTAAATTTAATAGTATAAAAAATCCGCATTCCGATAAAAAGTTTAATTAAAAATACTTTTGGTAAACATGGACAAGGAGAAGACAAAGGAATCTATCTAAATAATTTTAACAAATCAGTTGCAGCCATTCAAGGCGTCTGAAAATAAATTGATTTCCCTTTATTCAGGGTGTTAAAATAAACTGCTGTCGTCGAAGGTTACCAAACTCCAATCCTTACAAACCTCAACACCTCCTACTCAACCAAAATGCAAGAAACAGCTGACGAGTAACCGTCCGTAAAATTTACGTCCCTACAGCTCAGAGCAACTCAAAAAACATTTTTTTTGGTTACCCATCCGATGTCGAACCGCTGCAAACGTTACTTAATATCAAACCATCTCATCGTGTGTACGCTACCTACAGCCATCAAAACCTCTAACTAGCTACTACAAAATCTTATTTTTAAAGTAAATTACAATGTAAATCTTACTAGGTAGGTACCTACCATTTTTTACTTTCATAATCATTTCATAAAGATATTTCGACTAATTCAATAATATATGTAAGTAGCTAAATACATAAATAAATAGATAGCTTAGCCTAGGAAATTACCTACTAGTTTTTTTTAACGCGAGCGTGGGTAGGTCACTCGTGTGTCACTTTTGTCACCCTATCTACTTATTTAGTATTTTACTCGGTAGAAAAAGCAAAATACCTACCTATTCAAAAAGAAACAAATTACGTACTAGTAGGTACATAAACTTTATTTTTTAGTCTTACCTTTCGGAGTTTCCAGGTAGTTTAAAAAAATGTTATCTCTGGGTGCGTTTTTGAAGAATTCTAGCAACCAAAAACAGCACAATATAATCTATAATTTCTATTTGCCATATTAAGTACTTAAGTATTTGTATTTATTTCAATGAAATGCACAAATCGCGCCTTAAAAAACGATCACACCGTTCGTGCGTCACTGCGGAGCATTCGCGACTGTTTGTGTACCGAGTGTAAATCGAACTCGAGGCGTGTAGGTATGTCTCGCGATCCGACCGTTTGTATGAAGATATAATACTGTTTATACTGTGGCATAAGTAAAAAACAGACGAAATGCTTTTTGATAAATGTATATGTGTCGATCTTATGTATATTTGTATAATGTATTGTTCGTATAGTAGCATAAAGCATCTCCATGTATTTATTACCTCAATGATTGCAATATTATTGCTCTGAGATAGCAATACTAAGAGGATGCGTCAATGTCAAATTGACAATTGTCAATAGTCTAATGATCAAAAAATTATATGAGAATATTAATTGTGCAAAATTTCCTAATCAGAATCAGTAAAGTTAGTAACATATCTCAGCATCTGAAAGAGCGCTGCTTATAAAAATGGCACTAAGTTACGTGAAACAAGTAGCTCTAGCTACGTGTAGAATAAACTCTAAAACATGTTTCAATATCCAGAGACACATTTGTACCAGTCGCCCTTTAAAACTTGGTATGATACCAATTGTTGTAGAACAAACTGGCAGAGGTGAGCGAGCTTACGATATATATTCTAGACTTCTGCGTGAAAGGATTATTTGCCTTATGGGCCCTATAAACGATGAAATTAGTTCGCTTATTGTTGCTCAGTTGTTGTTCTTGCAATCTGAATCTAGTAAAAAGCCTGTGCATCTATATATCAATTCTCCTGGAGGGAATGTTACGGCCGGACTAGGAATATACGACACCATGCAGTACATAACTCCACCTGTTGCTACTTGGTGCGTTGGACAAGCTTGCAGTATGGCATCACTACTTCTTGCAGCTGGGGCCCCTGGTATGAGACATGCTCTTCCAAACTCTCGTATAATGGTGCACCAGCCATCCGGGGGTGTCAGAGGCCAGGCAACAGATATTCAGATTCAAGCTGAAGAGATTTTGAAACTGAAATCACAAATAAATGATTTATATGTAAGACATACACATTTACCTCTTGAAAAGGTGCAAAGTTCAATGGAAAGAGATTGTTTCATGTCACCGGTTGAAGCAAAGACTTATGGATTGATAGATAATGTCCTGGAACATCCTCCATCTCATGCAATGGAGAAAAAATGTGCAACTGGAACTGTAAACCCTCCATCGATTGCCCCGGCTCAAGCTTGAAACTGACAACTGACTATAGACTCTGTAGGCTTGTTATGTACAGGATGTCACAATTCTACACTAGCGATTCTCAGATTCTATGTACACTGCCTTATTACAAAGTAAGCTATGAGAAAAACTGGACTTAAACAGTAAATTAACATTTTGTATTAAGGTGGGCAATATATTTACTTTGTTTCAGTGTAAACTGCATGACAAGCCTGAAATCTCTTGAATTAAAAATGTTCTTAATAATATTATATTTGTGATAATAATTACAAAATATTATGATAGTAAATTTTTTTTCTTTATTCTTTAGTTTCATTTTTCATTTAGTTATAGCAGTATAGTTTCAAATGAGTGATGACGAGTATTGAGAGATTGACAAATGCAGCATCAACAGACTGGAGTCTAAACCCCGGAGGTTAAAGTGTTGCCAGTCCTAACTGAATCTCCTTCAATGAGTTGAGTGGTGAATATCGACATGGCTTCTTCTTTTCACAGCAATCAGCCTGATCACCTATAAAACACCTGCTATAACTGATCACAACTAGGTGTATTGCCTATTTGAAACTCCTCCCAGAGCTGCAATCATCGTTTTATCTTGCTTATGGAAGGTAAGACTAGGGATGTTCCGATAAGCAGAAGATATTGATACCTACTCATATAAGTAGAACTAAAATCATTTTTTTATACTACTTATATGAGTACCCTTAAATTATCGATACTTACTCATATAGATACTTTTTGTATTGATTTTATGGGACTGATTTAATAGGAAAATATTTTTGGGAGTGGTTGTTTTTATTTATTTTTAATAAAAAAAAAACAAATATACTAACTTTTAAACTTTCGCGTTACATGATATACTTAATTATGTATTTGAACGAGAACTAACGCAATCATGAAATAGGTATTACATACCTCTGAATTGCCTGACGTTTCGACCAGGTTACACTGGCCGTGGTCACAGGACTGACTGGCTCAGTGGTGCGCACGCCCTCCGTCGTCGACACCGTGAGGTAGAAGGTTCTTCATCTATCTGCACATTTTCGATATTTTTAATATTTTGTTTCGCCATGTTCAGTCACATACTATACTAACAGTGTCCCTATTTTGTAAGCAAACCGATGTGTCTTTATTTTTCGCGTAAAAGCGAGGTGGCATGTTTTTTTATCACTGGACTCCACGCTGTAGATAATTTGAAATCATCTACCCGATTGAAAGTTTTATGTTTTTTTAATTTCAATCGGTTCACGTATACTTCTTGAGTAAAAGTGAGTACCGCGGAGAGGACTTGCGTACGGTGAAATTCAATCCAGTGATTGGTGCCCGTTTTGAGTGCAGTTTCTGCAATCGCCGATTTGCTGATCTGTCGGTTCTTCACAGCAGTGATATGTTCTTTGACCCTTTCAGCAATAGTCTGCTTTGAATTAATACTAATTAAGTGTATACATAACTAGCTGACCCGCGCAACTTCGTCTGCGTTTGTAAATATTCCCTGTTTTAGCAAAAATTTTCATTGATGCTCCGCTCCTATTGGTCGTAGCGTGATTTTATATAGCCTATAGCCTTCCTCGATAAATGGGCTATCCAACTCTAAAATAATTTTTCAATTCGAACCGGTAGTTCCTGAGAATAGCGCGTTCAATCAAACAAACAAACAAACTCTGGCTTTATAATATTGAGTATAGATAATAGCCACATCGCAAATGGATTATTTTTAAGGTATACCTCCGGATTCGATAGATAAAGAGAAACTAATTTTAATACAGCACCGAAAGAGAGGAATTTGTTCAGCCAAGATCGAATCAAGACGCATTCAGTCTGGTTCGATTCGATACCAAGTACTTTCATTTTTTTTTTTAAAAAAGATCTCCCGCATTAGAAATTACTCCTGTGTCGCGGTGGACTTTACAAACATACAAAGAACGGACACAAAGAACACCCAGACTCGGGTGGGAATCGAACCCACGGCCTAAGGCATAGCAGTCAGGGTCACTAACCACTGGGCCACCAGGCCAGTCAACTTATACATATTGCATATGTATATCAGCATTTTTCAAATTTTACACCTAAGAGGGTGAATTAGGTGTTGTAAGTTTAAATGGGAGGTATGCCACTTTTCAAAGAATGTAACATACCTGCTTCTGGTTAGAAATAAATATACTAAATCTTCGTTTAAAAAATTTACCTCTAAGAGGGTAAAAAATTATTTTTTGTAAGTTTAAATACGAAGTTCGTTACTTGAAGGAAGAAGCATGAAATTCAATATTAAACCTTATATAAATTTAGCAAAAAATCATACAATTCAATATAAATTTTATTATATAAAAATATTACAATTAAGTTTTAATAATATATTTAAGTTTACATCTACGCTCGATAGATGGCGTTGTGTGCTCCAAGATGAGCTCTGCACCGCAAACGTCGTTTACAAAGTGGTACTACGGTAATTAAAACTAAAGATTTAAATGAAAACTAAACACGCGAGCGAAGCCGCGGGTAACAGCTAGTATTCAATGTAAGAAAGGAAACTAAAACATAAATTATGCTTTTTGAAAAAAAGACAGTTGGGACCAAGGCACAACACGCCGCACTCCTTGCACCATGTAGCTACCATATGTAGTATCTTAGGGGTCGTCTATTAATCACGTGATGATTTTTTTTCTTTCTTCTTTTTGGACTTTTTATTCTTCATTTTTTTTTTTCGTTTGCAATCCCCAACGGGTCCTCACCTCAGCATGGCTATTGGTGAAGTGGTATGTCGGAATCGAACCGACTAAAACCACACGGTGTTCCGTCACAAGTGAGTCTATCGCAAGGGACTTGGGTATACCCTAGGAAGGAAGTCCCCGAGAATGGACCCTCCTTCCTGGTGATATGTGGTGAGGTTTTAGACTAACCCCACCCCCAAAATAATTTTTTTTTTTTTTAGTACAAAGTATCTTAAAAAATTCATAATATTATCTTTAAATAAATATATAATCTAAAGCTGGAAAATTAAGCAACGTGACAAAAAACGGTTGAAGATTGTTTCTGACTGGCAAGGTGTAATCAGGTGAAAATCACAGACTTACTGGCTACTGACAAACGGCGGACGGGGAAATCATTGCCTGCCAACTGCGAGTCACGGTCACGCGCCGCTTTTCGCTTTTCGGGTATCGGCCCCTGCCGAGTATCGGCCACTGCCTTGTATTGGCCCATGCCATGTATCGGCCGTTACCGTTTTTAACCGACGAAAAAAAAAAGGAGGTTCTCAATTCGACCGTATATTTTTTTAGGTTTGTTCAGCCCTCTCTCCGTTATTTATGAACCGATTGTGATTATTCTTTTTTTGTTAGATAGGGTATACCTCAAGGGTGGTCCCATGTCAAGGAAGTCAGGATCTGATGATGGGATCCTGATAAAATTTCGTGCTCAAGTTCACAGAATCAGCTGTAGACGGCGATAAGATTTTTACTAACAAGATTAAATTAAAAATTTAACAACCCCCTACGTCAAAAAATACTTTTAGTTTAAGGAACAACCCTTAAAAAGTAGTAATCATACGCCAAAAATGCCTTACATCATTTTGGAAAAGAGCTCTGATACTCTTACACTGCTGGACCGATATTAACCAAACATAAACTGAAACTGGCTTTCAAATGAAAAAACCGCATCGAAATCGGTCCATCCGTTTGAGAGTTACGGTGCCACAGACAGACACACACACACACAGACATCGACGTCAAACTCATAACACCCCTCGTTTTGCGTCGGGGGTTATAAAATAATTAATAGAATATGGTTAATTTATTTTATTAACTAACATTGTAAATAGAAATATTATTGTTTATTTATTTATTTTGTGAAATGTTCGCCTGGTCAAGGTTAGGGATTATATATTGCAGCAAAACTCAAAATCGGCCTAGTGATCGATATAAGGCAGAAACACATAGGCAGAAATTATACCATTGGTGATGGTAGTTTAAAATTTGATCGAATATGTTTTTGCGACAGTGTTTGAACATTTTTGACTCTTCGAAATCTATTTGAGAGGTACCCGTTTTTACCTTCTACCTATTTGGATAAATTAGAAAATCAAAAGTGGCGAGATCGAGTTCTCCTTATATTCTAAGTTTTGAGTGAGTAGTTGGGACTTCTCAAGTACATTATAACACATGTGAAACACGTGTGATAAAAGTTCATCACTTTCGACTTCTAAGAAACTCTAACATCAAAGGGACCAGATCCAAAGATACTTTTTGACTGACCTGTTGGTCTAGTGGTTAGTGATCCTGACTGCTAAGTCAGAGGTCGTGGGTGCGATTCCCACCCAGGACAAATAATTGTGTGATAAGCATATTATCATTTCTTCTGTGTCTGGGTATAATTTATCTATAAAATGTGTATCTGTAATATGTGCGCTTAGAAAAATATAAATGTTTTTATGAGCAGTCGGGTGACCACAGTACAGGCTCTGCTAGTTTGGGATCAGACGGCCGTGTGTGAGGTTTGTGGAGTTATTATTATTATAATTGAATGCTCGGCAACAGTCTTTCAGATAATATTGATATTGTTTCACATTTTTCTCTAATAGAGTCGCGCCGTCACATAATATGAAAGCCTGGGAGAAAGTAATTGAGAGATGAGTGAGAGAGGCTCTGAGAAGCGCACGCAGAACACTGCGCTCTGCCTCTCGGGCCTGTATCTGTTCGGACGATGACTTCCCCAAAAGTTCGTCGCCCGCAGACCGGTTTCAACGGCAACCGGAGATGGTTGAATGCCCTCCGGCGCCCAGTGCGTCTGCTGCGGGCAGAGAGAGTTGTACTTCGCTCTCCCGTTCGGCCGCCTCCTTTGCGGACATCAACTCCTCGCAGAAGGCGGTGACGGCGTTCCATGCACTCTCGCTCCGAACTATGGACAGAACCACGGCCGGCAGCGAGAGACTACCCGCAGAACTGACTACCGCGACGAGATCACGACGCTGGCTAGCCCAGGCTGAGCATTCCGCCAGTGTGTGAAGCGCCGTGTCGTCGGAGCAGTCACCACAATGATGGTACCGTGACGTCGGTTCCCGGCCGATCCGACACAGGTACTTGCCGAAGCAACCGTGTCCGGAAAGTACCTGCGTCATCCGGAAGGAAAAAGTTTTACCCTCGGAAAACTTTGTTTATATAGCTTTATTAAACCTTTAACGTTGTAAGTATTAGTAATAAATTAATCCTAATAATAAAAATGTATCTAATAATTAATATGTATTCTTTTCATTAACATTTTTAATGCTAAGAGATTTAATGATTATACTACTTTTCCATTCTATTTTACCTCCTTAAGGTCTTCGTTTATGTTTGTTACTTCAGTTGGAAAATATTCGTCTTTGTACATAATATACTGTTTTTCAAATATATAACTATTTTCCTATCTATAAATAAATTATAAACATCCATAAAAGTCTATAATAACGTTTGGAAGCGTTGTTATTAGGTAATATTCTAATAATATTAAAAAAAAAACAAGATATGTGCGTGTTCAACGTGTTTTACTATGGACCTATCAATGGTACAACTGAGTTTTAGGTCGATAGTACAACACCTACTATATATGGTACAACAGGTTCCCCTACTTTAGTGAGAGGATGGTTAACTTGTGTTAGGTTACATGGGTCGTTATTTAGGTAGGTACTGTTTAATGATGGAAATAAATAAACAAAAGTTGACAAGTTTCGGCTGCGATTACCAAAGTTTGCAACTTTGCAAGTTGAGTTTTCCATTCTGTACATCATTATGTACAGAATGGAAAACTCAACTTTTCATTAAATATTTATCTTTAAGTTAGGGAGAAATTATTGAGATATGATAACTCTGAAAAGGGGAAAAACCTTTAAAATATTTCGTCGTCATCGTAGAAAAACGACAAATTTGATTTTTAGTAACTTTAGAGGAGAGCACTTTAAAGTTTTCATGAAAACATCATGATGTTTTACGTAGGTAATATTTTGAAAACTTCTGTTTCTAAAAATGAAATCTGAAAATGTTACTGTGTGTATGAGCTGTGAAAAATGTTTTGTTTTATGATAAAGTATAATGTTTTCAGCAGGCTTTAATTATGTCATAAACAAAAATTGTCATAAAATCAAATCCGCCTTTTTTCTACGACGGCCACGATTTCTCCTAAGAGGACAAAAGGATGCTATGTATATTTACAGCAACCAAGTTTTATTAATGTCAGCAAGAAGGTGGTGTTGTGGTTGTGGTTAACGGATATACAAGAAAGTAGGTTGTTCATCCAAAACAATGGTTGTGTGGCGACGTCTTTTTATAATCTGTGGAAAGGCTCGGACGTTGCGGAGTGGAAGTCATCGTGTGGTTGAACGGTCGAGATGGCGCATGCGTCAGGAGGCGGTCGATATGTGGTGACGTCAGCGGGAGTTAGGCCTCAGTCAGCCGACGTTGGCCACCGCGTTAACATGTGGCTACAATGCTTGGCTGCGACGTTGCTAATAGCCGCGGCCGCGTCCCGCGAGGTCTTTACCAACACTTTCTTGGTGCGTTTCAAGAGGTCTGTGGCGCACGACGAGGCCCACCAGTTGGCGCTGCGCCACGGTTTCGACAGCCTCGGGCCGGTGAGTAGCGACCACGTGATTGATTATACGTAAACACACAGATAGACAGCGTCATATTTGGACTTCTGTAGCTTGATTTATGTAAAGAAATGTTCAAATCGGTTGGACTTATTGTTACTCTGAATCTTTAAATGTTTAACACGGTTAAATAACAATAATAATACGGTTGTCTTATTATCGCTTGAGTAGTCTGAAGGATGTGGTAGGTTGTTAGTTTCGTTGGAAAACTTTGTTTATAATACATTTTTTAAGGTACCTTTTTAAATGCAACTTTATGAATTACGTTTAGAGGTTTTAAATGTTATTTAGAAGTAAACCGAAAATTTAGTTGAGAAGGTGGTTAAATAGTTTACGAGCCTTTAATAATTTATTATGTTTGAACCTGATTGAGTACCGTTGCTGCGTACGTCTATTTTCTTATTACTTTTAAAGTTGTACTATGGTTGCTTGTTTGTCGTGGTACGCGTCATTACCACCTCAACGTAAACATAGTTATCATTGAGTTCAAACTAGATTTTCAATAACAGTTTTAATGGACTTAACTTACGTTTTATTACGTTACTAAAGTTCATCTATTCAGAAATGGTTCATCCTATCCAAGGATTTTTGTTAATTTGTAGCTTGAGGCAAAGAGAATTTTGAAAGTATTGAATTATGGATGTTTTTTATTTCACCTACACTAAATATTAATTAAGCTTAAATGTAAAAGAGAGTTCAGGAGCATGATGGCTCTGCGAAGATTTCGTGTCGTTCTAATTCCTTTCAAATTAAGAAACTGTAACTGTTGAACTGTAAATAAAACTATCGGTTTCTATCAGAGATATGTAATTAGTTAATAGTTGATCCAGTCCTTAAATGTTACTCTTTAGGGAGATCATTAAATCTGAAATAAGTAGTACCTACCTACATTTTGGGGACATTACACGTATGCACGTACGCGTACATCTATACTAATATTATAAAGCTGAAGAGTGCGTTTGTTTGGTTGAACGCGCTAATCTGAGGAACTACTGGTGCGAATTAAAAAATTCTTTTAATGTTGGATAGCCTATTTATCGAGGAACGCTATGGGCTATATTATAACATCACGCTACGACCAATAGGAGCGGAGCATCAATGAAAAATATTGCAAAAACGGGGAAAATTTACAAATGCAGACGAAGTTGCACGGGACCGCTAGTATTATAATAAAGAATACAATAAGTTTAGGGTATTTACCAAACAAAGAACTACTACATACCTAGTACATACTAATAGTCTACTTTCCACATATTGATCTTATGAATTTAAACAGTTCAACAATATTTAAAACTCAAACCTATTACAGTCTTAAAGCCATTACAATTTTATGATTAAAATAGATTATTACATCTACCGGATCGGATTATAGAAACTTCTTTTGTTTCTCTGGAGACAATTTTGCTTTTGAAAATGTCCACTTTATTGCTCCTTTACACTTACTTTACGATACCTTGGAGAATTCTTAGCGCTGCAGTAAGACCTCCTCCTCTCGCGCCATTAGGGAGGGAAAACCGCGTTGCTTTAGCCGACTGGTCTCTAACATCACAACTCCGTTGCCTGTTAGGCGAGGTGTTGGAGGATTTTTCCAAGAAATTGCTTATTTGTGACTGAGTAGTAAACTGAACGTTACTGTTAACTATACCTACATATAGTATGTACCTACATATCAATGATATGAATAACACGTAGTCATATTTCAGTTGGTTTATTAATTGTGACAAGTTTTAAAAGTGTTCAAAACCTTTTGTTAGGGCTCTTAATTATATATTTCAGAGCCCTAACAAAAGGTTTTAAACATTTTTTTATTTGAAAGTACGTATATATATATATTAATTAGTAGATATTTCGAACACCTCAGCGCTAACGATGAGAGAAACGCTAATAGACAACTGCACGGAGTGGTCACCTCGCCACTACGCCACGCCGAGTGTTGTTCAAATCACACACGGAACAACAATTTGTGTGATCCACTAATAGTTGTCCCGAGTCTGGGTGTTCTTTGTGTCTGTAGTTTGAATGTTTGTAAAGCTCCCCGCGACACAGAAATATTCTTAATGTTTTGTTGTTTAAAAAAAAAGCAGAAAAGGAACGCGACGTTCACTGTTCTAAAAAAATTACTAATTTAAAAAAAACTGTCCTACTATAAAAAGAATTACGCGCTGTCGGACCACAGTATTGTTTTATTTTTCATAAAATTTATAGCATCACTCGGGCTGAGGACTTTAACGGTACTCCATACATCGAAATCTGTTCAGGCATACATGAAACCAATAATATTCCACTCCTTTTGGCCAGTTGTGTAAAAAGTAACCGTCGCGTTACTTTTTAGTTCCTTTTGTTTATCTTGTCTTCTAATTTAATTGAAATCGCAGAACATTCAAGACAAAAGTAAAATAAAATGCAGATTTTTGTTTAAAACATTAAGGGTTATTTTATACTGTTATAAACAATCCTATGATTTACCTAGATAAACATTAAGCTAATAAAATATGAATACTCATAAACCCAAGAAGAAATTCCTGACCAAATTTTGTAGGAATAGGTATTTATACCCAATGTTCTGATGACATTGGCCTATATCTTTAACTAGGTTATTTCATGCCGAAGACAAACTCCTAAGTACTTATAAGTCAGGCCCAACTTCTTTATCTCAAGACGAATGACGATGCAATTATTTTTTTATGTAACAGTGCCGAATATTAATCATTTTGTAGAGAGAGTATTTAATGTATTTTTTAAACTGAGTTATTAAAAGAGGATAAAAGAGATTACCAGTGTTTATAACCACTCGCTAAATCATGAGGGTTGGCAAAACAATGGACAAAACCATCGAGATATTATGGACTAGAGAGGCCACTCAGAACAAAATTATTGTGCCCTTTTTATTTGCTAAAACAATAATTTGTAGTCAAATCCTACAGTATTAACAAGCAGCGCTCGATCGGTTTTGAGTTGTAATTTTCTCGCGAGCGTAAGGTAATAAACACCGTGATTTTCATTTGATTCAAAGATTTGTTATCACTGCGGTGCAGGGACCGCAGTTCGCGTTACAAACTTTTTCTTCGCGGTATCTACTCTATACGCTAGTAATAATAACTCAGTGGGACAAAACATAAAATTATGTACTCCTGTCGGGTGGCTGTACGTACATCCGCAGTATGCTAGAGCAGAAACATGCTGTGAACCTCTTCTAACCGAAAACACAGATAAGATAATAGTTACATCGCCGAAAGACCCTCTTCCAATTCAGAATTGAACATTACATTATACCTATCTACACACGGATCAGCTTCTAAACTCAGTTCGTACGGGGCAAGGTGTCACCATAACACATGTATAAATTTATTTACCCATAATGAGTCTCATAGAACCGTGTTAAAAATAATGGTCGATTAGTCAATGAATGCACCACCGATGCAGCCAATCACGATTTATCGGAACATTAAAACAGAGAAAGTACCCCGTAGTGAGTGTTCGTGCCTGCCTTGCTAAGATCTGCTAAGTTTTCTAAAGTATTTTTATATCTAAACATCATCGGGCCACATCATCAGATACTTAACTCTTAACTCCTAAAGCTCATCACACACTATACCGTCACGGCTCCACCCCAGCAATTAAGTTCCGTAGTAAATAAGGCTCCGTAACAAATTTAGCTGCATCAAGGAATCGAGGCACAACATTCCCTCTTTCACCAGGTATTCATGCCTTTGTTCAGTCAAAGCCTGTGTGATACACCACGCATATCTTAGGGGAGTGCTCGTCGTGGGTTCAGCGGATTTCACCGCCACTATTGGTTTTGAAAGTCGCTGGTCATGGTGGCTCTTTTTTGCGAGGGGGTGATGCCTGCCAAAGAAGCTGTGAAGGAACGCAACAAACCCGTACTTCCAAGTCCCGCAGAAGGCGCGTAGGAGGCACCGAAGAACGTAAAGGTAAACGATCATCGGCCTTCATAAGTGATGGTCTGAGGGCAACGTGTAGGGCAGCCTGTTGATCAAGCAGAACCAAATTCAAGATGGTGGCGAGTTTTGTGTTCCGCCCCTCTGACCACCGAACTAACTGACTAAATTAACTGCCACTGTCTTAACCTTTTTCAATTTATTACTAAAATAATTGAGTTTGAACTCGTTTAGTCCAAAAGAATGTTAAACATGAACAAATTATACAGTTCTCTTAAAGTGTTTCTACTTATAGACTTAAAGTAATGTCTTTTTAACAACAAAGGTTGCGTATTATCTCTATAACTCTTATAAAAAAACTTCCTATAAGAATTGCCTGCCTTAGGAGTGGGTTTACGTAGTTGTATTATATCCAAGTATACCTATCAGTTTCAATTCAAATCCATCTGTCGATTGAAAGTCTTAGCGATAAAACTTCATAGGCCCTAACTGATTGCCTTTTTATTCATTTGAAAAAGCTTATCGCTGGATTCCGAGTTAACCACGTTACTGTTGTGAGGTAGTACATGTTTCCTCACACAAAAATAGGTGTATTTTTGATAATAAATAAAAAATACGTATTTTCTGAATAATGTTTTTTCCCGAGCAGGCGACTTCAAATCGACAGAGTATTTCTTAATTATTTAAAACAACATAAATTAAAAAAAAACTAAAAATATTTTAAATTATTTAGTCTTGTATTGTCATCGGTTTTTAATACGTCTGCAAACTTTCAAGTTAATCAGAAGTCTTGTGGTGAAAACTACGTTAAATCATACCTTTCCTTAGATAGTGAGGTGCAGGTCAAGCTGCATCGTGTTATAAAAGAAACCGAACAAATTTAATTTAAAAACATAACCTTAAAAGAGGGTTTGCGTTGTAGCAATTTCCGGCAATTCTTGGAGGAGTCAAGGATCTTGCAGTTTTTCAATGTCGAGGCTACACAATAGCATTTTTATGGTTGCCAGTGGAACGGTCAAAAGAATGCCAACAGCAACAAAATTTTATACGGGTAGTTCAACGCTCTGAGAATTACATGCCGTGCACGTGCAATTTAGAACACTCGGTTCTAAATTTAAAGTGTGCTTCGGTTTTGACTCTCAAATGGCGTAAGTATAGGTAATAGGGTATGCTGGCTCGGATTCTGATTAGGCAGACTACGGTAGGTTCGGCTGAAGAATTCGCCTTTTCACCAGACAGCATGCTTTTTTCAGCGTAAACGGTTAGTAGGTACTGTTTTTCAACGTTCAACGTGTTCGAATTCTATTTAATACTCCTTCATTCAGGCACGATGAAGATTTAGACTCTCCTCAATGAATTTTGTTTTTCCAAAGGTCGGAGTTCTACATGTCATATTTCTTTCTAGTTGATCCGATACGTTTAATTTCTTTAGTTTTATTAAAACTTCTTTAAATGCAACTCGAATGTAAAACTGCGACGTTTAAGGAGGTAGACGGTGGACTCCTCTGCGCATCCGTTAATCCGTGACCTGTCTGTTGATATCACTCGGCTACCGTCTAGGGTCTAAAATTGGTGTTTGATGGGATGAAGGAGAAGTTTTAACTAAAAATCTTTCGTAAGTAATGTTACCATATATCTAAACACATTATCCATACTCCATACAAATAAATAAAATTGAAGTGTCTGTTTGTAATGTTAAAATAATAGGTTTTTTTAAGCTCATACAGTTATTTGCACGATACCTGTGAGTAAAATTTAGTTTTTTAAATTTTTGTCTGTCTGTCTGTCTGTTTGTTTCGGCTAATCTCCGGAACGGGTGGACCGATTTTCACGGGACTTTCACAGGCAGATAGCTGGTGTTATAAGAAGTAACTTAAGCTAGTTTTATTTTGGAAAAAGAATTAGGGATCAGCGCAAAATATACAAATAAGTACATACACGCGAGCGAAGCCTCACGGGAAATGCTAGTACTTAAATATAATTATGTCCCTAGAAACATTCCTGAATGGTATTCGTATTTATTAAATGACGGTGTAGTGTGGCGCCACAAAAACGGTGGTGGCTAAAAATATCGCGGAAGGACGCTTCACCCCTTGGTAAAGGAGGGTCCTTCGAGTCCAAAACTAGTCGGAAATCCCGAACTACATGCATGAGTAAAACCGTATATCTTCAATAAATATTTTTTTTTAACTCCACACATCTCACACAGCCGTCTGATCCCAAACTAGGCAGAGCCTGTACTATGGTAACCAGACTGCTGATAAACATACTTATATATTTCTAAATACATACATATTATAGATAAATTACACCCAGACACAGAACAAATTATCGTGCTCATCACACAATTATTTGTCCTGGGTGGGAATCGAACCCATGACCTCTGGCTTAGCAGTCAGGGTCACTAACCACTAGACCAACAGGCCAGTCAAAAGTTATAAGTTAAACCTTCACTAACTTCCAACGCTACTTTTAACACCAATACAAACTAACGAAGAAAGAAACTTCATAGTGAATAATAAATATCAATAACTAAGTTCCAAAAGTAATATGCAACTAACTTTGAGGTATAATAAACAAGCAAACGAACCACGTCAAAGGATGCTATTGTTTTATTGAAAAGTTTGTAGTCTAGCTTGATGGCTATTCAAAATGAAATGTTTTTTGTTATAGAGATTTTACAAAAAATTTGGTTACATCTGAACTTAGCACACCTATGTGGGGCGCTAAGTTTCTACACAAATATCTATCATATCCTTTTTTTACCCCTACGAATAGGTTTAACTTCAAAAGTTATGAAAGTAACATTAAGGATATCCTGGTTTCCTGATCTTTAGTACCCGATTTCTTTTTCTTTTCTCATTTAAATGAAACAAACTTCGAGGTAGAACCTATACAATTAGAATAATCAAAATCTGACTACTATGTAGAAAGTTATGTGTGATCATGCATCAAAAAGTAAATACGCATTGAATTGAGACTCTCCGACAAAAACTTTTTTATCGCTTAAAACCTAAAATTAATTTGTAGAAAATTATAACAGTTCTGATTTTAAATCACCAGGGTCTTGAGATAGGCTAGAAAATAATGTTATGAACACCTACTTAAGAATGAAGAAAAACAAATTATTTATTGTTCACAATCCAGTTCTTTCGCCAGACTATTGGAACAAGATGGACGCCTAAAAATCTTTAAAATGGGGCTCACCATTGAAACATTCTTGGATCATTAATATATGTCTAGATGGAGTGTCGCACTACAAAAGGACTGAAGTAAACGGGCCAACTTTATTAAGTTTAATTTTGAAACGGCTTATTTAATTATTTTGCTCGAACTGATATGAAATAATGAATACTAAAGAAAAATAACTTTTTCCGTTTTTTTAGATCGAGCTTTTTAATTTCTGCACACTTTTATCTCACAAACTGTCATTGGAAACAATACGATTTCGAAATGCAATTTGAGCGTATTTAGTGACAGCGCAACTGACAATTGACACTGAGCGCGGGAACGGTATTTATAGGCCGGTTGGACTCTAATTTTTTCGACATCTACACCCTTAAATCAATCCGTATTTGTTCTTTTTTGTCCTAAATTCTATGTATTTAAACCTTTTGTAATGTGTAGCATGATGGTCAAGTAGTTAATGATCCTGACTGCTGAGCCAGAGGTCGTGGATTCGATTCTCACCCAGAACAAATAATTATGTGATGAGCATGAACAATTGTTCTGTGTCTGGGTGTAATTTATCTATAATATGTATGTATTTAGAAATATATAAGAATGTTTGTCAGCAGTCTAGTTACCATAGGCTCTACCTAGTTCGGGATCAGCCGGCCGTGTGTGATATGTTAATGTGTATTATTATTAATTAAACTCTAGCGATAACCATTGTAGGAGCTGTTAGCGTCAAGTTAAGTACTTTGGAATTTAAGGGCTTGTTTTGAGACACGTACTTATATTTTTGTTAGTCCGTATGTTTTGATCGTTTGTGTCTGGAATTAAATTGGGTCACTGATTACTCGCATACATTTAGTTTGGAATTTATGCTATTAAACGACGCACAAAGCGGGAATACTATACGTATTTTGTACATAGAACGGTGTTTTCAAACTTATATATTAGTGACTTTATCGGTATATTCTAACAGTGATAATGAAGTTTGAAGTACGAACAAGTATAAAAGAAGAAGTATAATGAAATTAAGTGAATACACAGAGTTTTTTAATTAAAAATTGATTACGGAGGCTAATTCATTCCGCATACATAAAAAGGCTTCACTGTTTGTCTGCGAAAGTAAAGCAAAATCTACAAGAGAACTTACAACAATTTAATGACACTGAAATTACAAAAAAACTACTTTTACTACTTTAAATACTATTATTATAGATTTATATTATAAATGTGAAAGTTTGGATGGATGGGTGGATCTTTGTTACTCTTTCACGCCAAAACTACTGAACCGATTGCGATGAAACATGGTATGTAGATAGCTTGAGACCAGGATGAACATATAGGCTACTTTTTATCCCGATATTCCCACGGGATCGGGACTTACGCGGGTGAAACCGCAGGGCGCTGCTAGTTAAAAATATATGATTTTATTCATGTGTGTGCTAATCTTGTATCTTAATATAACTATGGATACCAGTCACGAAAGATATTATTCCAACTATTAAAGGTGCATCGCAGAAGCAAGAAACGAAGCGAGCAATTTAAATGTGTTTTTTTCAAATTCGTGTGCTTCTTTTCTTATGAAGTTTCACACGACAACACACATGATTACTTTCTTAAACACTTTTGCACGAGAAAATTGCAAGATGAGTTTCTGTGTAGTATAAGTCGTTTTACGAGCTCGCTTTGTTCGCTCTTATCATCTCATTTCAAATTAATGTTACAAAATATGTATTTAACTATACAGTGAATGTACTGTACATAACTCTAATAAGATGGACTTGTGGATGGAATGAAATCATTCCTTATTTCTCGCCAAATTAGGATGTTCTACACATATGTGTTTATTCGTAGTCTGTTGCTACGGCTACGAACATTACGAGCTACGATGTACTATCCGTATGTGTGCTACTGTAGATAATAGCGGACGACTGCTTACCTAGTTCCTCGACTTATTAAAGTACTACCGCCATAATCACGCACTGTAGAAGATGTTAAGCCCCATCATGTGAAATACAACCTGAGATCTTACTTCTTACAAAAACTGTAATTAACAAAGAACACTGTAAATTTAGCGATGTAGACTGAGCATTAATTACAAGCCGCACAGGTTTTCTATAAACGCTTATGTACAATTTTGTTTTGTGAAACTATTGTGTACATGATCAATAAATAAAAAAAATATAAATATAAGATAGTGTCTTGCAATCCTGCACTACATAAAGTTTATATGAAGAAAGAATGCCATATGTTTATATTATGTGGTAGGAGCTAAAATTTACATTTAATATGAGTTAAAATTCATTCGTCTACGTTGCGTTCATACCGCCAATGTCAAACATGAAAAAGATTTTATTATATTTGTTATTTTTTTGGTAGTTTAGTCTCAAAATGTAAAATATCGATCACATTGATTAAAATAATTAAGATTAATAAATGATAATAAATAAATTAGAAATTAGCATTAAATAATGAAAATAAAGCCACTATCTTACTATAATATTATGAAGACGAAAGTTTGTGAGGATGAATGTTTGTTAATCTTTCACGCAAAAACAACAACGGATCTGGGTGAAATTTGGATAGTCTGGAATAGTACATCATAGACTAATTTCTATTCTGACAAAAATGGACGGTTCCCTAGTGATAGATTTCACTAAAATTTCCACGTGAACGATGTCGCGGGTATCAGCTAGTACCTACATACTCTATGACAAAAGAACCTCAGTGGTAGTCAAATATAAAAAGGACCTTTTTGAATTTCGATCTCGGGGCGACCTTTGTCTGCTTTTAGTTACATCTTCATAGTAAAGTAAGGTCAGGTTTTGTGTCCTTTCGGTTCATCAATTGTCACTGTGTTCCTCCAGGATTGACGTATTTTCGATAGACAGATGACTGGAGTTCAAGCGAGGACTCCGCATCTTTCTTTGTCTGTCTGTCTATTTATAACATGTGAACTTAGCGATACGAAGCCGTGTGCGTGCTCGATGTATTCAATGTCAGTAAGATCATGACTGTTGTCAAGGATAAACTAAAGTACTATCTTCCAATCTTCACGGTGATCGATAGTGTACTAGTCTAGTGAACGTCTGATGTTTTTTGATTAAAACATAAATAATAATATAAATAATGATTACATAAAGGCAGACACAAACCAATCAGTAAGCAGTTCGTTTCATACGAGAGTATTTCGGTCTTAAAATTAAAGTACAAAGTTTTTGATCATGTTTTCACTTTCAGAATTTATACGTAAAACGTGTTATGTTACTTTGTGTTTAATGCAGGGCTACCAGTAAGGACAACTTATTGTATATCGCCGACTCTCAGAAATTATACAAAATCACGTATTATTATACAAAATCAGTGTTGTACAACTATTCGTCACTCATGATTTGTTTTAAGTATCTCTATGTGTAAATAGGTACGTACTTATTACGCCATAACATCAGTAATGAGATTGTATCCAATTATATAATGCAATCTACTATACAAATATGATTCAAAAGATGAACGAATTATATGAATTTTGTATCCAATTCTACAATCTGGCAGCCCTGGTGTAATGTTACTTTAAGCATATGTATCCGAGTTTTCATTTATTATATTTTAATATTGAATGATATATATTAATACATTACTCATGATTGATTGTCGTCGTAAAGAAATAAATAAAACAAAACACTATTTATATTTTAGTGTTGTAACACCTCTGAGTGGACCTTGTTCTTAAGATGCTGCAGTAGCTTAAACTGCTCTGATTTACGCAAATATCATTTCACTTAGGGTCGATGAGCCAAAAATTAATTTTAAGTACGGCTTCAATCGAGAGTCCAGAAAAGTAAATGTATGCCAAAAGGGGTAATTAAAAACTGCCTTTAGCGCCATCTCGTTGTTAATAAAAAGTTGTGGCCACTGGTTACATGACGATTAATATTATTCTGGCGTAAACATAAATGTAAAAGAAGATACATATTAAATTTAGGTTACTTACATAGACGAAAAGATTTGAAGTTAGATTATTTAATTTAATACATGCACAAGAACGCGTTCCGGTTCCGTTTCGGAACGCAATACAATTATCTTATAATTGTAAAGACCTTTAAAGACAATAGAATTAATAGTGAGGTTATTAACTCTGTCTTATCAAAACAATAATACTATGAACTTGAACATATTACAAACTCTGTCTTATCAAAATAATAATACTATGAACTTGAACATATTACATAGGTTTAAGAACACTGATAATTTTCCGTGTCAATCATATTTACATTTTTTTTCTAAATACGAGGGCATACATATTATCTTCGATGATATTTGACACGGTTTCGTAGCATTACCGTGATATGGTATATTTGATCGAAACATATGCATTTACATAGAAACACCCAGACCAATACATTTTCATGCATACATTGCAGTCGAGGCAATAACGCCGCACAACATGGTCGTAATAATTTAAACATAAAAACGTATTAAGTAAAAACGTGTCAGAAAAAGAAAACTTATTTTCCCGATGTTCCGTGACTGAAATGAGAATCCATTTGATATTTCGTGGTAACTCGTCTCCCAGTAATTTTATACCGAAAATCCTGAATTAGATAATTTTGTACATTTTAGTCAGTCTTCTTGCTTCGTCGCTTACTTTTGCCTTATTTTACGGTTATGGCCTTGATTTACTGTCTGATATTCGTAGTACGACCGCGCCGTGGCTGATTAGGCGCTCACGAGTACTCGTGGGGTACAAGACTTTTTTTGATGGATATTCTGTTGGAAAGGGATGAGTGCTCTTTAATTAAGGAAAGTATTTTTAAAGAACACGTACTTACTTACCTATAAAATCCCACTATCCCACTAATATTATAAATGTGAAAGTTTGGATGGATGGATGGACGGATGGATGTTTGTTACTCTTTCACGCAAAAACCACTGAACCGATTGCAATGAAACTTATGTATATGTAGAGAGAACGTGTTTTTTTTTTTTGAAAAAAGATTACTAGTAACGTGGGTCACACATTACTAGTAATCTCGTTAACCCCTCCAGCTAAGCTTAACGCTTGTGTTAGGAGTGGGTTCACGACGGTAGTGCACTGGGTGGCGTTCGAACCCGCAACCACTATTGATCGCAAGTCCGACGCCTTAGCCATTACGCTACCGACGCTTCTGTATATGCGACGATGTATATTATGTATATGTAGATGTAGTAGACGTGTATATGTAGATAGCTGGAAACTTGGATTAACGCATAGGCTATTTATTATCCCGATATTCCCACGGGATCGGGACTTACGCGTGTGAAACCGCGGGGCACTGCTATGATTTCATAAATAATTGCTGTTTTAGAGTTCTCAGTTTCTTTTCAAGTTTTCTTGCTAACCTACTCTAAAGTAATTTAAATTTGTTGATACTTTCAAGAAGTTATGTCAACTGCACAAAACTGTTTGTTCCGTTGGTCTACATTTTAAGTACTTTGTTTGGTGAAAATAATAATAAATCTAATACATTATTGGTCATAACATTGCTTTGTGGAGTTTTTACTAAAAAATCATTCTGTTTTTATTGCGGATAGATACACATTTCATTTGTTTTCGTATTGTAATAGTTTTATTCAAGCAGAAACACATACACCCCACTAATATTATAAATGTGAAAGTTTAGATGGATGGATGGATAAATGGATGGATGGAGGAATGTTTGTTACTCTTTCACGCCAAAACCATTGAACCGCTTGCGATGAATCTTGGTATGTAGATAGCTGGAGACCTGGATTAACACATAGGCTACTTTTTATCCCGATATTCCCACGGGATCGGGACTTACGAAACCGCGGGGCGCTGCTAGTACAACATAAAAACAGGTGAGGGATTTCTCACTAAACGATTCCATTCCATTCATATTTAAGCCTTTTTTATTTTCATGTTATCCTTTTGTATACTTAATTATATACGGCAATTAACGCGATCACGAAATAGGTATTACATACCTCTGAATTGCCTGACGATTAATTCCCATATAAATACATAATTTAGTAGGTATATCATGGAACGCGAAAGTTTAAAAGTTAGTATTCTTTTGTATTTTTATAGTCTAAGTACCGTATCGTAAAGGGAATGTATTCAAAGTTACATAACGTCAATTAAAGTCACTTTTAATTGTTGTGTTGCCGTGGCTAAAATTAAAAAATACTTTCTTTTAGGAATAAGGTTCGTATCTCATTTACATTATATGAGTATAGGCCAAAATGGGCTCGTTATTAGGTTGTAACATAAAATTCCACGTACGTGTTTTGATAAATTACATTTCGTGGTCTGAAAATTGATGGATGGTGGGTCCTAAAATTTGTTACGAGCTGAAGCTTGTGGTTATATTTTAGGTATATAACATACTTTTAGAAATAAATAAATAGTACTTGACGATAAAGCTGTCATTGAATGTAACTGATATTCAAAGTAAAAAAGATCACCACTAGTTCTTTCATGTTTAGATGTAAAGTAAACTACTATAAGGTTGGCATAATTGCAATAATATTATAATTTCTTTATTTTCTTTTTTAAAAACTGTTTTTTACAGTTTCTGTTAGCTGTCATAATTGGTGTAGCGAGCCATCGCCAAACAACTAATGAAGTGATAGCCAAGCGCCATCTAGCAAATGCAAGCAGCACTACTGATATGCATCGTGCAATGATAGTTCTTACTAATACATGTATTACTTGTTAACATCAACTATAGTGCCGAAATCTGCATGCATTGCAGTTGGATGCATATCGCAACCCGCGCCTCTTCAGTGAAGGGAATCCCGTTCTTCTCAGGAGTGAAGCGACTTAGCGCGTCAGTGTGTGTATAACGCCTGACAAAGGGCTGGTCGGATCCGGAACTAATTCGGAAATGCTCAATTTTATTTTACAAGTTACCGTGTGCGGTTACCGCTGCTTATCTAAAATCAGCAATACCAATGTTATAAACCTTATTCATCACATTATCAGTTCTGTTTAACCACGGTCTACTATAGGCTGGAGATGCCGGAGCAATAGTAGCGTGGCACGAATTCGAGCAAAAATATGCAGTGCCTTCCCTCCTTAGTTATTTAGGTCAATCATTAGAGCCAGACAATTAAAATTTTAAATGAACTTCTATGAAGAAGCTGTTGTTTTATTAACGTAGTACATTTTTATCCTTGTAGATTTTACGTCTCGTATTTCTTTAGATTGAATGTTGTATACTGCTAGACAACGAGCATTTATGTGCCAATTAACTAAGTCAATTTCAGTTTACTCTGAAAACTATAAATCTCACTGTTTATTTTATCAAGACTCCATCGGTGTTCTATTTAAATACGTCACTATCACTTGACTGTCACTTGTCACGCTATAAACGTCGCTGTCTACACAGTGACTTGTGTAGTTTTGCTGACCTTCACTTCTTTGATGGATAACAACACAGGGATTTTTATGCGTTTTTGAAATGAGTACTAAACTAAAATACTAATTAGTACTTGTTTAAACAGTACAGGTAAACATCGCAAGGAAACCTGAGAGTTGTCCATAATGTTGTGTAAGGCTTGTAAAGCTATGATTAAAAACAGTGAAACCCTTCGTTAAAAACAGTGAAAAGGTTAACTGCGATAATTCATAAACAGGGCTGATATTGCTCTTTTGTAGGATTATGATTGGGATTGACTTTGGTTGAACTTTTTTAAGAAAAATAAGGGTGCAATACTTTTACTGCAATGTGACTGCAATACAGTTGCTACAATTATAGCCAGACAATGCAATTATTACGCGACAATATTTCGAGTGTGGTTCGGACATGTAGCCAACATATTGTCAAGATACGAGTATATAGTTTTAAGACATAATCTGCATTAAAAGGTTTTTCTAATGGCCGGACTACAGTTGGTACTATTGGTAGTTTAAACGCACTTTAACATCCATATGTGTATTCGTCTGAAATGGACATAAAAATAAAGATTTTTGGAAAAAATACTTTGAGGACGTTGATACTCTTTAATATTTCTTTATTTATATTATCTTTACATACAAAAATGTCGTGTCACGTTGTTTGTTCGCGATGAACTCCTAAACTAATGAACCGATTATAATTAAATTTTGCACACTGTTCAGTTTGGTCCAACTTGAGATGTAGGATAGTTTTTATCTCAATTTATAGTCACAATATTATTTTATTGCAAATTACTAACATCAGCAACGCTCATCTTCTTTCTTTGGATGTGTTTGGTGTTTTTTAGATCTGCTGGTATTTCTATTTTTTTATCGTCATTAAAAAGGTACATTACAAGTACATTTTAAGGTTCTAGATTAATCTTTTATCGATTTTAATCTAGTTTAAGTACTCGAATCAGCTGGTATTTATTTGAGTGTCTTTCTTATTGTTTCCTGTCTTTTTTTGTTAGAGAAAACTCCGTTCTAATCATACTTAAGTAGGCGGCGCGAAGCTCTTCCCTTCACTCACTTCTTAATCTAGGTTAAACCTACACAATTAACATTATATATTGATTACGTAGAAGACATCCCATTGATTGGGGCCAACTTGTCATTTAATTCATAAATATATTTATCATACTGACGTCACTATAGAAGGTACATAAAATTCTAATTCTGCCCACAGAGAATATTAATAGTCTGATAAGTACAGATTATGCAAATATGCGATTGTCATTCAATTGAGAACAGGTTCAAAATAAGATGTGCATATTTATAAGCATCTGCTATTAGAATTTTCTGGGTAAACAATTATTCTGAAGGTTAAAGACGTTGATAACTTTTAAGTTATTTTAAATCATGCTCGTGCATGAGTGAGTGGTATCCATATTGACTGGCCTGTTGGTCTAGTGGTTAGTGACCCTGACTGCTAAGCCAGAGGTCGTGGATTCGATTCCCACCCAGGACAAATAATTGTGTGATGAGCATGACCATTTGTTCTGTGTCTGGGTGTAATTTATCTATAATATATATATATATATTTAGAAATATATAAATATGTTTATCAGTAGACTGGTTACCAGAGTACAGGCTCTGCCTAGTTTGGGATGACCGAGTGTGAGTGTGTGGAGTCATTATTATTATTATTAATTAAGGATATACGGTTTTACTCACGTCTATATTACGGGGATGCCCGACGGGTTACGGACCCAACGGGGGCCCTTTTTCAAAATGTGAGGCGTTCTACCGCGTTGGTTGCAGGTGCCAGGAGTCGATTCGATTTATCAGAGAATCACACTAATATTATAAAGGCGAAAGTTTGTGAGTGTGTGTGTGTATGTGTGTGTGTGTATGTTTGTTACTCTTTTACGCAAAAAACTACTGAACGGGTTCCTATGAAACTTGGTATGTAAATAGCCGGAGACCTGGATTAACACCCAGACTTTTTATCCCGATATTCCCACGGGATCGGGACTTACGCGGGTGAAACCCCGGGGCGCTGCCAGTGCTCTATAATACGAAATATACTCTAAAGCTACCTTTTTACCTGTCTTGTAAACAGGTTAAATTTATTAGTCTAAATCCTTTAAATCACGGAATTTGGAAGACAGATTGAAATTCTTTAAAAAAAAGATATCATAATATTTTTGTTTGTTTGCAGTTACTCGATCACCACATAAGCATCACCATCACTCATCTTAATCAAAGTATAAGCCCATATTGCTGAATCATTTAAGTACCCATACACAAATCTAATCTCAAATTGGGACACACCTTATTAATAGTGTCAGCTCCAAAAGTGATTTGCTTGAGTGATTGCGTTTATTTGACACGTTTGTGAAATACAAACAACAAATCATCACTATTATATCTCGTGTAAGCGAAGCATCCATAATTGATACCGATACAATTCAAATCATAACCAAGAATTTAACGCACCTAATTTATTGAACCCTTATTAATCCTAGTGAACTCAGACCCGAAATAATTGATTTAACTTTATGTGTAAAGAGATATAAGACGTTTGTGACGAATTCAATACAAGTGTTAAAAGAGCTATTGGAGAATAATACCACTTACTATAAGCACAGAATACACAATAGTACCAGTAGAGAAGTCTCACTTCCAAAAATCATTTAAATAAATAGCGACTCTTGCTCCGACACAATAAAGTGTAATTCAGGTCGCACGGCGCTAGTCACCTACCGTAAGTGGGCCTGGCATGCCATAATTAAATAATTATAGGTTCTAAATCCACCCAATTCGAAATAGATGTGAATCCACTCCTTATACAATTACTTCCCTTAGGTGAAGACGTTAACACAATTGATGTGCGAATGCGATGTCAAAAAAAGGTTCACTTCCATTGTCTCCCAGTTATCCGAAATTGGCAGTACTATTATGTATTATTAACCTGTGTTTTGATCTTTTAATATAATCGTAAGGATCATACATTACTTATTTCGTCGTATAGACTAAAGCTGGCTCTCAACTTCTGTCATCATGTCAATGATACATTATCGAGTTTTGGAATTTACTTTCAATGCAATGCCTTGTTTATAAAGCTTGAGCAACTGTGAGCGTAAAGCGCAAAATCGTTTTTTTTAAGTCAATATACACCTTAAAATATTACTACACCTTTTTGTAATAGGTACGTTGTATAAGCCTTGATCCATATTTCATTGTAGTCTTAACTTGCTGGGAGTAAGAGATTGTACCTTATAGCATAGTAACTACCCAGTAATCTGTGCTTAAGGTACTAAGCACCGAAGGCGGTATCACATACTCTACTAATAATTTAATTCTCCTTTGATCGGTGGTACCGTGCCTATCCTAACAAATATATGTAAATCGCCATGGCACAAAGACGCTCTGACCTGAATGGATACCACTTCATTCAATTAAAATAAAACTAGTTTAGTATAAATACTACAGCAACTTGCTTTGTACAGGCATAGTGATGTGCTTAACTAGGTCACTTTATAGATACTGACTTCGGTATACAGTAGAACAGATATCTATAAATATATAAACAGATATATATTTGCTTGTTTACACAAGCAAACACAAAACTGTTTAGTACCCTCTTCTCCTCTGTTCGTCAAAAGATTTAAAGAGTTTTCAATTTAAAAAAAGAATTGTAAACCTTTCTTTTTCCCCTTCACGATCAGAAGCTCTAAGTAGCACAACGTCCAACAGCGCGAGACGTCTAATGAGAAGAAGCCTAATTAGCAAAATGTCCATGTAGCAAAACGTCCAACTCTCAGATGGTCTGTGTAGCAGAACGTCTATTTAGCACATCGTCACATTCTCAAAATGTCTGGATACTCAGGCACACATGCCTACTTTCGACAAAGCTTTATTTTTAATATAATTTTATTAGCTTCACTTGTCACTAACTAACGGACACTTTCTAAGGGCTCCTAGCTAAGTGGCACATTACAAAGTTAAGGAATACGAGCCAGGTCAGTGTAGGTTTGTGACCATTCTTAACACATTGAGACCCCTCCGTGCCTCGGAGAGCACGTTAATCCGTCGGGTGCCGGGTGCCATACAAACATCTGTTTCATTCGTTATCGGTAGTTGGAGCCTTAAAAAGTCCGACAGGTCTACTTACAGAACTTCGATTTCACCTAGTACTTGGGTTGTGGAGGTCTGATGGCAGTCGCTTCACGTAAAATATCGAAGTTCGGCCGTATCGTAGTTAGACTGAAAGCCGACTCAACTTAATTGGGAAAAGGCGCGGAGACTTGTCACTAACTAAGGAACTATTTAAACAAATCTTGGAAGTAAATTTTAACCTACTTTTGATTGTCGTATCGAAATGAAACTTTGTATGTATGTGTTGTATGGATGACAATACTATTCGGCTTTCTTGGAGCTGGAGCCAGGAGGTGGATAGTGGAACTCTTCAGTTTCTACTAGTAAACCCCTCGAATTTGGACTCATATGATTTGTTTTCGAGTCGTTCGAGTCCAACAGATTGGTCTTGGTAACTATGGTGTAATGATTAAGCCTGGGCGTGGATGGTTGAGCTCTTTTTTTAAATATATTATAGGGGGCAAACGAGCAGACGGGTCACCTGATGACTGAAGTGACTACCGTCGCCCATGGACACCTGCAACTCACCTTTTTAGCGTATTTTTTATTATAAGCGATAGGAATGTTGTCACTAACCACGAATTTATGTTACGTTGTAACTAAATGATTAACTGTGATGTTTTAAAATCTAAAACATTTTTTTTTCATTTAAAAATATGATAAATTTAATAAAATTGATAAAAAAGGCTTAAACAGTCACTATTATCAAATACTAACTACAAAATTAATATCAAACACCAGATCCATTACGTCGATAACCAATGAACAAACTGACAGCTGTCATTTGATATCAACTTCAAATTTTGGGTAGTGGCTTTGTGAAGGTACCACAATTTTGCCAATGTCATGTAGGTATACGGAGGAGTTAGTTGATGTCATAATATTACCTACGTATATACTTACACTACTTTAGGTAGCACTGTCAGCTTATCGGTTAGTAACGTAATCAATCAAACTCATTTGGCAGATGGGTGTGAGTGTTTTCGCAGCAAATTTAAAAAGTAACTTTAATTTTCCATTTCCTCTTCTCAATTACTCACTCCTAACACGAGCGTTAAGCTTAGCTGGAGGGGTTAACAAGATTACTAGTAATGTGTGCCCCACGTTACTAGTAATCTTTTGTAAAAAAAAAAAATATTGTTTTGCGTTAAATTAGGGCCTAGCTATACCAAAAATTTGTCCACATCCCTGTTTAATGACTCTCAGTAATTTTAACCTGTGGACGAATACTAGCATACACAAACAGTCGGGACAAGAAGAAGACGCATTTAATATTTAGCATGTGAATTAATCACCGATTCTTATTTGAGCTTGTATACTAGCCCAGATAGGAAATTTATATTGTAAACGAAGCTGACAAGATATCGCCATTTGTCTATCAATCATTGAAATACTTTTAATTACTAGCGTCCCTCGTAGAGCCTTTTATAAAAATCCTCCGACAGCTTTGAAGTTCGATTACTACTAACTACTAACTAACTAACTAACTAACTAACTACCAACGATTACTTAGTAAGTTATGTCCACCGGTCCCTATATTTGCCACCTAAAACATTAAAAATACATTCAAATTATAACAAAACATGCTAAAATAAAAATGAAACACAAATCATTATTTTTAGTTACATTTTAATAGCCTTATTATATAAAATCGCATTAATTTAGGTAGAGTATAATTTTAATTTGCGTGCGGATCGCGTGCCTCCACAAATTGTTTAATGAAGCTAATGTTACCCACAGCTGCTCAAATTAACATAAATGTAGAACGTACGTAGAAAAAGGTTGCATAACAAAAAAATATTTTATTTCTTTCTCCGGTAAACTGTCACGTTTGACACACCTGCGCCTGTTTACAGACAATCTTTTTTATTCGTAGCCGTTGGTTGTACTGAAGCTGCGTAGCTTCCTCTACGGCGTAGCATATCAAGAAATATTTCTAATGAAATTCGGTTCAACGAAAAGTTTCCCGAATTCTTTATTATAAGAACCGGGTATTAGTAATTTTATGTTATCCGGAGTAAATTGAAGAAAAGTATTATCGCACACAAAAGAAATCAATTGAAAAAGGTATTTGTTGTTTGTTAGTCGTGGTAATGTTAGGGGCGGAGCGCTTACTTGCAAAACCAATCTAAAGGGTTATTTTCTAATCCATGTTTTGTATCAGTATATAATAGGACCGTTCAGATTGGTTTTAACTGTAAAGCCCTTTCATAGACAGTACGATTGACCGTTTACGTACTATATGTTTTGTTGAGGAAGAATAAGATTTTAAGATTGAAGGATAATTATATAGAATTTTCGCACTCTCATTTCCCAGCAAGTGCCTAAAATGTATTACACATTTTAAATTTTTAGAATTACGAACAACGCAAGTTAATAATAACTAATAATAATAACTTCACACACCTCACACACGACCGTCTGATCCCAAACTAGGCAGAACCTGTACTATGGTAACTAGACTGCTGATAAACATCCTTATATATTTCTAAATACATACATATTATAGATAAATTACACCCAGACACAGAACAAATGATCATGCTCATCACAAAATTATTTGTCCTGGGTGGGCATCGAACTCACGACCTCGGCTTAGCAGTCGGGATCTCTAACCACTAGACCAACAGGCCAGTCATTATTTTTGAAATGTATAATTCTTTAGAAAAGAAACAGAAGGGAGAAGCGCCGCAGCCAGCAGTCAGAGTGGACGGCTGTCAAGTTGCTGGGCCACATCTATGAAGCCATTATAAAGATCTTGACGTAAAGTAGTTAGCCCAGTTATTAATTTTCAGTTTGCCTAACTTCTATCAATTACTGAAATCATAATTTAAACCATCAGACCATCGTTACCATGCCCAATCTATTGGATTCATCAAAACGAACCTAATGAGTCCAAAATCGACAGGTTTACCAGTAGCCACTAATGAGTTCCACTATCTACCTCCTAGCTCTATTATCAGATCAGCTCCAAGATGCCAAATTAAAGTATTGCCATCCAAACTACATATTGTGACGCGCGAACCTCTTTCGGGTGTAGAGCAAAACTGGCTGGTAATATAGTATTTAAATCTGTGTAAAAATTCTTTAGAAAAGGAACAGAAGGAAGAAGCGCCGCAGCCAGCAGTCAGAGTGGACGGCTGTTAAGTTGCTGGGCCACATCTATGAAGCCATTATAAAGTGGTCTTGATATAAAGTAATTAGCTCAGTTATTAATATGTAGGAACTCCTCCTCGTCTATCGGAAACATTTGGCGCGGTCATGTTTAATGTTGAGGGTAGACGTGAGTTGGCGGGCGAGGAGAATAATAACGTGATTTTCACACAGTAATTTTATTACACTTATTAAAACACAAAAATATACTCTGAATAAACATTAGATATCTTTAATCAACCTTTAAATCCCGACACTACACAGAACATGTGGTGTGCCTATGAGATGCCAATCGATTCTGCCTTTCCAGCGGCCTATCCGAACTGTAACTGTCATCCGTCGCGCGCTAGCGCTCGGTGTTGCGTCAAGTGTCCTAACTTCTGACACTTTATTAATAATGTTGCCAACTAAAATTATCGGTGCGCCGTCAAATATATTCATATTCAGTTTTCTTAACTTCTATCAATGACTCATATATCAACACCCGATCCTTTCAAATCCTCTCCACAAAGCGAAGAAAACACACATGGTTTAATTTCGATATGACAATTAAGGGCGAGACTGATTTGCGCACCAAGGGTTCCGTAAGCAAACAAACTTGTATGTAGATAGTACGTCTACTCGGGAATCAATTCCCGAAGATTTTTCCGTCTTTTCCGAAAGAAAAACTTAACTTTACAGTTCTAAAAATACTCTCAGTTTCATCGATTTATGACAAAGTCAACTTTCCAATCGCAAAATATAAGTTTGTAATCACAAAAGCAATTTTTTTATGTGATATAACAACAAATTAACATTTGCCCGATTTTTTCTTTACTTGTGCTGTCACCTTGCTTCTTATCAAATTTCATGATTTTAGGTCAATGGGAAGTATTCACGGAGCAGAAATCCTATAGCTTTGATTTACCTGCGAAATGTTCAAATTTGTTAATATCGAAGGCTTAATTGCCGTATCTTTTGATTATGTTGACTTAGAAGCTTAATTTTTTTACAGCTTCATGGGACCGCAGGCATAAGTATTTGGTATTAATAATTTCCTGAGAAAAAGGGTCTTGACAGATAGACAGACAGACAACAAAGTAATCCTATAAGGGTTCCTTTTGAGGAACGGAACCCTAAAAATTAAAGCAATTCAAATTTCAGCATTCAAAATCCTTGTATTACGATTCTATTGTTGCTATTTCTTCTTTGTTTATAAATGTATAAAAGAGTTTCAATGTAAAATGTGCACTATTTGTAGAGAAACAGATTTGATTTTCAGTCTACTGTGTTTTATTTCTTATCTACAAACTCCATGGTACAATGTTGATCCTAATACAATCCTCCTCCTCTGTGACGCCAGATGTTTGGCCCGGTATGTGGTTTCACTCGTGCACTCTAGAAGGATGTGTGCTATATAATATGTATGTATTTAGAAATATATAAGTATGTTTATCAGCAGTCTGGTTACTATAGTACAGGCCTGCCTAATTTGGGATCAGACGGCCGTATGTGAGGGGTGTGAAGTTATTATTATTATATTCATTGAAGAGTTACATAGTTGCCGTTGTTAATACCTCCATCAGGAATTGGTGATGTATATGAGCTTTCAGGTGATAATTGTTGCTTTTTAGGGCTTTGCTTTGATGTCTGAAACGATTCCAATGGAAAGATTCGGTCTTATGACAATTATTATTACAGAAAAGGTTGCGTAAGGCCATACCCAAAACGTTATTATATAAATATTCGTTACCACCAATATTCGCTGTTAACACGAGCTCACAATTCAATTACAACGTAGATGAGATCCCGCGCCATATTCGAATAATAATTCATTTATATTATAAACGCGCACGCACAAAGTCGGAACAATATGTTATTAAATAAAGAATGTATATATTTTATGGTACAATCGCAATATTGGGGTTTGGCGTGACATTGACAAAAGTTGTCAAATATCAACGGTTTATTTATGACTAGCTGTACCCTGCGCGGTTTCGCTCGCGTGTACATATTTATATATATTGCTCGGAACTCTGATTCTTTTTTCAAAATAAAAGTAGCCTAAGTTACTCTAGAAAATCCCGTGGAAAGCCGGAACAAACAGACAGACAGACAAAAATTTATGTTTTTGGTATAGGTAAACATTCACATTCATTTAGTTGTATAGATTATTAAAGATTTTGTACTTGTACTCACGTCTGTATATCGGTCAAACTCGACCTTTTTCCGACCCAAAAGAGGCCCCCTTTTCTAGCAGCGAAGCGACCCGACAGGTCGGTGTCAAGATCAGTGAAGCGGTATATAAGGTTTTTTATTAATTCCTTTCTTTGTACGACTTGCAAAAAACTACAGTAAATTCAATTGTAAGCGGTTACCTGTGCCTAAATATTTGTGACATATCCACCTATGGTCACCCTACGCCATGATCTATTGTTTTCTTCAGAGCGTAGAGTTTCACATACAGTAAGTATTTTCGTCTGTGTTTTCCTGGTGACAGACAAACACGTATTCACATGACGGTAAATGTTTAATGTAACCTACGCTTCAATTAAATGTCAGGGATCACCCGTATCTATATATAAATAGGTAAAAACAAATCGGGTCAGTATCTTTTTCTGCTCTGTTTATCAACCGCTTTTCTTTTATTTCGTTCAGTAGCTATGGACGAGGTTTATCAATAAGAAATTAGAAACTTTTTTCTCTACCTTCGACGGAGCGTTAGTGCTATCAATAAATAACTAAATGAAAGACTTCTTGGCAAATTAATTAGATTAGAGTATATATTAGACCTACTCTAATCTAACGAGATCTTTAAAAACTACCGACTTTAATGACCCTGAATCATGGGAAGTTCAAGTAAGCTGTATCCTTCATATCTTAATCTTTTACATTTAGAGGTGCAATATTTTCTTCTAATTTAAATGTGACCAACATTGAGTATAACCAATTCAATTTAAAAAACGAATTATTGAAGTCGGTCCCCAATTGGTTAAAGTATCGCATAACATAAAAAATCGGTTGAATTGAGATCCTCTTCCTTTTTTTTTAAACGGTTTTTAAAAAGAGAGAAAGCCACCAGAAATCTTAACTAAACAACGTGTTTCTGAAGGCACTTTAGCAAATGAGTTACAACAAAATTCCACGAAGTTACCACCCTCAACAAATTCAGTGTTACAGATCCAATTAAGGCGAAGTTGTTAATTAGCGTTAGTGCCAATCAAGTGCCTTCTGCAAAGGTGAAAGGGCCAAGGTTTTGGGGCCAGATTTGTCGTAATATTGTATGATGAATTGATTAAACTCTTGAATTGTAAGAAGGGATTATTAGCGTATAATAATTCGAATTGTTGAGTTGAGAACATAATGTATGAATTGATTGACTTATTTTTCTTATTTCTAACTCGAGATACTTATATGTTATTTGTTCCTTGTAAAACTATGATTATAATACTACGAACAAGGTCAAATACGAGTATGTTGCTAAGAGCGCCGCTTGTCGTAAAGATATTGTACCGTAATTGCGTTTGTGGAGAATCGGTTGTTATGTTCCTCCAACACAAAGGGGGGATTCTCCGACCAGGCGAGGTGATCATGCCTGGCGGACCGCGGCCCAACGGTTGATGTTGGTTGGTTTGAAAAAGATGTGTATCCGTATCCGTTACTTTTTGGCGGATCTTGAACGTTTCTTTTACGTTTTTATATTAGATTACGTTTATGAAATTCTAAATTTATTTTGCTAAAATTAAATATCTTATGAAGTGAGTTACTAATATTATTGTCAGTTATAAGGTACTATTTGACTATCTTTATAACGAGATCAAACCCTAAATCTTTGTTATATGTGTATTAAAATAATGAAAAAAGAACCACGTGCAGTGCAAGCTGAAAAATGTCGTGGTACAGTCCTCAACGTCAACTATTGTGTCAAAGTCACGCGTATCGGCATCAACTGAGAAAAAAGCTTGAGGTCCGTATGCGTATCCGTATCCGCGGATATACATTTTTAACGATCCGGCATAATATAATATACTAATTGACTCGAGAACTGTCATAGCGCGATGCAGGATTAGTAGTTATTCCGTAGTTCAGCTCGTCTTCGCTAGATGATCTTGGAGTATGTTTTTGCTGTATGTGGAAGTCACCACAGTGTTTATTGACACTAAATTTATATCAGTAGTACTTTCCATTCGAAACTTGCGTGATGAAATGGCGTATGCATATTCATCCCAAATGAAACTTTCATAATCTGTTCTTCTTCGGGTCGGTTCTTTAAAATTATTTATTTAATCAGTAAAGAACTATTAAAATCTGTTTACAAAGTGTTATTATAATCTACTAGTAGCGTCCCGCGGTTTCACCCGCGTAAGTCCCGATCCCGTGGGAATATCAAGATAAAAAGAAGCCTATATGTTAATCCAGGTCTCCAGCTATCTACATACTAAGTTTCATCGCAATCGGTTCAGTAGTTTTGGCGTGAAAGAGTAACAAACATCCATCTATCCATACATCCATATTCACAAACCTTCACGTTTATAATATTAGTAGGATAAAACAGATCCTGTATCAAAGATTGCGACTGTACTGGCTATACCTACAAGTTTAAGCAGTACGATGAACAAAACAGAAAACAAAATCCATAATAAGAAGGCAAGGTAAGTATGCAATAAAGTTGTGTTACCCTTATTTAACATTTTGTTATTGCCCGTTTCCAGCACTTTACTACTCTAGTGGTTATGAGAAAGCGAAATAGCTCAAAACACGAACTAACACAACAAGCACTTAGTTTGATTGCCATTGTTTCCTCCAAATAATCTTTAAATTTATGCATTCGTGTTAAATGGTTTCCAAATTTGTATTAAATATAAATAGATTTTTCTCTGTAAAGGAAGACAAAACCTAATCAATCCTGTTTTTTTTTCCCGCGCTCCAGTAATGTCTTAAGATACGAGAGTTCTATTTGATATGACCACGTTAAGTAGGGTTAAGTATAGATTGCATTTTGCAAAGTTATTTAATTTGTACCTTGTAGATTCATATTCGAATGTTTAGTTGTGGTTTTAAATTCGAAAATTTCAAATATATTTATTCCATTGTGTGGGGTATTGTTGGATAAGTTGTTCAAAAAGATTTCGGATGTATAAAAACCGTTTTTAGATTTCGGAATCTGTTTGCGAAATACTAAGCAGATAGTTCTATTTTCCGTTAGAGTCAAGTGTCCTCCCTATCATCTTATTTTACTACTTTATCGTGGGAGAGCCATGCTTCGGCACGTATGGGCCGGCTCGACCGGGGTGATACCACGGCCTCACAGAAAACCGGCAGTGAAGATTGCTTTACTGCCGATTGCATTGCTTTTCGCCGCGTGAGTGAAGTTACCGGAGGCCCTAACCCTTTCCCCTCCCCCTCTTACCTCCTTCACCTCCTCTTCCCGCTCTTCCCTCCTCTCCCCCTCTTCCCCCTTAAAGGCCGGCAACGCACTTGTGACTCTTGAGTTGCAGGTGCCCATGGGCGGCGGTACTCATTTACCATCAGGTGACCCGTGTGCTCGTTTGCCCCCTTTACCATAAAAAAAAACATAATGATTGGTTTTGGATATGTGAAAAAATTCACGGTAGTAGTTGTATGTAACAAAGTTAAAAGGAAAACCATCACAGCGAAGTATGTTTTAGAAGTTAACGAGTAATAGTCAATCAACTTATAAAATGTAGGTACTTAGAGAAGTCAAAAAGATAATTTTGATAAAATTTCATTGAAAATTACTTAGATGAAGTACATATTTGTGTAAAACAAGGCTGTAAACATTAGTTTATTGGTAATAAAAAATAAGACTTATTAAATAACATCCTTCTTTTTATGATCCTCATTCCATTAGAGATTACAGATTCAAGGTTAGTTCTGGTAATATTCCAGAAAAGGTATAGTTTCGGTACACTAGAAACTTATTTTGCGGTTGAGAATTTGCAGACCAAACTACGTGTCCCCGTCGCATACTCCCATACCTACGAGCACAAGCGTGAGAAGTGTGAATGCATCGCAAGCGTTTTTCACAAACGCCATTTGATCTATTGTCAAAAATCGACACCTGACTGGATCGCACTTGTGGATACTTCCTAAGATTTGAAAAACCTGCATTACGAACAGAATCTATTCGTTTATTTAATTTGTTTTTTCTTGCTACGTATTATATATTATAGTAACATATTACATAACAAAGGTCTATTTTTATTATGTGACATGTTAATTCTAATCGAACATAGACCCTGCAAAATAGCAACTTTGATCCAAAAATATTATGTTGTAAATTATTGACACCGAAACTATCAAAAGAATTATTATGGGGAGCAGTAATAATATTTAAAATTTATGAAGTTGAAGACAGCTAGGGATTTTGGTAAATTAAAATGTTATTACGGATTCTTTTGACCTGGAGTACGTCTCAAGATTAAGTCACGCTAAAAATCTCACCTATTTTGAAAAAAATAATGAAATGATATACTGTAATAATGTAACAAGATAAAGTAATAGTGTAGTGAGGCTCTTAATGTTTAGTGAGTGCTCATTGACTTTTTAGTGCGGTATTGTACTAAGGTACTGTGGACGTCTCAAGCCAGTGAGGATCACGCGCAAACTCTGTCAGTCATGATTACCTCAAAAGCTACGTCAGAGAGGACCACGTCAGTGCAACACCAACTCAAGGAGGACATGTCCAAAACCCGATATTTTCTGAGTAAATCAAATTCAAACTTTTATATTACATTTCCTCTCCAACTTACTCTACCGACGAAAGGGTCGCCAAAATGGAAATTCTTTGTTGTGGATAATGTTGTCCGTGTCGGCATACTTTCAAACTTTGTTAGTATAACCAACTATCCAACATGCTAAAGGACGGTTGGTTAATAAAATTTTGGCGGGATTCTGGAAATAAGTTTGCTTACTGAAATAATAGGATACATATTTGGAGGTATACAGACACCTTACGCTATTTTAGAGTGTACTTGTTGTCATATGATTGGGGTTCTTTAAAAAAGAGTAGTATATTCTAGTAGTCGCATGCCGGAAGCTTGACATCAAATGCGAGTGAAGAGTAATTGCTGCCGTTACCACCTTAAGAAAAAAAAAATTTTTTCAGGTCAGAACGCTTAATAGGGTAAACTGTCTGAGGCGTTCAGAATTATAATTATGTAAGTACGTAATTGATAAAGAACCATTAGTTGTATCCGTATAGTTTATCCTTCTATCCTAAACAGACTCATTTTAAGGACAGATAGCATAGTTAATACCTTTACGTAACCAAGGGAAACCGGTAGGAGTCCTGTCAAAGAGACACTTCGCCTACTACTATTTTCTACTCTATATTATGATGCAAACTACAAACTAACTTCAAGTTAATAAAACATCCATTATTTAAAAATCTACTTTTTCTTGTCCTATCTGTCGATAATCGACTTCCGTTCAAGTTTAAATTAACAAAGTTCATCGCGTCAAGTTCAGCATACTAAGTAGGCAAGTAAATGTAATAACTTATACTGAATAAATGTCAATCAAACTGATCTACTTGTATTGTTGACTTTGTGATTTAAGTCTGGGAATAGAAATTGGGGTTAAACCCCACCATCAAGGCTCAACTTGTTATCATAAGTTTATCAGAAAATTGCTTTGTGTTTCATATCTTCCATTAGGAAAGATTTCGTGGGTCTTACTTAATAGTCTAGCGGAATATAGTTATTTTTTTATATGGAATAGAATAAAGTAATTTGAATTTATAGGAGATCAAGGGATTTAAACTGTCCTACAACAATTTGAACTTCTTTTGTGGTTGGCTATTCGAGAAAATTAGTAAATGGCTAAAAGATTTTTGGATGATTCCACTTTGTGCAGGGATCATTTCACCATTATTGTATTTTAAGAGAAAAATGTGACGGTAGAAGTTGGTGTTATAACAGTTCAAAATGATTAATCAAAAACTAAAACAGTTATTAATAAGTAAAACAGAAACCGCCGAAAAAAGAAAACGCTAATATTTTTTTAGAATTAAAATTAATATAACTTTTTGCATGTTAGATTGACTAAATATTAGCACTTATGTCAAATATAATAACTTATGTAAAACATTTATTGGCAAATAAACTATACTTACTTACTTACTAAATTAAATGCAAACAATTAGTAAATTTTCATCGTGCGTGCACGGTTTAGATGTGGGTTTCTTGGTACTTTGTAACGCAATTTTGTTAGAGTAATTGATAGTATGAGACAATTGCAACAAGGACGCTTGTACTTATTAGCATCGGTTGAAAACTTCATACGTGTTTCCTACCAACAACTTATCCTGGTATCATGGGGCTCATTAAGTGTCTATTACATACTGATTTAAAATTTTTGTATAAGCCACACTGGAGTATCATTTGAATGCCAACAAATCTCCAAAAATATTAAGGAGTTAAAATGGTCTAGCACTGTCGGTGGAAAGAAAATTAATAATTGCTCAAGAGACCACTCTGTGCCTCCTTCAGGAATTCTCGAAATCTTTAGTTATGTTACCACACCCATGGTAATCGGTTTCTAGAGTTTATTGGAGTCTCTCGTTTGTCTTTGTACTGTTTTATAGTGTTTATGTATTACTTTTACGTGTTGCTATGTAGTTATTTTCAAGCTCCATAGTACGTATTCCGCGCACCTTTTCTATAACCTTTTAGCGCGTTATGGACCCCATGTTGAGAAACGTCGCTTAAGCAAAGAGAATAATGTTTTCAGGTCCTTGGCTTATTAATTTAATACTGACATAACCTTCATACTCTCTGTTATGATTACTATAACATTATTTATAGTATACTAACAAATAAAAAGTATGTATGCAATTCATACACGGCAGAAGTGAAACTTCAAATTAACACAGATGTGTTAAATAATTAACATAAACTAATTAACCAACGAATTTGAATACGCAAATGCACAAAAATGATACACGTGAATGATACTCCACGTTGACTATGACGCATTCTTTGTAGGCTTCGTTGTACGCAGGCGCAAATAGAAAGATTATAGGTAACACTGTATACTTGTCTTTTATCTCATTCTCTCGCAGGCTAAATCCTATTTATAAATTTGTTTGTTTCTTTTAGTGTGACTTTTTCGTTTCATCGAATTGTCAAATCACAACGAACAATCTAAAGAAGTTTCATTTCAAAAACAATGAAATATTAATTATATTTTGTAAAAGAATCCCATTTCTAGTATGTTACATTTTTATTTAATAACGTTTGGTTATTACATAACATGCCGAGTCTTGCCTTCTTCTTTATCTATTCATAGTACGTACTAGTATTACTATAATAACGCTAATTCATTTACGCCAAGTTTTAATGTTTTTCATTTTTGAAAGGCCTTTGATTATATATATGTATAATCAAAGGGAAAGGCATATTCTTAATTAAATGAAGTTCAAAAAATTTTAATAGCGGATTCACCCGAGGAATCTGTGATCACAGATAGAAAAAATTAAATAAATGCGACGGACATAGTACCTCCTTTTTGACATCCGTAAAAGTATTTAAATAAATACACGTAAATTTCAAAATCTTATCATAATATTTGTATGCATCTCCAAAATGATTATGGGAATACGGCGTGGTACATGTCTAGAGGTTTAGAGTGCGTTCAGATGACGGGCGTTGGCCGCGCCTCAAACGCGTGTTTGGTTTTCGTATAGTGCTCACATGGCGAGCATCCCCGGGCGTTGAACGCGCGTTATCGCAGTTCAGTTCAAGTTTTGTATTCGTTGAAAATAGGCTTAAAAACAGAAAATTAAAACAGATTTGTTAATTTTATACAAAAATAAACTGCGTGATATGTTTGAAACGTAGTGTCAAACCAATGATCTCAAAGCACCCGTCAACGCTACCGCCGTAGGCGTTAGTGCCGCATCGAGCGCCTTTCAGATCAAAACGCACGTTAGCATGGAAACGACTTAAACAAAACGCGTCTTCAACGTTCACCGCGCGTTAGGTGTATAAAAAAGGAACGCGTTTTTAATGCCCGCCCTAAATGATGCAACGTCGAAGGTGTGTTCTGTATATTTAGAATAGTTAAGTGTAAAACTAATCTCAACCAACGAACGCAGTTAAGCAAGTATGAAGACGGTCATGTTCAAGTTCAAAGTAATTTGAACGAAATATTTTCATCTTTCCAGCCGCGCATAATGAGACTACTAGTACAAGAAATTGTTTTATTCATGATACATTTTATACATTCATAAATCTGTTGAAAGTTGTTTAAAGCTTATGCAAATCTTATTATATGTATTAGGCTGAATATTGAACTTTGTAAATAAGTGCAAGAGTTATCTTGTTCTAGAAATTATATCGACTTGCTGTACATAATCAGCCGCCAATTATTCGCACCGCACGATTTCTAACGGTTTCCTTTTTGATCTATTAGTAGGTAATATAAAAAAAAACGACATACTTCATGCTTTTTTTTGTGAGATATATCGAACTGTGTTTAAGGATAAGTGCTTTTCAAATCTCATTATCAGTATTACAAATTTATGTGTACCTTCAGAGCAGGCTTTCTAACGAGAAAATCATATAATTTTTTTACCAGACTCCGTAATAACATCTAAAAATAACATGTAATAGATGTCAGCCTTCAGGGATTAGCGAAGACACAACCTTGACGTTTGCGAGTCGTTCTTATCTCGAAATCATTTTCTCTCGTGGAATATTTTTCAGAATATTTTTTCTTTTTCTTATTTATTATTTTATTATGGACTCTATCCCGCGCAAGAATCAGCGCAGGAATTCCGCCAATATCAAGTGTTTTATAATTATACAAGTTAAATAACAAAAACGTAAAAAAATTGACGTCTATTCGTCCATCTTGAAAAAATAACCCTTTCTTTTTCTTACTTTGAAGGAATAACTTTTTGATTATTGACACATAGTGTCATTTGAAGTAGTATCAAGCAAAGGTAAGGTGTGTCGCTCAATTCTTACTGGTCAACGTATTTATAACTATGAGAGCAAGCTGTGTATTATATTTATTACACTTTGGTTAAAAATAAGACTACGGCCCGGAAGTGCGGAAATTTATACAATTACAATTCAGGTTTTAATTTTTTTTTTTAAACTTGACACATCTCACCCACGGCCATCTGCTCCCAGACTAGGCAAAGCCTGTACCATGGTAATCAGACTGCTAATAAACATACTTATGTATTTCTAAATACATCCATATTGTAGATAAATTACACCCAGACAGAACAAATGATCAGGCTCATCACACAATTATTTGTCCTGGCTGGGAATCGAAACCAAGACCTCTGGCTCAGAAGTCAGGGTCACTAACCACTTGACCAACAGGCCAGTCAATGGTCAAACATTTAAAACTTAATAATTATGGTTGAAATTCGACCACCTGTCAAACTCTAGTATAAATAAATTAAAAAGTACACGGTAATTAATGAATCGTAAATCTCATTAAACAACATTAAAGTTTAAACCTGTCTGTGAATCCAGTTCATACCCAACCACTGAAATACGTGCGAAATCCATTGACCAAAACCACAGATATCCGTGCGCATTGTACCGTTGGAACTGGAACATTTATCGGTAAACATTAAATTATCAGTAAATTGCTTTCTATTATGATAGTTTCTATCTGCCGATTAATATTAAAGATAGAATCAATTTTGAAAATTTACGGAATGTTTGTGGCTGACATTAAGACGGGTCGATGATAAACCCCATATCTATTATACTGTTGTGATCTCGTTCGTGGTAAGGGTTTGTAAGGTCATCACTGGTGTTGCAAGTGTAAGGCTCCGGTAACCACTTACCATTAGGTGCGGTGGATTGTGTTCCTTGTATCTGGTGTATAAAAAATCTATTCGTTCCATTTTGTTCCTATTTCGCGATAAGAAGTACCAGTAACCTCTTGCCGTCGGAATATTTGAGTCCTCATTTACCACCTGACTAGTTTAAAAAACGCGAGTTTGCAAAACTAGGTACTGCAAATATTTTAATTAATCAGACAACACTTCTTGAAGCGTTAGACTAAAGTTATGCCAGGTTGAATATCAACTGATGCGATCCCACTTTTTCGCCGGGGCCTTCTGTCCCGGGAGAAGGGGTTTATTCAGAAAATAGGTAGCGTAGCTATATACTCATATATTTATATATAGTTAAACTCTTTATTGTACAAAACATACGAAATTATACAAGACTATACTATAAACTTTATACCTTAGACTATAAACCTTGTACAATTGGCGGCCTTATCGCGTTCTATATATATATATATATATATATGTGTGTGTACTAATATTTATTTATTTGTGTATATATGTAGATTTACATTTATGTATTTGAAAACATATGTGTAATTTATAATATGAAAATATTATTTTTAATCAACTGTACACTGCAACTCCTCTTGCCATACACAAACTCTCCATCCAATGGTTGCCTAGAAGAGAGAGATATATGTATGTATATATTATAGATAATATAACTTCAGGACACCCACGCGAGGAAGTCGCTTATAACGCCAGTGAAAAATAATTATTAATTACAATTGATATTTTCCCCACAAGTTCGGAGTTACCAAGTGCTAACGACTTCCAATTTCTTTCCTTAAAGAAATAACAATTGACCAAAACAATAACATACTTTTTTACTATGATAATTAGCGAATTTTTCGACGTTTCGAATTAAATTTCTTGATCCTGAATAACAAAATCTTTTATTTTGTAATTCCATTCAGGGAACTTTTATTAATTAATTATTATTTTTATCTAACTGCAAAGACGTTTCGTTTTTTTGTTGCCCTTTCACGCTCTAACTACTCAATTGATCATCAGGAAATAAACACATTGCCAGGGGTTTTATCCAAAACTAAGTGCTGTTTTTGAGGGATACCTAAATAAATTGTTAAACCTACATTAACGCCTGCGAAGTCGTGGGTAAAAGGTAGTCCTTTATAAAGTATGTTTCAACGAGAATACTTGAAAGTAAATCAGGAGTGAGTTCAGATAAACCCATTTCATCATAACACAACCCGTCAAACAATTTGTAGAAGATATTTGTGGGGAAAAGCATAGTGGGTTTATATCCAAGCAATCAGAGCAGCTGGAGTTTACGACATCCTCAATGTTTCTGTTGGGAAAAAACATTTATCCATCTGTCATATTCAAGATCCTTCGGGTAGAAAGGCAGCTTACCTCTGTGTCGAACAAGGCTTTTTCAACAATGTATTATTTTAATCAATAAGGTGATTGTTGATTTGTCTAAGCGTTACGATTCTTTAAGGCTAGTTTTAATATCATAAAAACAAAATGGTGGCCGTAATATATAAAATGGCGGTAACGAAAAGACCAAAGTAATTGAATGACATATTAGAAAGTAGATTTTTCAAAATCAAGATGCCGTTTTATATAATTTTCAACAGCCATAAACCGTTAAAAAAACTACGCAATTTAATAGTTAAATGAAACTATAACAAGTTAATGATAAACATTATCAAATTAGAAACACAATGTTAAAAATTGTTCCAACTATCGTCCATTGCTCTTAACATTGTTATCAAAATGAAAATTCCCATTCCAAGTAAAGGCAACAAAGAGAATAAAAAAGATTGAGATATAAACTACACAAAGCAAATACTAAAAGGAAAATGGAACCCCATATCCAATTACGTCTGTACTCAATGTCGTCAAAGGGGTTATATGAACGATTCAATTTATTTAGTGCACATAAATAATATTCTTTGTATCTCAGTAAATAAATTACATGGATGAATACATGAATATAATACATACTCATTACAGTTACCATATCTAGAGTTGGTAGTTTCTAACAGTTTTATGAAATGGTGTAATATGGCAACAATATTTTTAAATCATGTATGACGTCATTGCAACAAGGCCTTTATATGGTGTCGATGTTGAATTTATGGTTACTATTTAATGAAATACGGTGTTTTAACGGTGGTAGCGTAATGGCGATGGCGTCCGACTTACGGTCAAGTGGTTGATGTGAAAACGTAGAACTGAGAATAAGTTTTCAGTTCTGTTCCACTAAAAAGTTGTAATCAAACTGGCGCCGCAGCGTCGATTATAATCGCATTTTGATTAATTTTAGTTGATAATCAATTGACATACATTTTCTGAACCTTGTCTGACATATAATGTTGTAAAGATACTGACTCACATGAATCTTTCTTTACTAATATTATAAACGTGAACGTGTTGTTCCTTCACGCAAAAACCACAAAACCGATTGCGATGTAACTTGGTATGTGGATAGCTGGACACTTGGATTAACACATAGGCTATTTTTATCTCGATATTCCCACGGCATCGGAACTTACCCGAACTTACTTACTTATAACTATATAATATTATGAAGCGGAAATTGAGTTTTTATGGCATTTCATGTGGCTATGTGGCTTGCTTCATTTCTTAAAGAGAAACAGATTGATTATGATTCGGGTTTCAACCCCAATCAGCAGAGAAATCAGCAGTCCTAATTTTCAACAAACCAGTCAGAAACAGCTTAGAGGACGTGGGGGCGATGACGGGTTCGGTGACGTCAGTTCTGATTAAAATATGACGTCATTGTTATTTTACACGCAACACATGCGACGTAATAATCAGAAAGCTACGATGATACCTTGCAGCTTAGTTTTGCCAGTTACGTGTTGTATGATTTTTTTTACTTACGTCACAAAACTCAATTTCTTCTTAACGTTTACCGTAGACCGATGGTTATATTTCCATGTGTTCAAGTCGACAAAATACAGGATAACGGTCAAATTATGTGTTGTGTTTTGGTAATTCTAGGTTTTTGTTTGTTGCCATGCACCCTTTAAGGATTTGATCAGAGAGCGTATCCTTTCGAATTCCACTTGTAGCGCTTAAGCCTTTCTGTTGATCGATTAGGATTCCACGGCCATGTTCTAATTGCAAAGGCAACTGGCATTTTGCAAAGGCATGTTATCTTCTGTTTCTCATTTTGCTGACAAGACGTTTCTTTTAACGAACAAAAACCACGTTATTTCTGACGACAAGTTATTTCATAGTTGTCCGCTCCTTTTTTTTCTTAGATAAAACCTATTTTGATTTCAAACGGGTATGTAAACTAAGAAAAAAACCCGCCAAGTGCGAGTCGGACTCGCTCACCGAGGGTTCCGTACAAACCTGTAGGTATATAAGTAAAAGGGGTGGTAAGTTTAAAATTATTAAAAATATTTTTATTATATGATGTAATAAAAAATTACGGTTTTCGCAACTTTTCCTTTATCTGTGCTATAAGACGTTGCTTCGTACCAAATTTCAAGATTCTGAGTTCACGGGAAGTACCCTGTAGGTTTTGATTCCCTTGCGAGTGTCGAAAATTTGCGGAGATTTGCGGCATAAACGGCTGTATCTTTTGATTGCGTTGGCTTAGAAGTTTGATTTTTTCACAGCTCTAAGGGACAGTAGACCTGAGTATTTGATATAAATTCCAGCTTGATACCTCCACGCGTTCCTGAGAGAAAGGGTTTTGACAGACAGATAGACGGACGGACGGACAACAAAGTGATAGTAGTGGGGTCTAAGGGCTCCGTTTTTTCCTTTCGAGGTACGGAACCCTAAAAATTATGTGAGAATGTAAAAAACTTTCTGTACTGCTGATGTAACTGTATGTATATTCTTAAATGTCGTCGGTTTTCTGCGAGAAGCCTTCAGGTGGCAACAGAGCCTCTCTAACCACACAAACCGCTTCAACCTTTTGTTACAAACAAAGGCGGCGGAGTGTGTAAAAAGATTATTACTTTGCGTAATGAGATTATGTTAGCTTACATTACAGTTTAAGAAACGCATATATTTTACTGTGATGTAAGAGAGAAAGAGGGATGTAGTTTTCGGATTTCTGATTTTTTTTATGGTATAGGGGGAAAACGAGCAGACGGGTTACCTGATGATAAATGACTACCGCCGCCTGGGTACCTGCAACTCAAGAGTCACAAGTGCGTTGCCAGCCTTTAGGGTGTTAGTAGGGGAAGGGTGGAAGCGGGGGAGAGGGAGGGGAGGGAAGGGTGGGGCCTCCGATTACCTCACTCACTCGGCGAAAAGCAATGCAAGCATTGCTTTACTGCCGGTTTTCTGTCGTTCGCCGTTATAATATTAGTTAAGATTTTATTAAAATAAAACATTATTTAATACTAACTGCTAACTAGTTTAGCAAAACAAGCTGACGGCTCGTCTATGCAACAGGCGTCTTTTGCACCAATGGTGTTGCTAGACCTATCTAAACTGCTATAGAGCGCTCTCAACCCTGATCGAACGTGATATTAAGTACATCTAATAGTATAATATACATAAAAAAGAACTACCCATTAGATTATTATATTTCTGGTCATTATTTTTTAATCCCAAGGTTGCCTGGAAGAAATTCCTTTTAGCGATAAGGCTGCCCTTTGTACATATCAATTTTTGTAAACTTACTTTAAGCAATATTTACTGGTGTACAATAAAGTTTATTCTATTCTATTCTAAATAAAAATATTAAGCGTTTTGCTAAACCGATGGTACTGATTTTGTTTGTTTTCACATTGTTAATCTTGAGGCTTGCCACGTCCCTAACGCGTCACCTGTTTGTACAGTTGACGGGTGTAACCTTCCGACACTGTACACTCCTTACACGTGTCCAACCTCTTAACTTCAAGAGTCCGTTTTATGTGTATTTTGTATGCCTCGGGAAATGCTCTTGAAGAAAGTGCGTTGTTATTCATGTATATCATTATTTTTTATGACAGTACTTAGTCTAGAGATATAACATTGTTATTATTATGTCTAGTACAAATAGTGCTTACGCTCGTGTGCTCGCACACAAAAAGAATAAAACGCTCGAAAGCAAAAAGGGGCAAGATTTATAATTTTATTCTTAGCTAGATACTATAAAAATCACAAAGGAAAAAGAAGGCAAGTATTATGTAAGTATCTCTCATTTATTAATAAGTAGCAGCGCCCCGCGGTTTCACGCGTAAGTCCCGATCCCGTGGAAATATCGGGATAAAAAAGTAGCTTATGCGTTAATCCAGGTTTCCAGCTATCTACATATTAAGTTTCATAGCAATCGGTTCAGTGGTTTTTGCGTGAAAGTGTAACAAACATCCATCCATCCATCTATCCATCAACCCATCAATCCAAACTTTCACATTTATAATATTAGTGGGATAGTGGGACAAAGCATATTTTGATTTTTTCCGACATCTTCAACAATCGTCGTCATATTACAGCCATTTTGCACCAAACCTTAAATAATTATCACAACACCTCAGCCTTCCTCATGAATCACTCCGTCTATTGGTGAAAACTGTATGAAAATCCGTTCGGTAGTTATTGACTTTATCGCTAACAGACAGGCAGACAGACGCAGCGGGGGATTTTGTTTTATAATATGTAGTGATAAATAAATTTTATTTCGTTATTTAAAACCATGTGTGTTAGTATACAAAAACATGTTAAAAACGATTGTTAGTAAATAGGTAAACATAATTACTTGACTCTGTGCAGTCGAACCCAGCGCACGAGTATCAGAGAGTCCCACCGATCTGCCAATACGCATAGGATGCTGTCGACGCTGCCGCGCAGTTGCGAAATCATTGAACCGCACCGTTTACCTACGCATAACCGCAACAAAGATGTCCACTATAACCTGTGCAAACATGCCTGAGGTACTACAAAATTGCAGTACCCCATAAGCACCCAAAATGCATTATTGTATTGGAGGCACAAGTTGCTGTGGTCTGCGTATAGTCAACCCACAGGCTGCATGTGTAAAATGAGTGACAGTATCCTTTGATATAGGTGATTTTCACTTCATTAGAACAACGTGCAAATCTCCCGCAGATTTGCCAACATATTACATTTCTCAGCCAACGACCTGCGTTCCCTTTCAATATCAAGGTCATCTCTGAAGTCATCGGTGACCTGACCCAGTGACCCAAATACTTAAACTTAGCCACCCTTATCAGCGTAGTGCCGCATAGAATAATATCAGGTGTAGGAGCCCATGGCCCACCGCGTGCGACTCACACATTTTTATCAGTTATTAACGCACGGGGCTCAGGAGTATCATGTCATCAGCATAACTAATATTAATTATACATATTCTGTGAATGTGGCAAACGTCATTGCATTGGATCAGCTCGTACATGTAAATTTTAAAGAGACGAGGGGAGGTTAGACCTCCTTGCCTCACACCACTTTCGAGTTTGTTCACGTATCTCGCTATCTCTCTGACAGCGTATCTGCCCATTTTACCCGGTTTATCTGTTTACTACACGAATGTGTAAGCTATGTCTATCTAAGTGGGAGAGTCATGCTTTGGCACGTATGAGCCGCCTCGACCGGAGTGATACCACGGTTGTGTTTCGCCGAGTGAGTGAGGTAACCGGAGGCCCTAACCTTTCCCTTTCCCCTCTTCTCCCCCTGTTCCTTCCTCTCTCTATCCCCTCTCTTCTTCCCCCCCACCCCCTCTTTCCTCCCTTACCCTACTCCTACCTTAAAGGTCGGCAACGCACTTGTGAGTCTTGAGTTACAGGTGCTCATGGGTGTCGGTGGTCACTTACCATCAGGTGACCCGTCTGCTTGTTTGCCACCTATCCCATAAAAGATAAAAATATTTGACACAATTTCCCTTGTACATTGGCAGCTCGCAACTTTTCCCATTGTATTGGACCAAGTAAAATGCTTTAGACAGATCTAAGATAGGTGTTTTTCTAGCCATGTAGTATCGAACAGTCTGCTCGAGCGACAGGATTGCACTTTCAGTCGAGAGCCCCGGTCTTAAACCAAACTGACCGTCCTTCAAATCTTTTACAGTCATTCAAACCTTTCCAGTTGTCGATCAATCAGGTTGTCAGACACCTTGGCTATAAGTATTGCCAATGAGATCGGCCTGTAATTGGATACATCAGAAGTATCCTCTTTTTAATAACCGGCACAACTACGGTACTTATTAATTTTATGGTATTTGACAAGCCTCGAGCATAAATAAAAACATGGTATGCTAGACATGCCAGACATGCCAGCATTCCTTAGGTGCTCGACAGGCAGAACTATCATCATCTACGCTGCTTACGTACGAAAAATCGGGCGGCAGAAGCCATGTTTTTTGAAGCCCTACGATATGTTCAGTTTGACACAGTTTTCTTATCTTCGTCTTTTTGCAATTAAAAGTAATAAAATTTATCAAGCATAAATCTTGAGCTGTAAGCTTTCACTTTGAGAGTAATTGTTTTCTCTGCTTGGTGTACTTTTTTTCATCATTTATTGTGTTTATTTTCTGTTCACTTTGTTTTGCATTTACCATATTATTCTCATAGACAGTTTTCTAGGAACAACTGTAATTTGGTGTGGAGTACAAAAATGTTGTATGCGTTGTATAGCTTCTGTGTTCTAATTTTAATTTTGCTGATGGTTACAGCAATTTTTTTTTCTGTTTTATGTATTCTACTATAATCATTTTCATCCGTACACTTATGAATATTTTTAATAACTAATGGAACTCGGATATTAGGTTCCATAAATTAAGGCTTTGGTGCCGCTTTTCCTTGTGATCTATCATCATCATCCAATCCAATTAAAGAGATGGCCGCTTTTTTTCTTTGGACCAATTTCCATTCCTCGCTTGAAAAATAAAAGAGGAATGGAAATTGGCCTTCATACACTCAATGTTATTGTTATCTCCGTTTTGTTAGCTTTACGCAAATGCATTTCTTTGTCATGTGACGCCAGCGGTGTATGCGATACAGAGATCATTATTATATTAGGCTTAAAAATCCTGTAAAGATAGTGTATGGTTATAAATAAATAAATAAATGATACTATACCTTGCCCTGTTGAATAACTCTGGCAAAGTATTATCTTTTATCCTTATATTTGATCTCCTTTTTTTCTCAGATAAACTATTATGATGCACAGGCGTGCTAGCTGTAGATATTATTTTTTTTTGTATTGTATTGTACGTCCATTCCAGTATTGCTTTAGAGTTAATTTGTTAGAAAAATAATAACAAAATAGAATACTAAATTTGCCTATTTGATGAGTGGTTATCGTAGCTTATATATGTGCATATACCTACTTTCAATAGCAGAAATGACACTCGCATGTTCCGCAATAGATGGAAACGGTGAATTTTCAGGACTGGACAGGAGCAGTAAATCTGTGTAAAAATTGCCGCCAGATACCCAGGTTTGAGGCAAGGGCAGACCTTTACTTGATGACAAGTCAAAGAAGAGTATGCTGTCTTCAAATTTTACGTGTTTGGCCGAAATGGCGGCCAAGACTCGCCAAGTATTTTTAAAATCGTTCACAAAATTCTCGCTGCTTATAAAAAGACTTCGCCTCCGATAAAACTGTCATGTCGTGTCAACGGCATATTGGATCCTTCCTTTCTTTAAAAGGGACGTCACCGATAAGTGTATAAACGGAGATCGCACGGAGTCAATTGAGAAACATAGACTCTCGCACTATATATATACTTGAAGCTGATTTGTGTGTTTGCGCCACGGGCGGTAGAATTTCGCGAATATTTATTATCGTCCCTCGACCAAACAACTTAATCTAATATTCTACATGTAACTGCACGTTCTTCTTGTAACAAATGTTCGCAACACAATAATGGTCCAACCTCGGGATCTCTCTTTAAATTATTCACTCGGAACCCAACTTTGCCCATTTGTTATTTCCCACTTACTTTTTGTAACATTCAACGTTTTTTACTGTGCGCCGTTCTTTATATTGGGAGGCGCGGCGTGTTGAGCGTAATAAGTAGGAGTTAAAAAATGTATTCCTGTGTAATAAGGTAGGAAAAATTGAGTGGCGTGAATGCGATAGCTGAGATAAGTTGTAGTTATTTTTAACCATCTTAAAAAAAGGAGAAGGACCTCAATTTGACTGCATTTTTTGTGTGTAACATACACGTGTGTAACCACGATCGGTGCAATTCGGTCGAAACGTCGGGTAACCAAGTAGGGTATTGTATCTTCCATTTATTATCCCGATTTAAACATCTAATATGTAACACACACATTGATAATTATGTTAAATATAACACAAGCATTTAGCTTAGCTGGAGAGGTTAACAAGAATACTAGTGATGTGTGACCCACGTTGCTAGTACTCTTTATTAAAAAAAATTAAAAAAATTGTTGTGGTAGTTAAATTTGCAGGGTGGTGAAATAGGTAATGGAAGTTTCAAATTGCATGATTTAGACGCATTTAGATGTACTTTATTATAAAAACAATTATTTTATTACACTTATTTGCTCTTAAATGAGATCGACATAAACATATCAAATAATACTTGAATACTGACTCACAACAACTTCACAGTTGATGATATTTGCCATAATAAATAAATAAAATGAGACACCTCACACACGGCCGTCTGATCCAAACTAGGCAGAGCCTGTACTATGGTAACCAGACTGCTGATAAACATTATTATATATTTCTAAATACATACATATTGTAGATAAATTACACCGAGACACAGAATAAATTATAGTGCTCATCACACAATATTTGTCCTGGGTAGGAATCGAACCCACAACCTTTGGCTCAGAAGTGAGGTCACTATCACATCCGTTTATAGAAATAAATAAGCTAAATTATTGAAATTTCTAGATAAGACGTTGCACAAGATTGTTCATGGCCATGGGGCAATACATCTATTCAGCGGCTAGTTGCGGCGATTAGATGAAAGTGAAGTTTCCAAATTATGAAGGCCAAATTTTTTATTAATTTTAGTAAGTATGTACAATTACAGATGGTTACATTTCAAGTAAAATAAAGCTAACAAAAAACCAGCTTAGCCCTGAAACGTCCGTACATTGTCAAGTAAATAAAGACTCGTCTAATGACATCAATGTCCAATGCGTCCCACCTTTATCTGATTTAAGAAATGTCGGTGGCAAAGGTAATTCCGATAATAAGTTTTTCACGTTTGGTGTTTTCTTATAGGCGGCAAACATCACACAATGTAATTTCCTTTTCAATTTATGGAACAGGAAAATTGTTAACTTGTACAGCCTTTGTACAAGAATGTATGTCATTTTTATGATAAGGTACTACATGTTTTCTCCTATGAAATTTTGAGCACTTTTTACATAGGTCGATTGCGTGTGATGATATATAATAATAATAATAAGTTTAACTAATTAATTTAATTTGTGGGAATCCAACGCATGACCTCTTGCTCAGCACTCAGGATCACTAACCACAATAATAAGATAAAACCACTTTGGTTTTGTTAACCTCCAACTATGGCAAGAAAAAGAAGCCAAATCAAACCCTCTCAACAAAGAGTCTGCGTAGTCTGCGTGGCAATACTTTGACACGTGTCTCGCTTTTATACGAGCCAAACTCAGAAACGCTTCGGAAGCAAATGAGCTCATTTTAACTATGAGCTTGGCTTTTATGTTCATATCTACATCGTGTTACACAAGTAATTGTACCATAGTTAAATGTAACATTTTGAAATTGGCATTAAGGTTCATCATCCTCCGCGCCTTTTCACCACTATGTTGGCTTTTTAGCTTTCAGTCTAACTACGACACCGCCGAACTTCGATAATTTACGTGAACCGACTGCCATTAGACCTCCACAACCCAAGTACTGGGCGATATCGAAGTTCTGTAGTTAGACCAGGTTGTCGACTTTATTATTTTTTTTTTTTCAGCACGGGACACTTTCCTTTCCTTCCAAATGACCCAGGTTTTTTCCGGGCACGGCCGCTTCGGAAAGTATCTGCACGCGGTCGCTAGGAGGGAATTGAGTCCCGCGTGTCACCACTGCGACTGCAGTGAGGACTCGGCTCAACACACCCTGGCGGTTTGCCCCAGTTGGGCGGCGCAGTGTCAGGCCCTTACTGCAGTCATCGGAGAGGATCTGTCGCTACCGGCCGTTATACGCTCCATGGCCGGTAGCGACAGGAATTTTCCCGCAGTCGCAACCTTCTGTGAGGAAGTCATCTCGCAGAATAAGACGGCGGAACGGGTCCGGGAGGACGACCTCCACTCGGTATTAATTCGCCGCCGGCGAACCGGGTGGCGGAGGCGCCCTTACCAGCACCTACTGCCACCCTGAGTGTGGCCGCGGGTGGACGGGACGGGTTTTCCCCTTTCCCCGGCGCAGTACGGCACAACGTGTGGTTTTAGTCGGTTCGATTCCGACACACCGCCTACGTTCACGCCCATGTCCCACACGCACAAAAAAAAAAGGTTGTCGGACTTTTTAGGGCTCCAACTGCCCGTAACGGTTGCCACAGATGTTCGTATAGCAACCGGGACGGATGGCTTAACGTGCTCTCCGAGTCACGGAGGGGTCTCAATGTATTAAGAAAGGTCATCCATCCTAAGACTGACCTGGCTAGTATTAATTAACTTTGTAATGTGCTAACCTATTCGGTTACCACGTAGCCACGAGTTTATCATTAAGGTTAATTTCGAAAGTTCATTTGAACCGCAAACGTCAAACTTGAGTCTAACAACTAATGAGCAAAGTTTTCTAATATTAGCCTTCTAGACTTACTTTAAGGAATATTGTACTTTAGTAAATTCGCGGAATAAGATCAATTCATCTTCCTGTACTGTCTCAAGTATTTTAGGTTCAAATTTTTGTCATCTCTGTATTCACTCACCACTCACTCACGTGTCTTCTTTACATTGTCCATCCATATTTTCTAAGGGCTTCCTCCATACGTAGTACAATTACTGGGCTTTCTTAGGGAATTTAGAGCAAGAAAAGTTGCAAATAGCATAAGTCCAAGTCAAAGGCAAATTTCTTTACTTCATAAAATTCATTAAAAATTGTTTGAAAACGTAGTTTTTAAACTAATATTTAAAATTTATGAAAAGTAAAACAAATAATATATCAAAATAAGTAATACCGCGTTGCAAACAGGTAAGATTGTTATCTGCCGTTTCTAAGTAGTTGAGCCTTTTGAGAAGAAATCGGGCAAACAAACTCACAGCCACTCGTTTACATCACCAGATAGCTTAACAGTACATATTTAGTGAAATAATATAATACAACACGGTTTTATCGTGCGCTATTATGTTATCTGTCTAAGAAGTGGCTCAATGCCGAGCTAAGAACCATTATTGTCTCTTGTTAGTTTTAAGTCACTATGTCATAATTATAGAATAGTATAGTGATAATGTCATTTTAGTGTGTATAATTTACTGTTTAAACACTTACTATGTTCACTTATATTTCATAGGAGTACAAAATTAATTCATTTCTTTCTTTCTTTCAATACATTTGTATTAAGTATTTGAAATAGCCAGTGAATCTAAAAATAATTTAGTCCCAAGCACCCATAATAGTCTTAAAGGTGCTTCAGACACCAGCTAACCTCCCTGACCTCTGCTGGCCTACTCACCAGTAGAAAATAACATCACTACGCTTGTCATGTTGTTCAACCAGACTATAGGGTGAACATACGAGTCAGATGGCTCCAATCCGAAAGCGCGCGAATATGAAACTTATACTTTGGTGTTTGAAGCGTTTGGCGTTTGGTAAGAAACCGTGATGCGTGCGTTGTGATTGTTTCCAACTTCATGAGTAGAGAATTTAATAGAGTCCCTGAGGATCACAATGGGGGATGGATGCGTTTAATTACCCAGCCTTTTCGGATTTATTGCCGAATTCTGACAATTTGTGTTCATAAAATTTGTTATGAGCGGCAATTAAACTGTTTATTGGTTGTATAAAGTGCTTTATTTGTTTGTATACTAAGTGAAAATCCAATTCGGTGGTAGTGTAATGACTAAGGCATAGGAATGCCCATAGAGAAGGGATGGGTTCATGTGTAGGTAAGTAGGTGGGTAGGTAGTAGTAGTAAGTAGTATTATTTATGAAAAAATTAAGTAAAAAAGTAATATGTAAATGCTATGATTAGGCCATGCTATGTCTATGGTTGAGTAAAGTCTAGGTTGAGATACAGTTTGCTCCTCGGAAGCCGTAGACATTAAATGGTAGCTCGTACGCGGGTAATAAACGTGCGCTGGTTACGGATATACTAGATACTGCTAGATTAGATACTATACTTGCGTGTGGAGCGTCTGAATGTATGAATGTGCGAGTGTTTGTGGTCCTAGCCTTTCTTTAAAGACAAAAGAAAGACTATTTAAATAGAAAGTTACGCCTAGGACCTCACCGAGAACTGTCATAAACAGAAAGCTGAGAATTTCTTGTATTTTACAAACTTATGCAAGATTTTCCCTGCAGTACGAGTTTCAAGCGCAGCAAAACTTTGAACTTCTCTACAACTTCCAGGCTTCAACTTAATAGTTGAGATTAATTTTACAGAACAATTTGATGGTTGCCTTCGTAACAACTATCTAGTTGTTTTGTTTGTGGTTGTGTTTGTTTAGATCTAAGTTGTTTTGTCTGTTCCCTTTGTGAATTTATGTTGTATTATCCAAGTATCTTTTATAAATTTGAGCTTAAGCATGAATTTCAATTTTGACGTATATCTTTAAGAGTAATTAAAAGTATTACGGATGCAGTAGAACAATTTTTTAAAATTAAATCTCTACTCAAAAATCAGCTTCCGTTTGTACTCCTAAAACTCTAAACTTAGTCACTTGGCAGACTGAAGACTGACACATCTTTGCATTTAAATGTGCGTGTGTTATGTTACCTCCCCCTTCTCGTCTCATGAGTGCTGTAAGAATCGCCTAAGGAACAAAATCAAAAAATGGGTAGCAGCGTCTACCGTGAAATCAAAACACCCAACACTGCGCTCGCCAACCTGTCTGCCAAGCGTGGCCGCGTGTATCGTCAACAACCCCTCATTGAGCAAAAAGCATCACCAGGCCCTGAGTCCCAAGCAACAGTTGGGCTAGGGGTGCTATGAAACTGTGGCAGACGTCCGGCTACCAACCCATTCTAAGACGACTAGCCCTGGTAACACATAACTTTTGCACTTTGAGGACTGACGATAATATTGTTGAGCTAGAACAAGAAATGAGTTTAAATACATTGAGATGTTTTGGGATTATCTGAAGTCCGTAAAGAACGAGAGCGAACGGCGACTAACAGTTCCTTATTTTACCGTTATCATACTTTTCCTGATTTACGTATTTACGATATTTATAAAAAGTATAATTTAGTTGGCGACACTGATGTACAGTAAAACTTAAATAAGTTTATGTTACATCTTTAGAACATTAAGTAATACCTATTTTGTACATCAATTAAATAAATATTTTTTTTAATTAAACTAATTGATGAAAGAAAGAAGAAAGAAAATATGATTTACTACAAAAACCTCAGCATACATTTTCAGCGTAGGATTATAGTGAACGTTTGTATTCTGTGGTAAATACCTACTTTAAGTTTGTGTAAGTCAGGTGGTAAAACCAACCTCATAAGTTACTTCAAATATCGGTGTTAAGGCTTCTAGTAAAATCTTCAAAAGCTCTAACTCAAGCTCTCACTGAGATATTTAAATTTATATCACCATTTTTATAACATACAGTATAGTTTCAGTAAGGTTCTATGAACAAAAAATTCGGACATGGTTGTGCTACAACATAACTATCTAATATTGTATCGTGTTTACGTGTGTAAATGTTGGGTGATCGGTCTAAAGCATTCGAATACGTTTATCGTGAATCACTTTTGGTAAACTCAGTTTTTATGAAGCAGAGAGAAACGCATTGGCAGTCATGTTGTCGTATTTAAAAGGGTTTATTGCGCTGACGTTAATGTCCTGAGATATAACAGCTTACCGGTGTAATTGGGCATACTTCAGGGTGCTTCGTTAGGTCCTTTTTATCTTACATTAACGATTTAAATTAGTTTAGTAACATTTTGGCTTTATACTTAATGGTGCTAAGTGTGTACATGAAGCTATGAAGTAAATGGAAGAAATTATCATTTTGACGTCAAGTTCAAGTTTTTGTTAAATATTAAAAATATGAAATTCATAAAGTTCACTCAAATAACCAGAGTAAAATCTAGAACAATAAAGTATTTGAAGCTATAAACTCAACTGTGCTCAACAGTCAGTGTCAAGAAAACAGTTCAGTCAGTCACTGAAATTTTAATTTTACGCAATTTCGTTATTTAAGCAGGCATGGCAATGGTGAATTCAAAACTTTTAACAAACATGGAACTTTTTAACGAGATGGGTAAAGCATTTTTTTTTGTATAAACATTACATGATATAATTATCATTAGAAAACGCTTAACTTTCACAAAAGAAAAGCGTAGCATAGCGTATAGCAGTTTAAACGTTGCAATGCTTTCATTACCATGTTATTGGAAATACTAACATTAAACATTGACTTAATGAATTGTAAACTTTCAGAAATAGAGAACTAAAATTACTACTTGAATAAACTAATTACACAGATTGGAGACTGTTTTCAATTTACTTAGCTTTAAATTATTTTATTTGTTGTCTACGCTCGTTATTCAAATGTCTTGAAACTGAATTTAGTTTTAGTGTGTGCTTAATAACAATTTGGTCCATTACAATTTGTATATTTAGTACACGTAAGTTAACTTACATATTTTTGCAGACCTTTGATTATGTATAAATTGAATGACTGGAAGTGATTACAGAATTCAGTCTGTCATGGAGTCTCGTCTGTCTCGTGCTAACAAGTTGTTATCAGTATATAAAAATATTTTTTTACTGTATAAAATAAAATATAATAGTAACTTTATTGTACACCATTAAATACTACAAAGGCTGGCCAGATCGCTAAAAGCAATTTCTTCCAGGCGACCTTTATAATATTTTAGAGAAAGAATCACAGAAAAAGGTACACAAAAATATGTGTATGGCTGCCATATATGAGAGTTAAAAAGGGTAGAGGACTATTATATTATATTAAAAAAATGTTTAAGCCTGTTTCAAAACCGATAAACAGAACAGACCGATACCGAACCGATAAACAGAATTTAACAGGAGATAATAATATTCTGTTACTTATCTACGGTTAATGTCGTATATTTGCAGGAAGCTCAAACAAAAACTGCGTAGAGTGACATTACGCAAGACATCTCTATCTCTCTCTTCTCGTAAATATGAGGTGACACGGTATCTAACATGTACATGAATAGTTAAAGTTCAAGACTTCTCAGACAATTGACATCAATGTCAATCAAGTTATCGAATGTCGGTACTCGCTTTGGTACTCAACTAGAACGTCGTCAATTACATCAATATTGAATTACATACAAAGTAACTTCTACATCAACGCAATAGAATTGTAAAATTAACCCCAATAACTAAATTTCCCTTAAAGGACAACGAAATAAGAATAGATCTTTCTTGCTCCAAAGTTTAGCAAGGGTTTAAAATTTTACATACGAGATTTTTCCTTTTGCGAATGGAAAGCTTTATGTTAATAAAAAAAATTATTAAGTAAATAAATAATCAGAAATCTCCTCATATCTCTTTCATGTGCGTGACTGGTTTTAAAATAATTATATCATTACTAGCAACCCGCCCCGGCTTCGCACGGGTAGCAGAGAAATCTTAACAATCATCATCATATTTCAATCAATTAACACAAAATTTTAACAAATTATACACCTATACCTTTCTGATGAATCACTCTGTCTATTAGTAAAAACCGCATGAAAATCCGTTCAGTAGTTTTTCAGTTTATCACGTCCAGACAGACAGACAGACGCGGCGGGGCGCTTTGTTTTATAATATGTAGTGATGTAGTGATTACGATAGTGCTTAGATTAACTAAACATTCTTGTAATAACTATAAAAATAATCTTGAAAGTTGAATAAAAAAGGTTTTTATAATAATAGTCATAATAGTAATTTATTGGTAAGGGTCACTTACAGGTCAAAATACATATGAATATAAGTGCATGACATAACAATGAAACCATAAGTATAATACGTACTACCAATTTCACAATTACTCATAATATTAATAATTATTTAAAGTAGGTTGAAACGAAGAGTACATTAAATTGTATTACTGAGGAACTATGTTGGAAAATTATAGAAAAATTACAAAAGGCCATTGACAAGTAGATATTAGTTCAATTAAATATTAATAGATAAAATAATAATAGATAAATTACAACAGTATAAAAATGTAAGTGGATAACACTCCCATCGGATGTGAATAAAATTATATTAGCTTAATGTCAAAAATAATGTCAAAAATAATTCATAATTTTCGTAAATCTATCAGTTAATTAAAAATATTAGTATTTAATAATTCGTCGAAGGAATGAAACGTTTGCTCGGCAAGCCAGCGTTTTAGCGTATATTTTGTGGCCCGTGATGGCTACTTATCTAAATAACTTTTTTATCAAAAAGATTGAGTAAACATCGTAAAACATTATCCATCGTGCCCCATGAGGTTATTATACCCAACATTTCTTATTATCTGTAACCTTGATCGGTATATTGTAGATTATTATCTGTGCTATATCTTTAGTTATAACGGTTACGTAAGATGGCGGCTTGACTTATTATATTGTTGATGACTGGCAGTTCCCGCGCAGCTTCGCTCGCGTGGTCATATTTATATATTTTGATCGGAAACCTAATTCTTTTTCCAAAATAAACGTAGCTTAAGTTACTCCTTTTAACACCAGGCATTGGCTTTGAAAGTCCCGTGGAAATCGGTCGACCCGTTCCGGAGATTAGCCGGAACAAACAGACAGACAAAAAATTTAAAAACTGATTTTTGACATAGGTGTCGTACAAATAAGTGTATGAGCTTAAAAAAAAGTATTATTTTGACATGACAAATAAACACTTCAATTGTATTTTTTGTATTGATTAACTTTATTACGGTTTTTGAAGAAAGTCGTTCTGAAACAATACGTATAGTTCTAACAGAAGCACATGGTTTGTAGTAAATAATATTATGTTTTAAGATTAAAGATCTCTTTTCGTACTTAGGGTAACAATATCTTCGTCTTTGGGAGAAGTTTGGAGTGTTTACTTTCCTACATAATCTCTTTGCCGCTGGTGCCGCCACGAATCTCGAATAAATCCCGAAATAATATCGAAAAAAATCTCGCCCAAAGTTCAAATCTCCTTTATGAGTTCTGTTTTGATCAAAACAGTTATGATATAAATCAAAATGGAGTACCAAAATTTTTATAATTTGCCAAGATACCAAGTCTCAATGTCCACCATTTTACTCTATTATTAATTCTGCCTATTTAGTCTGTGTATTATAAGAGCCGGTATAAAAGGAATGAAGTATTCTCTGAAGTACAAAGGGGCTTTTGTAATCGGTCACCGGGCAACCGGCTTTTGGTTATTTCTGACCCGCACTGACCGCTATAAGACATTTGCCATCATATTTCTTTGAAATACATTTCATTTCACACAAAACTTTCACCGTAAACATTAATTAGTACAACTAAGGTTCAATTATGATAATTGATGACATAAGAAATTGAAAAAAATATTTAAAAAAAGTAAACAATGCTTCTAATCAAAGAAAATGTATTTTTGTACACTACTAGCGGACCCGACAGACGTTGTTCTGCCCAAATGTAAATTAATCAATAAAAATTAGAATAAAAAACTTTATTTGTCTTTTACATAATTACTGTTAAAACAGTATTTGGTGAACGTTAACAACAAAGTAAAGACACATATGGATGACAGCGTAAATCATGCCAGCCGTTGTTATTCTGTCCAAGCCAATCATTAATAACAATCTTAGAATAAACACAACGACAACATCATAACCACGAACATTATCACTTCGCGTTCCGGTAACAATGCCATCAATATTATGGATTTCTTTTGTGTCATAAAGGATTTCGACAATTAAACCAATACGCTAAAATCAAAACACAAAAATCTTAAAAAAATAGCAATAAACTTTCGTGTGTGTGCGACCTACTGGAACATAAATAATACTGGTACCCACTCACACACACAAAATATTTTTTGTTCAAAAATTAATCCTAGATTAATTTTTCAGCACCACCTACAACTCTCAAGCTAGACCTCATTTCACTTAATGAAATCGTCGAAACGCCGAAATGTATCATAAAGGTATTTTTCTTAAAATTACCATCAAAATCTCCAACATTTCCGTTGTTTTTCTAACCATTTCTCTGTTTTACAAACCTTGTCCTAGAAATTAGGAATACAACAAAAAAAAAAAACAGCCAAATCAGTGGAACCGTTCACAAGTGATGGTCTGACACAAATTGCTCCAATTACTTCCAATAACTAAAGATGATAAAGAAAGAATATTTTTTTACGATTCCTACACATATTATAACAAAAGACAAGCAGATCTTAATCGTGTTTAGTACTTGAGGTGAATAATAAATTCTGGTAATCAATTTTTACTTTAAGATCTCACCTTTTAATATTTTTTGCTACAAAACTGGCGTAGGTTAAGGGAAACAGTGAACGTGAATTAATAATAAAATATGCCATTCCTTTTGTGTTCTACAGAGACTGGACGGTGAAGTAGCGGCTTATAAATATTGTATAGACCCTGAATAATATATGTAATGGCATGAGAATAACGAACTGGTCATTAATAATATCTGTCAAACTGTTTCCTACAATTGATGGATATAACCTTGTTACAATCTATGTAAATAAAATATAATTTTGTTGTTGTTGTTCGTTCGTAAGCGCATCACTAGAGAATGGTAAGACTTTTAGGCATTTTTTTATGTTCCTGGGAAAAGAATTGAGCTATCCGTCAGGTTAGATAGTTTTTACTTTACTTTAAAGTATCTTTTTATTTATTATTTTAAAAAAAACCTAACGATTTTATTTATTGATAAAAAAAATCAGATTAGTTTTAATTTTTTTCTTTCTGTCTAGATCAAAAAACATCGAATATTATTTTCTAATATTATTAGTGGGTAAACCTACAGTGTCGCAGTGATGTATGTTATCATAAAGTAAGATTTAGTTGAAAATATAGTTAAGTATCTTTTTCATACAACCAAGTTATCAAACATGTACAGGGTCCTTCTGATAGTAAACAGTACCGGTATCTATTGCTATAAACAAACAGATTAACTAACTAACAGTAACTACAGTTGTTCGTACCTCGATCAGTACTCAAGTGACCGTTATCCAACTTATAATACCTAGCCTTTTTATCCCCTCACCATTGGCCGCCATTTTTCAAGCGGACCAAATGGCATGGTGGCACCGGTGTAACTAGTCATAATAATGTCTAATAACTAGTCTCTAACTTTCCGTCGGTCGGTTAAGGAGCCGCAGCATAATTTTTTCACGTAACGTATAATCCACCTCTTTATAGTCAGCTGACTTCCATTTTTCTTCAAGATATTGGGTTAGTTATAATTTTATTAATTCTCAATCGGGAGGAAATTAATAAAATATTTTTGTTCTACGTACGCGGGCTTCTAGCCACCGACGGAACTGCAGCTGACGTTCACGAGGCTTCAAGATACATTTCTCTGAAATATTTTACGACTTATGACCTAAGTGGAAATCAGGTACAAATTTCGTTAATCATTTCCACTTGAGGCCCATGCTTGAGGACTAACTACTTATTTGCTGCATTTGCATTTGCAAAACCAGGGCCACGAAGCTAGTCACGCTGTCTAACCACGATCAATGGAATCAGCTTTAATTTATGCAAAAATTTCCTTCCTTGCAATCCTGTCTTTTTATTATGTCGGAGGATTTTTGTTTCTCATTTACACTCCCAGTTTTGACAAGTCTGCAAAAATCAATCTCTCATTACTCTATTCAAAGGCCAACCTGGAATATATTCATAAAGATCAAGAGTTTTATAAATATTTATATGGCTGAGAAGATCAAAGTTCAATCAAAATTTCAGACGATTCATTAGTCAAGGATTCCGCGAACAATTAGGTCCATCTAAGGCAGTAATTACGCAGTCCGATATTTCCCGAGGTCCATTCATTATCTTGGTATTATGAATTGACTTGGGTTATTATACAGCGCCAATGAATGCCTCCTGTGAATGAGCTTGAATTGTAGGCGTTGTAGGTACTTTTATTACAAGGTTTTGAAAGTAGTTTTATAGTACTTTTATTATACTATTTATACGTTGACGGACCTGTTGGTCTAATAGCTATTAGACCAACAGGTCCGTCAACGTATAAATATCGCGATCCTGACTGCTGAGCCAGAGGTTCGCAGGTTCAATTCCCACCCAGAAGAATTAATTGTGTGATGAGAAATAATTGTTTTGTGTCTGGGCGCAACGTATTTATTTATTGGTTCGCCCTATTACGCTTTAATTACAACTAATACATGCTCTTTAAAAAAATGTAATACGTATATGTAGAAATATATTTTTAGTAGTTTATCAGCAGTCTGGTTACCATAGTTTAGGCTCTGCCTAGATTGGGATCAGACGGCCGTGTGTGAGATGTCTCAAGTTATATTTGTTATTGTTTATATAATTAATAACTAGTGATTGCTTAAACTCGATCGTAGTTTATTTAATTATTGCCAACAATAATACTCCGTCCTACGTAGGAAAATAAAATTGTATTAATTTTTTTTGGCTGCAAGCTGTTTCCAAACTTTTTTTAAACTCGTCAATAACTATCGAACAACAAATGCATGTACAGCAAAGTAGACAAACAAGCACACGACGACGTCGTGCGGAAACATTGGTCTTCCTCACCACCTCACCGGGGCTAAAAGCAAGATCGTATGTCGAACTCGAATTAAGTAAAACCAAACGGTGTTCCGTCACGGGGTCCTATTGCCGTGGCCTCAAGTGTAGAAAGGAAATCCCTGATCACATTCCAATTGTAATCTACTAGCAACCTGGCCCGGCTTCCCACGGGTACCAAGGCATATATTGATTTTCGACATCTTCAACAATCATCGTCATATTATTTCAGCCATTTTACACAAAACCTTTATGGATTATTTTACCTAAATCTTCCTGATAAATCACTCTGTCTATTAGTGAAAACCGTATGAAAATCCGTTTGTTACTGATTGTGTTTATGGCGAGGAGACAGAAAGACGCGGCGGGGGATATCTTATAATATGTAGTTATAAAATGTAATATATTAATGTGACAGTTTAACTTGAGCTTGACGTCGTCAGTAACGTGATTACAAGCTAAAAAGTTAAATTAGTTTTGTCAAACTTTTGAATTATTATTTGTTTACTCAAAAGAGAGAATTTAATATTAGGGTATTTAGACTTACTTTAATTTGAAGTCTAATCGATTTAGTTTGAAAGGTAAATTGAATTACTAAAATGAAATTATTACTATTACTAAATATACAAATTGAAGAGTAGAATTTGAATCTTCATCTGTTTTAATGGTTTTGAAATTATAATGAGAATGTACTAAATAGTTTATTTCACTGAATTATCTAGTAGCAGTCCGGCGGATTATAATTTTAAATATTAATTTACAACTGGTGTTATTATATTACACTGGTATATTACAACAACATCTGGTGATACGAAACGTGAGCCATAAAAAAAGAGAAAAAAGTGTGTGTGTACTTATGTACACACGTAAGAAGTTATACTTTTATCTAGTAAAATAAAGTTTATTTAAATATCATAATAATTAATACATACCGTCAACTAACCTCAAATTCTACAAACGTACTCAAATTAATATGTAAAAACAATTTTTATCACTATCGTGAAGTTGGTAGCTTTTTTGAAAAACTAAAATGTTGACTAGCTAACTTCAGGGTGTCGGTTTTTCGTGATGGTGTGTGCGCGCATCGTAAAAATTTACTCTCATTTTTCCATAACGCGCCAAAAGAAGTATAACTTCAAAAAAACTTAATACTACTACTTACTACTCTTTATATTTCATGTAATCGTTGGTGTGTTTATTGACTTGGACGTCTAACTTCTTGAGCAACCTTAAACCTAGACCAAAGATGTTTATACCTTCTTTCTGGTATCAAATAAATTTTGAAGCAATTTATTTCAAAATTTATATTGATCCTGTTCGCCTTCATTTTATATATGGCAAATGTGCCATACGTTAAGATTAAGTCACATTTTGAAGTGATAACTTCTTATGGGAGGATAAACCGCTTTGTTACGTAACGCGTTACGGCGCCAGTCTGTCTGGTTTCCCTTTCTCTCACGCATACGGCAGCGGCACGCTCCTCCTCTGTCACTCTAATCCACAGCCACTTCAGTTATCACTTCTGTCGGGCGTCCCGAGACGCACACGTATTTTTTATTATACTACTAGTTAATGTTATAGCTTCACTCTATCTACTAAACCTTCTCAATAGCAACGAAATCAGTTTAACGCAGACTGGGGTAAGCGGGTTATATACATATATATTTTTTTATTAGATAGGTTCAAATAATTACACGAAGCTCAAAGAAAAAACTTCATTTCAAGTGACATCTCGTAATTCAGAAGCAGCCTGTTTCGTGACGAGGTAAATTTGACGTGACGTGGTATCTAGACATGTACGTAATCAAAGCTCTGTATGTATCATTTATTTCGCCATCGCAAAATATGTATTCTATAGCTTCGGTTGAATAAATTTCTGCTCGACTTTTTCTGGTTATGGTTTTCACAATAATACATATCTAAATTATAAAACCTTTTATCTTAGTTACGAAACACCATGAATTAGAGGACTTAATTCTCTTCGGAATGAAATAATTTAGTGCAGACCCTTTTCCGACAGCAATGTGCCCTATCTCTAAAAAAGGTGGTTAACGCCAGTACATTTTATACCAATTTATCATTATTTGAAATGAGGGAGCACGGCATTGCCCCCGCCAAGTCGAGCAAAAAAGCGGCACGGCCGTACCATCCTTTTTTATATTATAACGGAACATTTAAAATTTGACTTATTATTTGTAATTTGACAGATTTTATTCTGAGGTGATCAAAATCCTTAAAAACATTATATGGTGGATACAGGGTGTAAGAAGCAGCGTGCCGAAAACTAAAATAGTTGGTTCGGATCATCATTTTAAGTTTAAAATTATTGGAATTTTCTGTCATTATCAAATTTATATTGAGAGGTTTTTGTAAGTTTTTCGTGACGTCAACGAGTTTCACGGTGTATAGTACTCTCGTCAATACAAAAGTTGAATAACCTGTCAAGGACTTTTTAGAGTAGGTCTTTAGTCCTCTATAATTTTTTAAAGTGGAGTGTTCTCGGTATTGCAATTAATCACTAAACCAAAATTTGTAAGCAGCGGTAAAGTTTGTAAACCGGTTACAGTGACTGCTCACTATTATATAATAAGTTTATTTTTTGGAACTAAAAGTAACAAAATGCGCACTAAACATATGGTTGATAATGGCTGCTATAGTCGTATAACTGTGTTGCAGCCATTAACGCCCACCTCAGGAGACAAACGGTAAGTATTAAGTTCTACATTTACAAATTAAGATTTTTTTTGAACATACTTGTTGAATATAAAAATTAAATTAAGAATTTTTAACAATGTTATAGAATTGTTCGGGTCAGTTGACGTACGAGTGCTTACGTGGCGTGTGAGCGTGTGTGCGTGTGCGCGGTGTTTGTTGTGTGTTGGTGTGTGCGTGTGAGCGTGTGTGTTCGTGGGTGCGATCTTTGTTTGTGTGTATGTATGTGTGCATAAGTGCGTGTGTCTTTGGGCATGTATTACCACCATTCAATATATTATGATTCTTCGATTTACTCATCAAGTTCGTGTCAGAAGATTTTCTGTGTCGTTATAATTTAGGCCAAGTAACCAATGACTTACTTTATTTTTACATTCTTTTAATACACAAGGCTATATATGCAGTAATTTATTCACCCTGTTATATAGTACGGGAGCAAAATAATAATAGTGCCTTTTCGACAACTCCATTCTACAGAATTCCACATTACATACATTATCTTTTCTTCTTATGTTATGGGTTCTAAAACGCATACAGACAGACATACTTAGATGCTTTTGCCACCTTGATCATCATAATCATTATTTCAACCATAGGACGTCCACTGTTGGACATAGGCCTCTCTCAATGACTTCCAAGAAACTGGTTGAAAGAAAGAAAGTTGAACATAGTCATACATGCAAATTTTCGCAATGAACGGAGTTCAAACCCGCGACCTCTACCACCTCGCCACAGGATAGAGATAGAGAAAAGTGAAGACTTATGTCTTCAATATACTCTATCTCTCTCTTTGGCAATATGTAATGCTAGGAGGCAACCTTAGTAAAATTCATCTGTGAGTGTGTGGAATTTACCTATATTTACGCTTCACAAACGAGCAGACGGGTCACCTGATGGTAAACGACTACCGCCGCCCATGGGCACCTGCATTCGAGAGTCACAAGTGCGTTGCTGCCCTTTAAGGTGGGAGTAGGAAAAGAGGGGAGGGGGGGGGAAGAGTGGGAAGAGGGGGGAGAGGGGAAGGACGGGAATAAGGGAGAGGGAAGGGTTAGGGCCTCCGGTAACCTCACTCACGCGGCGAAATGCAATGGAAGCATTGCTTCACGGCCGGTTTTCTGTGAGGCCGTGGTATAAATTCAATTCAATTAAATTGAATTCTAAGAAATAGTAAACTTTATCTCTCACTAGAGATACAAGTGAATAAAACACGTAAAGTCTCTAACAAATTACAGTTTTGAGATGTACCTATTGTACTACGCTTTTATAATTCTTAGGAATTCTTATCATACTAATGAATCAATGCCGTTTTCGTTTGTTTATTTTCTTTTTTTTTAATTAAAACTGCCTGCAGTTTACATTGCACGAGGCGGACTTAATGCCACATGGCATTATCTACCCGTCAACCTTTGGGTGATTCAGTGAGGGACATGGCAGGTGTATAAGAATGAAATTTCTTAAAGAAAGATATAATTAACATACATTGTTGGTTGAAAATTATTATTTAGATTTGATGTGTGTTTTATGTACAAGGTTGTGAATAGATTCCCTTAATGGTACTTAAATTCTATGGGTTTCATGGTTATTATTTCCTTTGATGTAATATTTGCTCGTTAATCTATGTTTCAAATGTTATCTAAAACTATCGTTTACCTCGACTTCGCCCGCGTGAGTTTCGTTTACCACGTTAAAGAGTATCCCGTGTGTTCTTCCAGGTCACAAACTTTCTGTGTGCCAAATTTCATCCTTATCCATTCAGTAGTTTTTGCGTGAAAGAGTAACAAATAATCCTCACAAGCTTTCGCGATTATAATATCACTAGATGTTGCCCGTGACTTCGTTCTCGTGGAAATTATGATAAATCTATCCCATGACAACCGTACATTTGTCAGGATAAAAGTTGATGTGTTATTCCAGACTATCACGACGAGGCCACTACTGGTCTAAAACATCCGAAAGCCTTAATAAAAGGCTATGACAACAAAGTATCAAAAGCACTTCTGAAACTCAAAAGAAAAAAAAACCTATGCAGTGACAAGAGTCCTCACCGGACACTGCAAACTGTACAAACATAAGTTCAACCTAAAGTTGGGCGAGAACACAATATGCAGATTCTGTCAAGAGGCAGAAGAAACTGCAATGCATATTCTATGCTCTTGTGGGCCCACTAATCCGGAGTATTAACATAGGGTTGCACATCATACAACCGCAGGAAATACAAACAATCACTGCTGATGGGATTTTGAGGTTTCTCGAAGCCATAAGTCTGAGCTGTGAACTGTAAAGCAAAAGTGCGCTACAAAAGACCAGAAATGGTGGAGGTAGCACTAGGCACTTGAAATAATATTAGTTCCAGAATATGATCTATCTCTGTGCCAAACTTCATCCAGATCCGTGCAGCCGTTTTTGCGTGCAAGAGTTACAAACATCCATCCATCTATCCTCACAAACTGTCGCCTTTATAGTATCAGTAAGATTAGTAAGAAGAACAAATTGATAATTTTTAAAATCACATACACATTTGCGACTACAATGCACCTTAATCAAGGCACTTTAATAGAAAACAGTGAGAGTTTTCTTTCCAAATGAAATCCTTTTTCTAAAAATGCAGCTAACCATACTAACTTTTAAACTTTCGTGTTCCATGATATAATTATCTATTCACACGGGAATGAACGCGATCACGAAAAGGTATTACATACCTCTGAATTGCCTGACGTCTCGACCAGGTTGCACTCGCCGTGGTCACAGGCTGACTGGCTCAGTTATGCACGCCCTTCGGCGTCGTCGAGATCGTGAGGTAGAAGGTTCTTCATCTACCCACATTTTCGATATATTTGATATTTTTGTTTCGCCATGTACCGTCACATACTATACTAACAGTGTCCCTATTGTGTAAGCAAACCGATGTGTCCCTATTCTAACTATACTACTATACTATGGCTAACTAGGTGATGAACTACTTAGCTAATCCATAAATACCATTGTGTAGTCGAACTAAATAATACGATTTTAAGGTTGTTACAAGTTTTGGAGATATTATAACATTGCAGAGAACAGTACCTTCGATTAAGCATGTAGTACATCAAACGTAGCCTACGAGATTAAAACACCTATGTATGTACATAAGTTTTCTAGTAAGTCAGTCTAACTCAATGTAATATTGTTTACATGAACAAAAGCCTACACCGAAGGGATTGAGATGCTACCGTAGCCGTGTTACCTGCTACGAGTTTAAGGGCTACGGAGCTACGTATCGGCGTAGAGTTTTTAAAAGTTTTATGATAAGGCGTGTTTGTATTAAATATATTCACAGACAGAATTATTTTAAAATTGAAAATTTGTAAATTGTTAGTTCACAAAGTTCATTGGTCCATTGGCATTACTGGTATTTGTGTTATACTGCATCGTGCATTTAATTTAAATGAAAATACGTATTCCATATTTCATAACACTGAAGGGGCAAATAAACATACAGCTCGTACGTGCTAAATATAACCTATGGACAATTTTGGTGATACCAACATTTAGTTACGCTTTTCCAGACCGCTCCAAGCTTTTATTAACTGACTAGCTGCGCCCCTCGGTTTCACCCACGTAGGTCCCTCATTAAGTTTTCTTAAATTTTCTAATTTTCTGCGCAATTTTCCTTAATTTTTTCTTTCATAAGAACCTTCTCCTCACGATACCAAATACAAAAAAAAAAGAATTAGCCTAATCGGTCCAGTCGTTCACGCGTGATGCCGTGTCCAAGGGAAATAGGGATTCATTTTTATATATGGATAAGTTTAGTATTTTTGCTACATTTATATTGGTTAACAACCAACACTAATCCTATTTGAGTATTTGCTTACAGTTTAAATTTCAAATTGTTTTTTAAAGTGAAGTTTTAAATTCAACTGATTGGCAATTCAACATTATTTACTATAGGGCTTAATTGATGATGGAGATGTTTATTTTTATCCCTTATTCGCATAATATCAAATTCGCAAAATATGAGATTCTCAAAATTTATATGGAGATGTTATCATACCCATTACTTCTTGGAACCATTAAAAGCGAAATTAACGTAAGAATAGTACAACATCGTATGTTTCATTTATTCATAAAAAGTAAACTGTGACAGTCACACTTTTAACCATTATTGATTTTAGTTAGTTACGATTTTAGAATACGAAAATTTGATAAAACCAACTCGGTATGCGTTTTAACAGTATTCATATAATTATACATTTATTATTATCGAAATTAAATCAATCAATCAATCAATCAATTAGCCTATTCTAGTCCACTGCTGAACATAGGCCTCTCTCAATGTGCGTCCAGTCCCTCCCTCAGCTACCTTCCTCAGGTCGTCGGTCCATCTGGCTGGGGGGCGTCGTACCTTCCGTTTACCGATTCGCGGTCTCCACTCTAAGATCCGAAATTAAATACAATGCCAGAATAGATATTTTATATTTTTTCATTTGACTTACACACTTGCATTCACACGCCTTTTCAACTTCAAACGCTATTTGCGAGGAAACAATTGCATATAAAATATCGCGGCACGACAAATTTTTTAGATAATTCAATTCTCTACAAAATTTCTATGGGGTATATGTACAAACTTATGCACATGAGAGGAAACAACCAGAGAAAACCCAATCTTTATTGACATTTGATACAGCAAATATATAAGACGCTCTGCTAAAAATGAATCAGCATAAATTCAATTTTAAAAGAGCTCGAACTATCGACATCTTGTCTTTAAGATAAGGTCAAAGTAATATTACCTGAGAAGAATAAGTAAATCATTTAAAACAAAATGTTCCTTTACTATGTACATAAATATGTAAAAAAAGTGTATGTGTGTAATTCACGTACGGCAGAAGTGAAACTTCAGAAAAGTAGCCTACGAGAGAATGAGAAATAAAAAGTGAAATTAACACAAATAATTTACTAATGTTAATAAATTTAATTTTCGATAATTTATTGGTCAAATTAACACAGATGTGTTAAATAATTAACAGAAAATAATTAACCAACAAAATTTAATACGCAAATGCACAAAAATGATACACGTGAATGATACACCATGTTGACTATGACGCATTTTGTGAAGGTTTCGTAGTACGCAGGCGCAAAGACAAAGATTATAAGAAACACTGTATACTTGTATTCTATCTCATTCTCTCGCAGGCTAAATCTTATTTATGAATATGTTTGTCTTTTTTTAGTGTCGCTTTTTCGTTTCATCGAATTTGCAAATCACGACGATTCTAAAGAAGTTTCACTTCATAAAATTACTAGGGAAGTATAAATATTTTAGGTATCTTTGTTCCATGTTTCTTTTACATACATTATATTATTATTATATTTCCTTCTTTGATCTTCCAATCCAATATATTATTATATAATAAAGCCTTATGTGCGTTCCGTATTAAATATTGTGAAAAGGAATTCATACTGCTAAAAGTTAATGTGAACCAAAGAGTTGAGTTCTTTCGCACCAAAGATATATTTTGTTTCATATTTTAAGGATTCTTGTCATAATGTCAGCAGAATGAGAATATTTGGAGAATGTATTTAAAGGTTACTTTTTTGCAAAATATGTTTTCTTAAAAGTGTCATTAAAGTCAAAGTCAAATATTTGTAAATAGTGTTGCTATGTGATCTAGATAGGTAAAAACCTACCTAGATCATAAATCAACACTTTGAAACTGCTTCTTTCTACATTTCCCAATGCTTTTATTTTAGGTTTGTGTTTATATTCGTGTATATCTTCGTGGGAGAGCCACGTATTGGCCGGCTCGACCGGAGTGATACCACGGCCTAACAGAAAACCGGCAGTGAAGCAATGCTTGCATTGCTTTTCGTCGAGTGGGTGAGGTTACCGGAAGCCCTAACCCTTCCCTCTCCCCTCTTCTACCCCTCTTCCCCCTTTCCCTACTCCCACCTTAAAGGCTGGCAACACACTTGTGACTCTTGAGTTGCAGGTTTTCATGGGCGCGATAGTCATATACCATCAGGTGACCCGTCTGCTCGTTTGCCCCCTATACCATAAAAAAAGAAAATATAAATATTTTAGTTTAACTAATACAGTTAAACATCTTCAGAGAGAAAAACAAAGCGATTGGAACAGGTCAAATAGTAGATCAAATTTAATTATATTTCTACAACAAACTCCACTAACACTTTCATGTTTTTTTTATGGCACTTTCATAGTGCGTATATATATTGTGGAAATCTGGTGCCCAAACTAGACAAAAGCCTAAAGTATTTCGGGTCACCAGGGTTCCTCCGCGCTTACTGTTTGCATTTCAGTAACATCTAACATGAATGTGTTTGTGTGTGTGGGCTTGTGTATTTGTGTGTAAGTATATGTCTGTGTGAGTTTGTGTGTGTCTGTTGTATATGGGAATAGTAAGGCTGATGGAATTCAGGCTTCTATAGTAATTAGTTTTTCTGTGCGGTTGTAATCTAGGGTCATAAGCCACTCATTGATTTTTTTCTTGCAGGCGAGCTTGATAAGGGGATATATATTGAGGTGTTTGTTAATATTATTGTACAGGTATCCTCCGATAAAGCAGAAGAAACGTTTGGTAAAGTGAGTGTTATATCATTATATACAAAGACCTATAAAAGGAAGAGCTGACACGACCTGACCACGGCTGCCGTTAATCCATATACCTATTATATATCAGTAGCTGAACTTGAACAAGAATAGATTATCTTTTCCGTTAAAAAAGTTGACATTACTCAATTTTTTTCCCCGTCTATTACTCAACCTGTTTCAGGTAACTTATTCAAGGGGCGATTGCATGACGCACGGAGGTGACCGCATTATGCACACGCTTACCGCCCACTAATGCCAGGTGTAGTTTATATAGAGTATACTGATGTTACTACCCCCTGAGTAACGCAATCTTCACTATATATTATGAAACGAATCCCCCGCCGCGTCTGTCTGTCTGTTCGCGATAAACTGAAAAACTACTGAACGGATTTTCATGCGGTTTTCACTAATAGACAGAGTGATTCATGAGGAAGGTTTAGGTTTATAGTTTGTACCCGTGCAAAGCCGGGGCGGGTTGCTAGTCAAGTATAAGTACGAGTAACATGTGGTCTGTATTTCTGGTAATTGAATAATTGTTAATGACTACTAAGGTATTCGTTTTGATGCTTTAATTATGGTCCAAGAGCCCACGATCGCCAGACATTCATAATTTTATAACAGCTAAAAGTTTTTCTGTTTGTGTCTAACCGAGGTAGGTAGTCGCTGAGTATAAGGTTTAGATTGTGGTGGCTTTGGCAGCTATGAGGCCCAAAGGGGCAAAAAATTGCTATTTACTTTCGTTATAGTATCAAGCGTAATTTAATGTTATCTTCAGGATGATATTAAAAGTCACGTCATTCATTCCCAGACACTCTGTATGGTGGCAACTCCCCGCCGGACACGCTTAAAGTGTGACTAATAAATTGTAATTCTACTTACGTCATATTATAAAAGTTGAATTTCATCTAGGATACTTGGGTAACCTTTAAAAGATGTTTTCCAAGGAAGAAAACGCTTTGAATTTAACGTAATCTGACGTAAAATTTTCGAATAATTTTGTCTAAATAAGACATAATATGATCGGTTTTAATTTTTTTAAATGGTTGAAATTATTGTATAATATAGTTTTTGTATGTTATAACTTTGTTTTTGCGTTTTAAAGTAGATAAGACTTAAAATGAGTATATCGCCTATTTCCGTATATTCGTATATCTTTCGTATCGTATATTTCCTATTGCAATTCCATAAAAATCTAAAATCCGAAAGTAAAACTACCCGAAAGTTGTGTAATATTATTCATATATCCGAATCCGTATTCAGAATCGAAATTTCATATCCGTACATCTCTCGTATATTGTCTCGCGTGGTTAACTTTTAACGCTCTCTGTCAAATGTGGTATCTGTGTTTTTGAAAATTTATTATTAGCTCACATATCCTATGATGTAAATCGCCTCAGTGCTTGCTCCTTGGGCTGACCTTAATTCTGTCTGGCAATACATTAGAACTAACGAAAGTGTCTGGCTACTTGGAAAACATCGTTTAACGGTTATACAAGAAGGTCTAAGGGCTCTCACAAGTTTGTATGAAATTCCTTGATTTTTTGTAAAAGAGACGTCGAAGACGTGCCACATATCATCTGCAGTTTTGTGTTTGTACTTGACTGTACATGTAGGCAAGCCGTGCATATGAGATCAGGAAATTATGTGAACAACGATGAATAAGTAATGTTTTGTAGTTATAATTAATATTGTAATACGTGGTTGTCGACCAGTTAATAACGGATGGCAAAATGCAATATGAGTACAGTATATTGTTAGTAATACTGTACTTATTCATAAGCTGCTGGCTTTGATGCAGGTATAAGGCGGCAGTGGTTGGCAGTGGCTCTTTTGTAAAAAAAAATTAAAAACCTATTTGAAAATCATTATATAAAGATTAGGATAAATTGAGAACGAAATTTACTATCTCACATCATAACCAAGAGACGTCAAAATTACGAGTTACGTTAAACAAGCTATCGTATATCTATATATCTTATAAACAAAAGTAATTAACGACCCAAAAGATACACAACGCTCCAACTATGTATCGCTCGCATTATATAACTAAACAGACATTCAGAGAAGGTCTCATTTCATAATACTTTTACTATGTCAATTTGTTGATTTTCTTTTTGACAGTTGCATGGTAACGTGTTCTGTTATCTGGCTCAGATTTTGTTAAATTAAACTTTAAAACGCGCTGTTAGAAAAAAAAAAATAGATTATCTATTTTTATTTATTATACTTTTTATAACCATCGTAGACATTATGGTAAGTACTGTACATGTAGAATTACTTTTTAAATTAATGATTTTTGTTATACGCAATAACAGAGTTAGGTTCTATTGTACGTAGTGATCAGTCGCGTAACCATACCATCTGAGGCCAATGGCTAATTCATTTATACATTTTGTAATTACTGCCACCTGTGTTCAGGGCCTTTCGTGTCCAGGCCCCCCTCAGCCGTGGCATTTTGCCCGCTCTTCCACCCTATTGTTACGCCACTGGTAGTAATGTGAACAAATGCTTCTATTGCACATTCATAAATCAGTATTAACTATTTCTAAATCAGTATAAAAAATCTCTCGTCTATAGTTTTGAACTGACTAACTATTTATCGAACTGTCAAAAAGAAAATAAATATTATTGGATAGAGTATAATGTTTCGGTCATAAAAATATGAAAGTACCTTTTCTGTTCGTGGTGATGGTAGAATTCTTAAAACTTTAGTAAATTGCTTTTCAGAGAACCGGATTGTTACGGATTCCATTTCTACGGATAACATTTTTGTGATTCACAGATAATTTCTTAATACTTATATTTTGTGTCAGGTTATTAAAAGTTAAGAGTAGGTTGGTTTCATTTTATAAATGAGAAAGAGCAAGAATTCGAAACAATCGTGCTATAGGTGAAGCGTTTTTTTGCAGTTAAAACTGCATTCGATTAAGCAAAACAATTCTTTTAAGAGGATTTGATTTGTGGAGATGCAAGTTCAAATCACACACAATGGAAATCACAAATTCAATGTCTTAGGAAGCCCAAAATATTGTCCTATTCGCAGCATCTCGGGGAACATTAAATAAGTTGTGTTACGTACGTCATTACTGTAATTACACCTTCACCTATTTGGTCAAACATCCTTATATCCTAAGTACAAGCAGCGGTCGGAATAAAAGAAACTCGTACGTGTTGACATTGGACACATAATAGCACGCTACGCGCACATTCTGTGAGCTAATGACTGGATTTTTTGAAGTGAAAACTTCTTTAGGCACGTTTGTGCACTTTTCCTATGGGGTAAAAGTACTGAACTCGGTGCCATCACACTAATAATACATACATAGTTCCACTAGAGGGCGCTAATCTAAACATTGAGTTCGGTCAGCTTCTTATTAATTAATGTCACCAACCTGCTAATGTACATCACATTAACTTTAAGTTCGTCGTTTCGTTTAAGTTTTCACTTCTGTCGGGAGTCCCATGACTGCCTATTTTTTATTTAATACTAGCTGCACCCGGCATGCGTTGCGATGCCATTTTTTTATATAGGTTTTTTGGGCCAGGAACCCCCAGAACACCCTACAAAAGTTTCATCACAATCTGATCAATGGTTTCGGAACGCATAGAGGACAAACAAACAAACATTGATTTTTTTATATATATAGATAGACTATTGTTTTCATTTTTTTCGAACAAATTTGTGCCTAATTGCGTATCATCGAGAGTTGATATTGATCTAATTAATAAAAATGAGTGTAGCAAATAATTGAGACTTAGATGTACCTGAATACTATTATCGATTCTGTTTTGTATTATCATTTTGTTACATCATCACTATCTGATTACGTAATGCCGTTGCACTGGTTCGTTTTGACTTAGAAAAGTCAATACTGAAGAACTTGAATCCACGATAGCCCCATGTCGGGTTGATTCTTTAAACTACCTATCCTGGTTTGTTGACATATCAGTATACGTCTCAGGCAACATCGACTTTCATTGGCAAATCCTACTTATTATAAACGGTATTAGGTATCTTTTATCCAGAAAAAAAGGTGTTGCCCGTTACAAAGGACTGTTTCCGGGAGATGGAGTAATTTCTTTTACGTGACGTGAGCGAAACTGCGGTCAAAAGATAGTGTTATGCGCCCATTACACGGTAGGTTTTGCTGTCAGTTTTGCCACAATCAAAACGGTGGTTGACCGACAACCTATCGTCTAATGCAGTGATTGACGTTTGCATGATGAGATTTTAATGTCGATATTATTTCATCAATCACCAACGAATATCCGTCAATCACGTGCATGACATTTTCATGAGCGTCTAATGGAAGCCTATAAATCGACACCTTATACCTGCATCAAAGTTATATAGAACTATGTACTGTATTTATTCTGAACAATAATTAACAGAAGAAAGAAAAAAGTAGAACGTGTTGCAACAAAGGATAACAAAATGGGTGTTCAGGTGGAAACAAAAGAGGCGAGTATTTACATAACCAAGGTTTGTTTCCTTTGAAAGGACGAGCCTTTCTCTGGAAACGTTTAGGCATTCGAAATGTTATGTTACCTAAAACTCGTAGGTACAACAGGTATACAATTTTGATTAGTGAAACTTGCTACTTGAAACTTGAACTTGTTGCGGTTAAGAATGTATGTGATTGTTCATGCAAATTTTTCCGACTAGTTGAACTAAAGCTATTTTAGATGGGGTAGTATGTAAACGAGTGACTGTAAATTAAAGTTTCAAGTGCCAAAAGTAATGATTTTAGGTTACGAAAATACTAAGTGAGCGACTGACTGCGAGTGACGAGAAATATGACTGGCCTGTTGGTCTAGTGGTTAGTGACCCTGACTGCTAAGCCAGAGGTCGTGGGTTCCATTCCGACCAAAAACATATTTCTTCTGTGCGTGTGTATGTCACTGAAGTCCTCCTAAACCCCTGGACCGATTTTAATGTCATTTTTTGTGTGTCTTCAGGTGGATTCGAGAATGTTTTAGATTTACAATTGGACCCGGTAGATGGCGCTGCGACAGGGTTCCAGGAATAATGTCGGATAGTAGTATATAATATTTATTACAAAAGGATTTTTCCAATCTGACTGTTTAGCGACTAGTTTCAGCGATTGGCGCGTTCAACCAAAAAGACGAACTCTAAAGAGTTTTATTATGTTAGTGGGTATATGATAGATTAAAACCAATTATGATTGATTGTTTGACAGCTATTTTATTACGATCATAACGTCTGTCCACTTGTAGCAGTTCCATTTCATCACGGCAGACATCGTTAAACGCACACATAACATCATAATATTTATATTCCTACTAGTTATTGCCTCGCTTCGCTTGTATTAATGTAGACTTTATAAATCTATTGCCTCGGTTTTTTTTTCGGATTATAACATAAATATATTATTTGTATTGTACCTATACATTGCACACAGAATAAAATATGAAGTATATGACTTTATCATACATGTAGAAAAACAGTTCGCTTCTACTAGAGCTGAGTAGGCTTATCGTAAATGTGGCTTTCAAATACTCCCGGATTATCTCGAGCTTGGTTTACTGTTTTTGTAGTGATAAATTGTATGCCAATCTGTACTTTTTATAAAGTTAAAGTAAGATAAGGATCCCAGGATTAAAATACTGATTAGAATAATATACATCATACTAATATTATAAACGTGAAAGTTTGTGAGGATGGATGGATGCTTGTTAACCTTCCACGCAAAAACTACTTAACCGATTGCGATGAAACTTGGTATGTAGCTGGACACCAGGATTAACAGATAGCTACTTTTTATACCGATATTTCCACGGTACCGGGACTTATGCCAGGTGAAACTGAGGGGCGCAGCTAGTTTCTTATAAGTGATTTTTACTAGTTAAGGATGTACGGTTTACTCCGGTAATTTTTACATTCACATCCAGTTTTAGAGACATAATTATTATCAGGCAATTCCGCATTGATCTTTATATAGTGTTCTTGTGTTCAACACCAATTGGGTGATAATGTATCAATATGGTCTGGTCCGTAGAAAAAAAATTATATTGTATACAACAAAATATAAATTAAAAGCCTGTAATATACAATACAACGTGTAACAGGAAAAATAAATATTAAAAAGTTTTGTAGTGTTAGTGTATGGTTGTGTATGTGTTTGAGGGGTTGTGTATGGAGTGTTTACATTAATGACATTTCAATCATTGGCTACTTAACAACGATATCAAACAAGGTCGACCAATATAGAAACTCTGTGTATTCTGACGTCATAAACAGTTTCACTGATCATGAATATCCCAGACAGACAGATGACACCATCGCTATCCCAAGACGGGTCCAAACGTGACGAAAGACGTCACACATGTCGCGTCTACAAGTATTGTGTAGGCTTCTTCACGTGTTTTCTTTATCATATTGTTTTTTGAAAGAATAGAGTAGATATTTATACAATGTTGAAACTGACACCATTTTATAAATTAGTATTTAAGATCAACGTTGAACTTTAATTGACTTCGATGGATAGCGGGGTTTAATAGATATGTTAGTTTAAAGGTTGTTCAACTGTCATGCATAGAATGGTAATGATAATGGGTTCGCGGCTGGTTTTAATTAATTTCTTCACCATCGTTTCTTACACACAAATTATATCATCATAATATACATCCACAAACGTTGGACCTTTTTTTTATGTGTGTGGAAACCCCCTCGGGCCGTCACCCCACCGGAGTTTTCGGTGGGGCGGTGTGTCGGAATCGAACCGACTAAAACCACACGATGTGCCGTACTGCGCCTTAAATAGGAGGGATCCTAAATACTGCGACTGATTTTTTAATCCAACGATGTTAACACACAAACACAGCAAAAGTCAAATAATATCGATTCGACGTTCTACAGCATCTTTTTTTACCAAAAAGAAGTGTACATTTTATCGGTTTTTTATCTTGCATTAGTTTGTTAATAATATGTTTTATTAATTGTCAAACAAAAGTGGATGAATCTTTCTGCATTTAAAATGAATCGATTGTTTATTTATTAAAAAGTAAAAATCACTGCACTATTGCACATTGACACGTTCCTTTTCACGTAATCTGTTATGGCGAATCGTAAATATAATAATTAAAGCTACTAGTTTATATCTTATATCATAGTAAACCGCATAAGGTGCCTAATATAATAGATTAAATTTATTCGTGTACAATCCGGTACCATTTTGGCGGATCTCCTTTGGTGTGCTCAAAAGATAAGAGTTTATGTATACAGCTACTGGTTTAGATAAATTGATAGGATACGCTGTTTTAAGCATTGAGCATTATTGGTAACGTGCGTCTAATACGGTTCGATTTCGATAAAAATATTTATAAAGGATAATACCTTTTTTTACCTTTTTTGTGACCACGATCGGTGCAATTCAATCGAAACGTCGGGTAACCTAAAAAGTATTGTACCTTATAAATATTATTAACGCGATTAAGTCTCGAGTTACACATCTAATATATATCAAAGTCGCGAAAGTATAAAAAAATATTAGGAAAAATATCATAGGAACTAATAACTCTTTCATTTGTTATTATAGCAGTGCTAGACAATTAAATAATTCTTTTTGCATTTCTTTAGCATAATACAGAATTATTTTTCAAGTAAAAAAATTATCTACAAAGTATTATGTACCATTTGTTTACACCAAATACATATATACATATTAAAAAAACTTAAACACTTATCACAACAAGCAATATCTTCCAGGCAACCTTTGAATGGACAGGACTGTAATGATTTAGTGTTTAATTAATAATAACAATAAAGTTCAATAAAAAAAAACATGTATTCAAATAAACGTTTGAACTTTCTATGCAGGAATCGTTAGTACATAATTGTTAAGAGATCTGCCAATAATACTGTTATACCAATTAACCTTTCCGCCGCCATTTTATTTCGCTTATACGAGAAAACAACGAACAATTGGCGGCCTATTAGCTGTAAAACGTAATGGGCTCTTGGACTTTCCCCTTCAGGTAATAAAGCCCGTTTTCATTTTCAGCTCGGTCGTTGGGGCATTAAAGCATTGTGCTCCGCTAGTAAATCCGACAAATTACGTCGATGTACATCATAGGAACTCGTAATAATATATTTTTCCAAAATAAGGTTAATTGTTATTTTAAATACTTAGTAATTTTTCTTTTAACACTTTTTCAGAGAAAGTAGAACGACAAGTCTAAAACAATGGATTCGAGTTTGAAATGTTTTTGATTAAAATTTCACCGTTCTTGCGTTACTGGCTGAACTTTATGAAATATAAATTCGAAATACAAATTCAGAACGCGGGAAATTCAGCTTGAACCAATTTCAAGGGGTCTTTAGTTTTTAGAGATTTTAGGTTATGGTACATAATGTACATGTACCTAATTTACTATATTACTCTGTCACCAATGTAAGCTTAGATTACTTGAGTGTCTGCGTGTTCTATGACTGTTAACTAAAAGTTAATTGGGGTTGGACGATACGTCGACATTTCACAGAATTACTTGTTTCCCGTTTCAAAAGTTTGTAGATCACTCGCGAATAAATGACAATAAACGCGTGCGTGTAACGCTTAGATACATATTACATAGTATAATAATAATTATGTTTGCGGGGATTAACGCAATCACGTATTTAAAAGGTTTTACAAACCTTTTAAATACGTGATTGCGTTAATCCCCGTCAACATAATTATATTATGATGGAACGTGAAAGTTTAAAAGTTCATATTACATAGTGCTTAATTGGTATTACTGTGTGCCTACAAGGTCATAAACAAACGATAAAATTGCATGTTTAATACATTGATGTTTAATATAAATAACTTTTAATTATGGCTTCTATTTGTCTTTTTGTTATTTTTTCTCTATTTCATTATTTTATAAAGACAACTCCAGCACTTAGCGGAACCAGTGGTCAGCCACCGTTGGACCAACAATTTAATATAAAATAATTGTTAGAACACCTATAAGGAAGATATGCATCTTCTAAGATTTAAAAAATGTGAGTAGTAGTTTACTATAAATTCATACAACTTACTAGACTTTTAGTTTACTAGAAAACATATTGTTTACTAATTAAAAAAAAACGTTTTGCATTTCACATAATTTTTTTTTAATGTATTTGTTGTTTCTCCCCTTATTTTTTAGTAAGAACTCCTAAAAAGAATCACCGCAGTTGTATTTAAACTATTTGCAGTGCCGGGGTCTTTGTTTGCAGTCAAAAGTTAGTTCAACTTTAATTAAGTGTTGCAACACAAATGTTTGTGGAACAAGTAACCTCTTCAGTTTGAAAAAGAAAGTGTTAGCTTCTACAGTATATACTGTGATAAAAATTTAAGTATTAAAAACTGTTATGGCTTCACTATGGTGTTATTAAGGCTGCGTTCACATTTCAAGATTTTATTTTTTTAATTTTTTGTAAGAGCTTAAACATATCATGTATAGAAAAACAAATGCTATATTATCTATATTGAGTATGGTATAATAATGAACACTAACTTCGTTAAATAGATTGATCTTTGTTAAGAAAAAGGTTTCGAAACATTTCCCCCTGAATGTGTAAAAGTGAGTGTAATGTTATATTTTACATAAACATACTATAATAAGTGGGTCTTTATCACGCAAGACCAATTTAGCTTTAGGTACGTTGTTAGTCAAATGAGTAAATGACTTCATAAAATTACCTATTTAATTCAAAATTATAAGTGGCGGTGCGGAAGCTTTAGAAAAAATCTTTATTTTAGTAAAAACTGAGCTGTGTTATAGGTTTTTTCTTGCTGGCCCACGACCATGACTGGAACATCTGCTGTACTGACTGGTTTTAGTCGATTTGTCTTCAACATAACCATTTGTCTCAGCCCTTACTTAATAAAGTTGACTAGAGTCTGTGCGGAAATTTGAGGTCGCAGCAGTGCTAAATTACCTTTTTTGTTATGTTGACAAAACTGTTACGTCATTATAGTTCGAAAGTTAACAATACTTACTGTACAATACAGTAAATAATAATGACGGAACAGTGTAACAAGGTAATTTAGCACTGCTGCGACCTCAAATCCTACGACGGTTCTCTTTCCGCACAGACTCTACCATTATATTGAGAAAAATGTTTGAAAAAAATTAAATTGTTGTGTTTTATATTTATTTATTACAATGGAAACCGTTTAAAATAAAAAGTATGTTATTTTGAATCAATATCCGTACTGAAAATATTGACTCTCGATTTGTATGTGTTTCATTCATCCTAGTCGCTTTATAAATAATAATGAAATAGACAGAGTTCTGAGAATGAACAATTAAATTAAAATCCTTGTGTTAATAAGACATAATTCACTCTGTTGCAATGGACGTGTTCCCGCCAAAATCGGGTATCGGTTCCCTATCCGCCATTTTCTTTGCATAGTCCGAGTATGCTTATAAAGTCAAGGATTTTATCTTTACTGCTTCCTACTGTAATTTGATTGCACGTACGATATCGGGCGGTGGTAAAGTCAATATTGTAAAAATGTTTAACAATACGGATTATATAAATTGGACCGTCAAGTCCCTGCAAACTCTGATACAAAAAGCTCTGCTCAATGAAGTTGAGTTGCGAACCTTTAGGCTTGAATTGTATAATGTTGAATCGGTAGGTGTATGGCTATCCACTGTTATGTATGAAGATGCCTACTTATTATAGTACCCTTCACACTAAAGAACTGAAAAAAAATTGTACCTGACGTATTAGCTTTCACAGGCCTGACTTAGCCTGACTTGGCCTAGTACCAAAAATAAATAAAAATATTAAAATACCGCCGAAGAGCCGATGATCTTGAAACGGCTGAACAGATTTCTTGAATTATATCTAAGAACTCGATCAAGTCACCCTTAAAACAACAAAAAAACCGCACTCAAATCGGTTCATCCGTTTGGGAGCTACGATGTCACAGACATACACACAGGACACGTCAAACTTATAACACCCCTCTTTTTGCGTCGGGAGTTAAAAAAATCCAAAGAGAAAAACCCAGTAATAATTTGGCTTTGGATCGCCTGTAATGAGAGCAACCTTATGCGAAAAGTCTTATTTTCGAAATTATTATATTTATGTTTTTTTTTTGTGTACAGGTACTGGGTTCTGACACAGACTGGCACTTTGCCCATCGGGGGCTACCGCACGCACGCCCACGCCGCTCCATCGCACACACGCGTATTCTCAAACAGCACCCTCTTGTAAGTACAAACAATTATATTTAAAGCTTTTATTTATACAGATAGGCTCTTAGTAAAAATATACTTACTTGGCTATAAGGTTTATTATGTATTCGATATAGACACTAAGGGGTTTGTTCTTGATTTAGGGCGCTGGCTGATCAAAGTGAGTGGCGACTTCCGCTCAGACCACAAATAGCCAGCGGAACTCCTCAGTAATTAACAATGCATATGGGAAGTGTCAACAGAACTCCTCAACAATTAACATTCCTGCATCCGGAAAAGGAATATTTTGTAAAAGGTGACGAGCAGTTGACATTGGGCTATTGTAACTTAGGGAAATTCCACCTCTAAGGGTGAAAAATTAAGAGATGAATAATACGGTTGGTTACAAATTGCAATGATGTGGGTGCATTGAAGTCGGTTACACTTTTTTAAATATCATAATGTGATAAAAAGTGGATCTTATACGTTTGAAAACGTCCATGCACTGGTTTGACACGAGTACAGCAGCCAAACTATGTCCCAAATGTGTCAAAACTTGATGGTGTTGCAATGACAAACGACTTCAAAAAGATCCTGTCCTGATCAACGATTTCTGTCCTCAACTTTTCACAGGAGAGGCATCATTGTAGTTCACTACTTCTTTTAACAATTAAATATACATATAGTGTTGTTTTACAAGTCTCTGAAACTACATTCGTCATAATTTTTTATTTATTTATACCACTGTTTAGATCCACTCAAAAGCACCGGATCTCCGTGTTACAGTTATTTTATTAGTGAGGGCTGCTAACCTATCTATATAAATAAAAATTTAAGTAAGTATGTGTTGACCAGATTGTAATGAAACTTTAGCAGGGTCTTCTGAGAATGCCCGAAAGGGTTTCTGGCCCAAAACATCTATATAAAAAAAGACAAATTTCGAAGTGTGTGGTGCCAAATACACTATACGATTAATGTATAATAATGGCAATTTGTTTAAATGTTAAACTATCGTAATTCAGTTATCAAGAAATCGGTAAAGCATTGAAAATTAGAGAACATACGCAAGCTGAATCCTCCATTTTTGCAGTCAGTAAATAAACCAATTTCATCAGACTATCATTCATCTAGCTTCAAAACTTAAATTGCGTTGCGACCTTGATACTTCAGACTCGTAACGATAAATTAAGGTCTTAAATTCTTCTTTAATTTTTCGCTTTACAATATTTTGGGCCCATAAATCAACATTTATTGTAAGTAACAATACTAATGTAGTGTAAGCCTCAAATTCAGCTTGATTAATGGCCGAATACTTAAAGTTACTCAATTATAAGATGTCGATAAGTCTCGTTCGTATGTCAAGGTCAACTTTAGTAACCTAAAATTTTTTTGTGGTAGAGGGGGCAAACGAGCAGTCGGGTCACCTGATGGTAAATGACTACCGCCGCCCGTGGGCACCTGCAACTGAAGAGTCACAAATGCGTTGCCGGCCTTTAAGCTGGGAGTAGGGGAAAGGTGGAAGGGGGGAGGTGTGGAGGGAAGGGTGGACTAGTGGGAGGGGGAGGGAAGGGGGTGGAATAGGGTGAGGGTAGGGTTAGGGCCTCCGATAACCTCACTCACTCGGCGAAGAGCAATGCAAGCATTGCTTCACTGCCGGTTTTCTGTGAGGCCGTGGTATCACTCCGATCGAGCCGGCCCATACGTGCTGAAGCATGGCTCACGATAATTTATTTCGATTCATCTCAAAGAAGCAGTGAACGAGACATCCCAACGTATTATAATTGAGTGCTGTTTAAGTATTTTCTAAAATCAACCAATCACAGTCGGATGCAATGTGACAGATAGGCTGTATCTTTGCCTACTCAACAAAAGTTACAAACCCTATATAAAAATGGAGAAATAGAAGTTCGTTGCTGTTTTGGTAATGTCAATATGGTTGTACTAAAATGCACCTCAAGTGTGCACGTGTCTTCATCATCATCATTTCAGCCATAGGACGTCCACTGCTGGACATAGACCTCCCTCAATGACTTCCAAGAAGGCCGGTTGGAAGCGGAGCCGTTGATTCTCCTGATTTATATGAGTGACTTGTTGAAAACTGAATTAGAAAGTTGTTTAAATCAGTTGAACTGTTCGAGAAACTATGTGGGGATTACTGAAGCTAAAAAAGCTTGACAGGCGATTCTATTGGATTCTATAAAAATGACTTAAGACGATTCCTTCAGCAGTTAATCTTCAACACCGTCTAAAAAAGGTGGAGATGACAGATTCGTCATGTGTGTCGCGAAGATTACGGCACGTTCGGCGTATGTTTTAATGAGGTAGGAAAACAATAGTAATTGGTCCAACGATCAAGAAAAAAATGTAATTTCATGTGAAATTGATTTTAAATGAAAGAATGAATGAATTGACTGAACGAAGTTGGTTTTAATTTTATAAAAGATGCACCCTGCAGCAGTTTATACAGCAGAAGACTTTTTTCTGAAGCTGGCCTTGTCTATGAAGGCGATTATTTATAAAATAGAAATAAATTAATATAGCATTTGCATGTTATTTTTCTATACATCGGTGACTACTTTGTCTGGATAAAAGGTATTCTAAATCCTCTCTATGTGCCGGATAGTTATCGGATATCCGTTTCATCTCTAGATAAAACAACTTTATTCCCCTAGGTAATCTTTAAAAATCTTAGTGGTATGTTTTCTTAGTATAAAATAATGTTAAGATTTGTTTTAGGATTTTATTAAAATTATAAAAAGTATTAACTAAAATATTTTGTAAATCTGTCTTATACTATGATATGAAAAATCAAGAAGTGATGAGTCACTAAGTAATACTAAGTAGGCATCTATACTACCGTGGTAATCGAGATAGCAGTAAGTCAGAAGGGGCGTCTTCCTGACATACTGCCATCTTGATTACCACGGCAGTATAGTAGGGATGCAAAGAATGGATTTTCAACATCCCAGCTCAATAGCAGTTTATACACCTATTAAAAATGAGTAAAAAGCATACTATAGCATCTTGGGTGTCGTTAGAATTTGCACCACAGACCACAGTGAATGACTCATTAATGGTACGCACGACTATCTAATACGTCAAAGAAATACTTTAACCGATGAACTATAGAATTTGATGAGGCACAATAACCCTAAAAATGATGATGGGAAAAAATTTGCAACAATTTTTGACGTGATCACGTCTTATAAATCGATGAACGCCGGCTGCACGCACGAAAAAGCATGACTGCAAGCCCGGAACAAGCGATAGAGAGGCATGATCGGCCTAAGCGTTCGGCTTGTGAACGTTGCTTATGGCTTGTTTTCTTATGACGTTATTACGTAAAATTATCGTCAGTGAACCGACTTTACAGACAACCAATTTTTTTTTATAAGTGGCAGTGAACACACATTAGTAAACTAGATGATACAGTTAACATTAAAACATTATCGTAGTACATAATTATGTAAATATAAACAGGGTACAGAGTTGCAGAAATATTTTGGGTTATAAATGTAACAGAGTGCGAGGGTTCGTGGTTTGTAAATGACCCGTAAAATGGAAATATTATTTTTATTTTCATACTGTATAAGTATTAAGTGCCATTAACAAAAGTTTTTATGTACCTTACATGTTATGATACTCAAATGTAAATAAATGTATGTGTGCTAAATGTACTAGGTACCATAAAAGCACTTTAAGTAATCATGTACATATGTAATTGCGCAGTATTGTGTAATATTTCGTTCAGAAGATATTACTCAAAACTACGCAAATAAATATGTACGTAATGGCTATATGGAGGGTCACCATAGGGAGGGAGAGACTTACTTAGATTGGCTCTTGCAACGGGGCTAGTGGTACTTTGGTATTAAAATTTTCTTTTCCTCTCAGTTGCTTTTTCTTTATTGTGCAAAATAATATCACAACTACATTTACTTACTTAACATGTAATCACACAACAGATTACATGTTAAGTAATCAGAGGAAAAAAGAGGTTCATGGCTACCGCACACTTCTTCGAGACTATCCATTAGCTCAGGTTTCATAAATATACAGGAGTTACACATGCTTTACTTTTAGCCCTAGTGAGGTGAGTACCTGTCGAAAAAAGATCACACGAAGCGTTATTATTAGCAGCTATTAGCTAATTCATTATTAACAGTATAAGGAATCGGACAATTCGATGACAGAGTTAAACCACTGAAGAACACACATTGAGTTACTGTATTTTGCGCCGTTTGTACTTGGAGCACATTTTTTCTGATATCACTATCACTATTGATTTTTTGAATATTAGATTTATCTCATGATCATTTACACAGTAGAATGATAACGACAGTATGATGCAATCAAATGCCATTTAATGGTGACGCAAGTAAGACCCCATTGCTCCTATATCTCTTATCTCTAATTACGTTAGAGCGATGCCGCTATGTCGAGGGAAATATGCCATTATTAGAAACTTAACATAACTAAAGATAATTTATAAGGAAGCTCAAGTGGTAGGCGTAGATATAGCTCTTGCCATAAGCAAATTAAAATGGTAACAGGATGCAACGCCTTGAATAGAAAGGTCTTCAAGTGGGTAATGTGGACTGGTCATGGACGATCTGGTCAGACTGACTGGGGCTGGTTTGAGGAGGGTGGCATACTTTTAAACCCAGGTCAGTAGTAGACTTCACATGACTGACAGTATGTCCCAGTACAGAATAAACTTTTGCGTTCCATGATATAATTATAGTGTAAGCAGATTAGACCCCATATTTAAAAAAAAAATGTCTCTCACTTTTTCACGGGATAATTAGAAAAAAAAAGGGGAAATAGCTGAGAATATTTTTGGAAAGTAAATTTCCACGGAATGTATGTGATAAAAATACTAAAAGGTCCGTAAAACAGGTTTTTTTGCGGTTTTCAATGTTGTAGAGGAACATCTAAAGAGCACAACATACCAATTAGAAAATTTTAATTTGGACACTTTTTTTAAGCATTGAAAATTGCAATTAGCCTGTTTCACCGACCTTTTGCATTTTTTCCAAAAATATACTCAGCTATTACTACTATTTTTCTCCTAATTATCCCGTAAAAAAGTGAACGGGAGATTTTTTTAACGGATGAACTATGTCGCCTACACTACTCGTATAGTGTGTATAAAATATAATATATATATATAGAAGGGATACATATATAGGGAGGGATTACATACTTCTGAATTGCCTGACGTTTCGATCAGGTTGCACTGGCCGTGGTCACAGGCTGATGATGACCACGGCCAGTGCAACCTATATATACATAATTATATTAATCATTATTTATTAACTTCACTTGTAACTAACTAGATGTGTAAATAAATTTTGGAAGTCCATTTTAACCTGCCTCTAATTGTCTAATGGAAATGAAACTTTGTAGGTATATGAAGTTTCGATGACAATACTATAATTTGGCATCTTGGAGCTGATCTGATGATGAAGGTGGATGGTGGAACTCTTTAGTGGAACCCCTCGAATTTGGGCTCATATGATTCGTTTTGACGAGTCTAATAAATTGGTGAAGTCAGGAGGTGGATAGTAAAAATCTTCGTCACCTTTTTTTATGGTATAGGGGGCAAACGAGCAGACGGGTCACCTGATGTAAATGACCGCCCATGGGCACCTGCAACTCAAAAGTCACAAATGCGTTGCCGGCCTTTAAGGTGGCAGTAGGGGAAGGGTTAGTAATCTCACTCACGCCGCCGTGCCGAGCCATGACTCTCCCACTTTAGCATTACAACTACTCAGAGAGCTACACAACTTTTCTAGCCATAACAAATCTAAAAATATTTTTTTGTCTGGAACAACCAATCCTCTATAGACTTTTTGTTATTTATAGTAGATGGTACATTAACTAAGGCAAATATTTGATCGTAGATATTCACCTTCAAAGAATATTCTACAGGTTGAATTGGAAGTGAGTATTTCGTGAGAAAATACTTGGCACGCTCGATTGGATTTAAATCCTCTCTTGAAGACTTGACTTAAAATGGATGTTTACGTGTTTAGTCGTGTATTATGGGTGTATCAAGATTGGTATTTTTTACTTTTATATAGGGTTTTAGGGTTGAATAAGTACGGTAACATAAACCAACTAGTGTCTGAAAGTTCACAATCCATATGTCGTGACGGTCACATGTAAAATGGTTTTTTTTTTCGGAACAAGCACACGACCCGCCCAGTGTTAAGCATTTTCTGATTTCTATGTAAATACTTACAAAATACAACAACACAGTCAATACAAATCATTTGCGTGAATTAATATTTTCTTTCTTTCTTGGAATGCAATAAAATTCTTTTTCCAAAATAAAAGTAGCCTTAGTTACTTCTTATAACATCAGCTATCTGCCAGTAAAAGTCCCGTGGAAATCGGTCCACCCATTCCGGAGATTAGCCCGAACAAACAGACAGATAGACAGACAAAAATTTAAAAAAATGATTCACCATGTATACATTCGGATACTTTTTAAGTGATGAAGAAAAAGGAGGTTCTCAATTCGACCGTATATACTTTTTTTAATGTATGTTCAGCCCTCACTTCGTTATTTATGAATGTCAAGGAAGACAGGACCTGATTATGAGATCCTGATATTTTTTTATTTTGACAAATTTTATATAAATTAATTTTGAGTCGGCGACAAATTATAATGTGATTAACCTACATAGACCTTCTTAATTTCTAAAATTTTGATAATTAATCAGTTTGTTATTTAGCGCCGACTCAAAATTAGTTTAAATACAATTTTATAGTTTAAATGTAAATAAGCTCAATACTCAAGACTTAAAAGGTTTATTTATTTTATTCTTTTTAGTTCTTTTTCATCGGTAAATTTTTTTGTTAAAAAGTTTTTATAGTAAAATGCTGTTATTATGAAATCACAAACAGACGCTTGAATTTTATTTATTTGTACAGACTACTTAACTTCCGACTCCGGTTTCGCTCGCATTAATGTACATTATCAATTTTTTTTGCAATTTTCTTAACTTTTAGTCCCGTAAGAACCTTCTACGAAATATTAGAATACATAAGTCGTTCTCAAGTTATGGCGTGACCAAGGGAAATAGGGATACATTTATATAAATATCTACATAGATTACCACTTTTAGAAGATTAATAAGCATGTCAACCCTCATCAAGAGCTAGATCTCCACGTTTTATATTTTCGATTTAATCTACATCATAATACTTTTGGGACACAGAACTGCGCTTTACGGAAAATCTTTTAACACCCACATATAAATATATTTAGCATATTACAGTAACATATCATGGCAGTTTTAAATCCCTGAAGAGTTTCTTAGTTGTAGCCACAAAGAATTATTTCGAATTTCAAAGAAAGAAAGAAAAAGTATTTATTTCTTAAGTGGCGTTAGTTCTTACAGTGCTTAAAGTGATAAAACATTAAAAAAAGAATTACAAATAAAAATAAAGATGAAAAACAACAGCGACAATTGCTTTGCACGCACTTGCACGTCACTTATCTATTGAAATTGGTCACCGCTCAGCATTGATGCTGATGGCGCCAGCAAGGAAATACTACGTGTCTACCTCCTGAAAAACATCTCCAAAGTGCATAGACAATTTGTCAGACACATTTGATTGATGACAAATTTCCCACGTAATCGCATCGTCCGAAAAAGACATACCAAGTAGGTATTAATGTTAGGTAAGTTGGTATTTAAACAGACAGACGGACGGACGGACAACAAAGTGATCCTATAAGGGTTCCGTTTTTTCCTTTCGTGGTACGGAACCCTAAAAGGGGACTACATTTTACTTGTACAGTATTTAACTTAACTGCAGGAACAATTAATATTGAACGGTTGGTTTTATCTCGATGAATAATTGCAACTTAGTCGTGGAGCGATTAATGATGATAGACGAGTTCGTATTATTGCCTCATCAATAATGCAGGAGTATTATAATGAGTTTCTCATAATATTTTACTGTCAGTATAGTAGTTTTTTTTTGTTTCCAGCATAGTGCTTAAGTAACCTTGCTTACGGCCATCACTGTGAGTTCGATCCCCACACGAAATTATTATTAGTGTGATTTGCAGATAATTGCTTTTTAGTGGGGATGTCATTTTTCTCTCGGTCTGTCCCATTATTTTATGTTTGGGACCCTCGACACATGGAAATTAGGTAAAATGAAAGAATTTTTGACGTGCGCAAGACTCATTGTCACGTTCCGTCTGAGCCGAGCGTGTAAGTGAGACTGCGGAACAAGCGATAAAGAGGCACGATCGGCCTAAGCGGTCGGCATGTGACGCATCTATCTCTCTTCCACCGTTTTCTTCTGACGTTATCGTCCGTAAACCGACTTTACAGATAACCAATTTTATTTAGATTTTAGTTTTATTTGTTATGAGATAAGTAGGAATCACAGCTAACTAAAAATATGTTATTACTAATTTCTGACTGATGTATTGTAATAATTAAAATTTGAAGGTAACAATATGTTAAGCAAATATTAGGTAACATATAGTTACTATATGTTATCCGATATTTGCTTAACATATTGTTACCTTAAAGTTATATAAATATGGGATAACTGTTATCCCACATTTTTTCTTTGTCGTTGATTGTTTTGTTATTTTTTGCAAATCTCTTCGTTAATTTTAATGTACCACGATCTCTCATTTACAATGCTGTCATGTAAAATGTACAAATCTATCCGTGCACTAAATAATATTGTTCTTTGTAGAAATAATTTATCTAAAAAAGGTTTTGGAATATTTCCTATTGAATCCGCGAGTTAAATGTTATTCTCTCCAAAAACTAGACATTTCCTTTCCGACCGTTTTTAATACAATAAAATCAACAACATATACACATTTGTTAGTCAAAAATCAGAAAATGAATAACTTAGTCTTTATTTGTGGGTTTTTGTTACGTAAAATTCTAATTGAGATAAATAAAAAAAAGAATAAATCTGTCATACTCTAAATATCTTTACAGTGTTCTTAAAAAAAAAAAAATATTTTATTCTAAATATATAGGGATAAATTAAAATGATTGATATATTCCACATTAAGCCGTAAACCAGTTGAATGAAGGATTAGCCACTAGTCTAGGTTCTTAACAGATTTGCACGTTCATCCATCACGCAGGGATTAAAACTACATGTAGCCGTTGTCACTCCACGCCATCTGTTGGTTGACTGTGGCGAAAAAAACATATAAGTAATCCAACTATAGTGAGGTTATACTTAGAAAAATATTCTTTACTGACATTAACATTACATTGTTAATTTAATCACTAAAATATGTTGTAATTGTTTTTAATATGGTAAGAGCTTTATAATTTGTGATGGTGTGTGTATATTACGCTAGTTTTTTTTTTCAATATTGGCATTGTCATATTAATTACTAATGCATTTAATTTTGTATGAAAAGAAGTAGTGGCTTATGATATAAAAACTGATATTAATGACACCAAAGTGTCTGGAATTATGAAATTTGTAACAATAATAATAAAGTTTGAGCTCGTAGTGAGCACAATCGCGAGATATACAACCTCAGAAAATATTTCCTGAATACTGATATGAGAGTGTACCGCAACATAGTCGGAAAGTCGTTCTGGCTAAAGGAAACTGGCATAAACCTAGTAGTACTTAGGACTAGTGATCTCAAACAGGTATGGAACAGCAAAGAGCGGTCGTTTCATACCGGGCTCTAAATGGGCCTGACATAGACTTAAGAGCACCTACGTCTTGGTTAAGGTTCGGTAATCTGTTCGGAGAAACCGAAGGCTTTGTTTTGCAATTTTTGACGAAGTTGTTATGACGAATAAGTATTGGAAATATATCTTGAGAGGTGGTACGATTGACATCAGTCTGTCAGGCATGCCAGCGTCCCGATGAATCTATCAGGCAAATTATTTCTGGTTGTTCTCGTCTTGCCAACAGTGAATATTTGCAAAGACACAACCAAGTGGCCAGGATTGTACATCAACAACTTGCCCTTAAAACGTAAAAAGTATTTAGGTAGAGGAGGTACCTCTAAATTCACAAGATTGCATTTTATTACCGGTATGGTTACAGGTATGTGCACGACACAGTTCTCGAAAATTGTTGAGCCACATTGTATTGGGATCGATCTATCATCACTGACAGAACTATTGTTGCCAATAAACCTGATATAGAGCGCCTCGAAATGATTGTTGATGTCAACGTTTCCTCATGACGAGAATCACGTGAAAGTTAAAAATATAAACAAATAAAATATTTGAATAAATTTGTCTCACGAGATTATCGATATGTGGAATGTAGGTTCGGTGATTATTGTCAATGGTCATATTTACTGGTGGGTTAATAGCCAAGAGCCTTGACCAATACCTTAAGAGCTCGCGTTAGTCGACTGGCTCAAGGGACTAATGCAGAAGGTAATGTTCTCGACACGGTCCGTACAGTGAGGAGGTTCCTGTCTTTAAAGTTCTAACCAGCGCTATCTTGGTTCCTGTACCCGATGAAGGTGGTGTACTATTTTTTTAATTTTTAGATATACTTATTTAGTTCTTTTAATGTATATGGAAATGAAATTTATATGTTACTAGCTATACCCGGTATGCGTTGCAATGCTTTTTTCATTTAGATTTTTTAGGCTGGAAACCCTCGCGGGCGTTCTCAGAAGACCCTGCCAAAGTTTCATTACAATCTTATTAACGGTTTAGAAATGCATGAAGTACAAACATACTTACATTGATTTTCATTTATAAATATAGATTAAAAAGAATAATAGAGAGATTAAAGAGAATAATAATAATAAATTGAGACACCTCACACACGGCAGTCTGATTCCAAGCTAGACAGAGGCTGTACTATGAGAAGTAGACAGCTAATAAACCTACTTATATTACTATATATTATGGATAAGTTATACCCTAACACAGAGCAAATAATTGTGCTCATTACACAATAATTTATCCTGAGGAATTGGACCCACGAATTCTGGCTCAGCAGTCAGGGTCACTAACCACTAGACCAACAGCTCCAAAATAAAATCCTTGAGAATGTACTAGTTACTTAATACTTATCTATCCATATGCTACATAGTACAACTACAAGTGGGTTTACAAAAAAACAGTCAGCCGTAGGACTGCACGTCAGAAGTGAAAACATAACTTCATAAAAAGTAGCTAACAACATATCTAAATGTAAACATAGGGTACACTGGAAGTTCTGCACTCCTGGCCGCTCATAAATGTTTGAACTTCGAATGTTATATTTTTTTAAATATAAAAAACTCGGCTCCGTCTTACGAATTTTCGATCATGTCACGTGTCCTGACGCGAGTTTAACATTTTTTACCCTTCCTAAAAAGTGCACAACGCCGCTAAAGAAGTTTTCACTTCAAAAATAATATTACACAAGATTTACGTACTAAGTAGTATAAACGACTAATAGCTATGTTTTATAATATCGTAAATTTGATAATATGCAGGTCTCAGTCTTCCTTATTTCTCCAGATCTCTAAATTGTGGAATTAAGATAACAACTTCTTCGTTTGAGTTCCTTCGTTATTAATATAAGCAATGAAAGCTTGGATTACGCAAGTGAAAAACGCTGTGAAAAATAAATAAGGCGATCATTGTGTTCTCGTCGAGCTAAGAAGATGGAATTACCTTCAACTGGGCTCAATTACGAAAGGTGAAGTCTCTTTGCTTTTCATTTGTGTGGTAATAGATCTTCCTTACGCAAAAAAATACAAAGCAGTTACTTATATAAGTAATCTTAGAATTTCTGCTGCGAAAAACTCGGAGACTGCTAGAGGTGCTAAAAGAATTACATTTCAAAATGTAATATTTGCATTTAAATTATTTATAAAACTATAAGATCTATAACTATAAGAGCTGACTCCGTGATCGGACCAGGGGCAATAAAGGAAATATAGATATAGAGGAGATAGACATTTTACTGCAACAGAAATTGAAAATTTTGAAACGGGAAGCTGGTTAATAAATGCTACGCCAACTCCGAGAGCAAATGCAGAAACAATATTGAACAGTATTATTCAGAAGTCTGTCATCGATAAAGAAGTATCAATTCACAGGTACCAGGGTCTACCCTGTTTGAAAACTGGTTTGAAAAGTGTACCATAGGAGTTTTGCCGCTTGTATATTACAAGATAGTAAGAAAAGAAAACTGACAGACAGATGTATGAGAGTGATATACAGCGTGTAAGTTTGAACTACGCGAAAAACCTACAATGGTGCCGATTCTGTTACATCACTCTCTAAACTATAATTGACTAAATTTTCTTCATATAAGATGTAAACCTTGTACACTTCGAAACAAGGCCTTATTTCAAATTAAACAAGTAGGTAACATATGTCGCTATCGAAATAAGCAATTTATTTGTCGACTAAAGTCTGACACGCTCAAATAAACTTTAATACCACGTTGCGAGAGTCGCTATCCGTTGAATGCCATCTCTTTTGCTCTGTGTTTTTAGTAAGCGTCTACTTAGGTGTCGATTAAAATAACGTCATCTTAGTTCGTTTTGAACAAGTTTTTATACGGCATTTGAATAATTAGGGACTATCGCTGCGTGGCAATTATACGGCATTTGAATAAATGGGGACTCTCGCAGCGTGGAAATAAAGTTGAGCACATGTTGACAGGTTTTAGTGAAATATAGTCGCACTGAGAAATAGAGTAACAAATAGACCTTGTTACGAAGAAGACAAGGTTGATTTCATATGAAGAAATTAAGTCAGGTTTTAGAGCCGGCACCAAGAACCTCTTTCTGTGTGTACTTATCACAATACAAACGTCAACTCATTGTAAAAAATGCGAGATTAAGGATTTATAGTCATTAGTTTCATATAAGTAATCATTTCATTTATTTCATAGCAAATACACAATTCTGTCAAAAAATCCGCAATTTATTTTTAAATGAGTTAGCAATAGTGTTAACTTAAATTTAAATTATTTCATAGGAATTAATTTCAATTCAATAGGCAACTTGTTATACTTATAAATTGATCGATTGAAATCTGGAACTCTGCTGAACCACGTTTAGTTTAGGTTGTATCACGCTAGGTTAGTCTTTCCTACGTGTACTTTCTCTAGACTCTTTTCCCGCTTTTGTCTCGTTTTATGGTAATTTGTCACCAAATTGCTCCAAAAACAAACATCTAAAATTTCGAGTTTGACGAAATATTGCTCTTTTCGGCATTACAAGTACCGATTAAATAAAATAAATGTATGTAGAAATTATTTATTCTTTATTGTATACTATTAGTAACATATAACGCTTTGTTCACGAGCTTAATATAAATTTATTATTTAAATTATTGAAATATATTAACAAAGTAAAAATTACCTTGATCCTTTTAGCTTTACGATGTTAAATTTTTTTCAGAAATGTTAAACATATTTTATTTCCTTTGAATTTTTTTCCGTATTTGTACTTCTTTGTTAGAGATGAAAGATTTCTTTGCCAAGCCTTCAGATTGTCAACAATCTAAAGACCTTTTCTTCCTTTATCGCAGATTATTGTCGTTTACATTGCTCTGATTAAAATTCTGTCCGAATATAATTGTTGATAATTAACCATATTTTTATTTTAAAAATCTGCGGAAGAATGTTTACGGTTTGATTTTGAGAAAACAGTATATTGTTCCTGATTCGATCTGTTTTGCGCGCCTTCGGAGTGACAGAAAAAACTATTTTATTTCTGAGTTAAGCACAAAGTTTTAGTTTCTATTATTGGCCCTGAAACCCCTTGAAATAACTGGTACGGTTTGAGGCAAAATTTCGACTGACTCTAATTTACGCTTTATATGGAGGTGTCATGTTAAATTATGTTGTGAAATTATGAATGTATGTATGTGGGTATACTTGTTCCACCATAAATCCTAAGTGCCTGAACAGATTTCGATGTATTGGCTATTGTTAGAATCCTTACATCATCTCGAGTGATACAGATATTTTTTTTTATTATTCGTTTTTTGGCAGGGCAGTTGTGTTTTTTTATATAAGTAACTTGTATTGACTAGTGGTTGCGCAGCGGTTGAAAGTAGACTTTAATTCATAAAAAAAATTAAAACAATGAAGTCCAGTCAGAAGGGTAAAACTCAGTACCGACTGGCGCCCACGCAACGTTAAACGACGTCGTGGCAGGCCCATAAAGAGATGGCGGGATGAACTGGATGTTTATTGGGAAGATTGGCGGCAGAAAGCTGTGAACTGTGAGGAGTGGAAGGAGGCTTTTACCCTGCATTGGGACGACCATAGCTAATAATAATAATAAATAATAATACAAGTCCAGTCTGTCGAAGATAGGAAAAATAAATTGTTTCCAAATAATTTTAGTTTATAACTATAAAACTCATCAAAAGCCACTGAACAAAGAAAATGAAATCGGTTGACAGATAGGAGAAGAAGATACTGAATTGTTTTCTCTTTGCCTATTTATATATCTATAGGTTAAAAAATTGCTCACTGACTTCTATTTCCAAGTAAAATAGGGTGATAACAGATCGCTAAGTCAAACACCATGATACTGTGCTCCATTGATGACAAATAACATAATTATTATGTGTGACGCCTGACACCGTCGGCAGGACGCTTAATACACACGTGAGTAAAACCGCATAATATATCTATGTACAGGGTGTAAGCGACACCGTAGCGAACCCTGAAATAGTATATTCAGACCATTATTCTCGAGTCGAAAATATTGGAAATTTCTGCCGGAAAATCCTAAAATTTTCTTTTTTTGCTTAAAAGTGATATCACAATGAGTAAACAGAACATTTTACCTGAAAAAAATCTAATAAATACCGCATACGGGCAAAAACAGCAATGTAATGAATCAAACAACATTTAAACATTTTATGCAATCAGCTGGGTCTTGATGGCGCCGAACGTTGAAGATCATTCACCGTACCGCACAAAAAGAATACTTACGCATGTTGCTTAATCTCGCATTTTTATGATGAATTGACTGACTTTTGCATTGTGTTAAGTATAAACAGAAAGAGGTTATTGTAAGTTTTTTGCGTATCTCAAACTTACACGCTGTATATAAAAATAAATCCCTATTTCCCTTGGTCACGCCATAACTTGAGAACGACTTAACCGATTTCATTCATCTTTTTTTTTAAGTTTTGTAATACTGTGTAAAAAGTTCTTACGGAACTTTGAGAAAATTCAGCAGAAAATGTGAAAAGGTGCCCGTGGGATAAATTTGAATTTCGACGAACGAACAAAATATGAATACAACTAACGAAAGGTTTTGTTCTAACATGACAACTAACATAGCCAAGATTAAAGAAAGAAAGAAGCAAATTTATTTTCACTTCATGCACAGGTATTACAACAGGGTTGTAATTAAATTAAATTCACAATTTAAAAAAAATACCTCTGCATGAGTCAAAAATGGTCGTTAACAAAAATGGTAGTCACGGAAGTAGGGCTGCTGCTAATACCTAGTGATGTACCTACAAGGACGGAGAACAGCCAAGTTAAACGATTTACCTATAAGATTACCGCCGAAAACCCTATTCATAAGTGCAATTACTTTTAATATTATTATGTAATAACCTCATTTATAATAAAGTTACGAAACTCATTTTGAATAATACGCGTTTAGTATTACTTAAATTCTGTACGTACGCAATAATAGGTACTTAACACCGCTTGGAACATTCGCACTTGCGAATACAAAGATACTTAAACACGTTTGAGCTTTGACAACAACGCTTTATGTTCAAGGATTCTTGCTTGTTTTGACTTGCAAAAACTGGTATTGTGTTCTACTTTTCTGTATCGATCTTCTATGACTTAGAATAGGTTAGCAGTTTCTGAACCATATTATATTTGTAGGCCTTTAAAAAAAAAACTTGGGAAGGTTAATGGATTGGAATCGATGTCTAACTGTGGGAGAGCCATGCTTCGGCACGTATGGGCCGGCTCGACCGGAGTGATACCACGGCCTCACTGAAAACCGGTAGTGAAGCAATGATTACACTGGCTTTCGCCGAGTGAGTGAGGTTACCGGAGGCCCTAACCCTTCCCTCTCCCCTCTTCCCTCTTCTTCTCCTACCACCACCTTAAAAGCCGGCAACGCACTTGTGACTCTTAAGGTCACCAGGTGACCCGTCTGCTCGTTTGCCCGCTACGCCATAAAAAAAAGATGTTAAAAGTTATCATGGACGCAAATGATGTGTGATATGCAATATTTCTGTATATACTCTTGCTACTTAAGTATGTCTTGGTTTTTGTATGAAACACAAGATATAAACTAATAGGTATTTTTAGATAAAACTTATCCTTTACCATTACAGTCATCGGCTTCCATTGTAGAATATAGGCCTCTCCCAAACTTACAACTTTCGCTCTTCCATTGCATAAATCCAAAGTCCACTCTTACTTTGCCTGGTCGTCAGTTCATCCAGTGAACAAAAATCCTCACAAATAACTTTTGAAATCCTGCTTGTCGAGTGTAGAATCGAACCAAAGATTATAGCCCGGAGAGACGGATTACATTGCAGCATTGCGCAGCAGATTTATACTCATATTGGTATCACCAGCACGGGGAATCACTCCACCCAACACACACACATACCTAAATAGTGCTATTCAACTTTGATCTACTATAAGGTGGAGGTTTTTAGTTGGGCATCTCTTTTAAATTTGACTGTTACAACAATTTAATACTACTCCTGCCCTTCTTCGCGTACAAGTTCAGATAATCATAAGGATTTCACAACACCGACTGGCATTAAAGGCCACAAAGAAATTACACACATTTATTAATAAGTAATAAATGAATGACGATGTTATTTTTAACAACACAACACGACAAACACGACACGACTGAAAGAATCCAGGTGTAGTCACACTGTCGGCTCTCACGGGAATAAAATTATACACGGACTGCCAAATACAAGTTTGAAAAGCTTGCCATTAAAATAAGTTCATTACTAAAGGTTTTGTTAAAAGTTGTATAAAGGTTTCACTAGAATAATAATGGAATATGAAATCTATTGAATTTCATTATAACAATTAGTATTCAATACAGAAGGTTGAAGTTATTAAAATATATTTAAAGTAAACTTCAAGAAACATGGATTTTCTATAGAACAATACAAAGATCTATCCTTTTATTGTATTTTGGGATTCCATTGTGTTTTACCGCCTGCTCAGGATCAGTTGGAGTGGAAATAATTATCTTGTAAAAAAGAATAACCGAATTCAATGTGTCTAAATGAACTGAACTGAACTGAAAGCAAACCTTTGGGGATGGATTTTTTTAATTCATGGGTCTTTGAAAATATACAATTTGAACCTATTTACGGTTGGCAAAAATACCGCATAATCTGCAGACAGTAAAAATACAGTCAAATTGAGAAACTACTATTAACTTTAACAATGCTCCTGTCAACTCATCTCTATTATTAGACTATTATACAATTTTGAGCAACCTGCGTCATTTAGTTTGTGTTTTATAGCCTTCGAAAGCAGACAACTTCATGAATATTAACGAAATCCATTATCGTGGTTCATGAGTTTCAAGGGGTACCAAGTGAATTTCATGTGATGATTAAGCATTATTCTTTAAGTTTACGATGCGTGATGGTTTGCGTAATGTTTTTTTTTAAAAAATCACCCAAACCAAGGAATGGCGCAATACTACAGGTTCAAAATAGTTTTACTGAGTTTAGTCGCGGTCGTACCAGCACCACATTCATGTACCCCGAAACAGTTCTTCACCGCAGAAATCGTCGGAAAAATCCTTGGAGTGGCAATTGACGATCGGAAAACGAAAGTGCGTAAGGTGGCTGAGGCCGAACCGAGTGGGAACATTACATTTTACATGAATATTTGTATATGAAAATGCTATCCGCTTGATAGGCACCGGGATTGCTCACACTCGACCATAAGGACAGAAGGAGTATTTGGCGATGTTCAGCTGCAAAGCCGCTAACGAGTTCTCGCACCGAAGTTATACGAAACATGGATCTATCACAAAACACCCAATGTATAGAATACAATAGAATAAACTTTATTCTACACCAGTAAATATTGCTTAAAGTAAGTTTACAAAAATGTATATGTACTTACAAAAGGCGGCCTTATCGCTAAAAGCATTTTAATTTTTTCCAGGCAACCTTGGGATGTATCGAGCTAAATGGACACTATGTTGAGAAATAAAAGGGTTTTTTGTTGGAAAATAAATATTTTATTCACTGACTTCACTCACTGACTTATCAAATTGTATATAGTTTTACTAATCCTGCATCACGCAATGAAAGTTTTCGAGCCAATTAGTATATATACAACTTTCCAACATCAACCGTAGGGCTGCGGTCCACTAGACATGATCACCTAGCCTGGTTGGAGGATCATCTCGATGTTCGACGATCTTCCTCCGCCTGAGTCTTGTTCTTAAAGTTTTCTAAAACATTTATCCGTAACCGAATTATGTTCTTAAAAAGCTTTTGCTGAGCAAGTTTATTTCAGTGATAAAGCCTCCATGTAAAATTATTAGTTTCGTAAAGGATTTTGAATAATACTATTTATGTTTTTTGGATAACTAACAAAAAACTGTATGTAATATACTCGTATGTATGTAAAATGGATGTTTATTGTAGTATTGTTTCTGCACTTACTCATTAAGTAGGTTCTAATTAGAATTTGTAGGTGTTATTTTGATGTACGGTTTGTACTGCACTGAGGGAAACTTGTCAATCTCTAAGGACCATAGAACGGTGTTATATTCTATTCAATCGCGGCAATTTTTGGAGTATGGTGCAAATTCGGACACTCCTATAGAAAATAACAATTAGACTGTACGAAAATTTATTGGAGGAAGACCGATGTGACATATCGACCGATCGAGGACACAGGAAACTTTGATCACTCTGGGTACCGGACTTGATAACTAGTGCACTGAGGGAGCAGCGTATAACTTAGTCTCGTGATATGTAAAAAAAAAATTAAGGCGGCCGTAACTACGTAAACTCGATCATTACATGAATCAGGCTGTATTATTTCGACGTACCTACTGAATCCCAGAGTAAATTGTGAGTGTTTGAAAATGAATCAAAGCCGACGTCTGTGAAAATGTCCCGATCCGTAAAGAAAAAAATTGTTATTGTATTTTTTACTAAGGGAGGAATATTGGCTACGGTTGTGCTTGATAAAGGGAAGACTTACTACTGCAAGGTATACGGAGGAATATTTACCTCGGTTTAAGAAACCTAAAAAAATGAACCACCAAACTTAAGACTCGAAGTATCGAGTCTTTAGTTTGGTGGTTCATTTTTTAGTGGTGGTGGTTAGTAGTTAGTGTTAGCTTTTGCATCAAGATAAAGCTGCTGTTTGCACCAAGCTGGGATCAAATTGTTGTATTCAATCAAATTATGTAAAAAACAACTTAAGGGACGCAAATTTTCGAGCGATGAGGAGGGTATAGGAGCTTTTGAGGACATATGTGGCTGTGTTCCAGAGGGATACATGACCGATGAGTTCAGCACCTGGTTTACATGTATTACGAAGACTTTTATTACTAGCAGTGGAGACTACTTCGAAAATAATATCACAAAGTACGACAAAACTTATGTAGCGCCCTAGAATGTAGTAATCACAGAAATATTTCTGTAAGCATATTGCAAAATGTATTCCTATTTGTGCCTGTATAGAGAAAGAATATCATAAAGATAAGAACGAACGTCGTTTCCTTTGATAGAAAACTTGTGTCAAAGGGTCGTGGAAACAATTTTATTGAAAGACAAGGTGTAAAAATATAAATATTGTATTGTTTGTGTTATCAAACATGTACTTTGTCGTAACAATGTATGAATTCAACACTTAGGACATATATTTAATATGTATTAGGGTAATGGTTTCGCGTCGAAATAAATAGCAGAATAGATTTAATAATCAATTACTTAAAAATCACATCGTTGGAAAATTCGCCTACTTTACTAATTACTTACTAGGTTTTGTTTTAATATGATTAAAGTACTTTCCTGTTAGCATTTTAAATACACATCTATTTTGTAACTACTTAGGTTATTCGAATTTTTAATATTTCTTATTGTTTAACTAAAATTAATATGTTTTGCGCGGAACCCTATTTCTTTTTCCGAAATAAAAGGAGCCTAAGTTACTCCTAATAATACCAGCTATCTGCCAGTGAAAGTCGCGTGGAGATTAGCCGGAACAAACAGACAGACAGACAGACGGACAGACAGACAAAAATTTTAAAAACTGATTTTTAGGCATAGGTATCGTACAAATAACTGTTTAAGCTTAAAAAAAAAACTATTATTTTGATATTACAAACTGACACTGCAATTTTATTTATTTGTATGTGTATATATTGAGTATTGATGAATAAGAACAATGCTTTTTGTAGCTTTCTAACTATTTATCTGTACATTAACACGTGAAGAGAATTCTTTGCACGCCTTTTTAAGAACATTTTGAGAACGCAAAATTGTGAAATTGAAATATTTAAAGTTTTAAATATAGAAAAAGAGCAGAAAGGCAATATTTTTTTTAAAATAATATGTGTTCCAAATTTAAAAATTACATGAAAACTGCTACATCAAGCTACGCGTGTCCAGTATATAATATGTTGACCTTTCATGGGAGATAAGTTTAAACAATATAATATATATGTTGAAGTTATACTGACCATTGAAAAAAATAAAAAAATAAATTATGGTTGAAATTTGACCACCAGCTGATCTCTAGTTTTCTAAAATCAACTATTAATATCCAACTGAGCTAAAAGGCTTGGTTATTATCAGTGATATATTTGTTGGAATTCGACTCGTAATTTCTTGAAAACAAGGTCGATGTCTTATCCATCATTAGCATCATACATTTCTTCAAAGGACGTTAAAGAACTTTGACAACTGTGTCTACACATTTGGATTATGATTTAGGACACAAATATGACAACTTTAATTAGTAGTAATTTGATTAACGGTGAAAGATAAAAGCAACGTTTTGTTGGTTGCTTACACTGCAATTACCAAATACTTAGTCATGATAACTCCAACACAAAAGCTATAAATAATGAGATTCAAGGAATAGTTGACTACTAGTCGTAAATTAGTGTGTATATCACATACGAGAACTTATCAATTTTAGGCATAACTGAAGAGTAACTCAGAAATAAAATACCAAAAACGTTCCTAATGGAAATAGTTTCTAAATTAATATAGTTAGGAAAACGTGACAAATGATTGCACGATTTCCAAACTCTCTAAATTTATTTTATAAGTATTATGGTATTTGGTGTCGTTCTCAATTCCATTTCAATGCGCAACTTTGGGGACCAAAGTTGGGTTTGAAATAAATTGGAGTTTTAGCAATTTCAACGATTTAACATAGGGACTGTTCGGGTATGTTTGAATAAAATAAATTATCGGAATCAAATATATTCTTAAAGGATTGAAAGAGTTCTTTTCTAAATCATCGTATTCGTCTTTATTGTAGTAATAATTGCAGAGTCTTATACATGTTTTTACCCGCATCTTCTCTTGCGTAAAAAGTTATTGGATGAGAGGTTACTTATGTCTTTTTCTGTACCCCTGACCACGTGTGTGTATTTCATGATAATCGGTTGAGTAGTTACACAGTTCACAAATAAAAAAACAAATAAACTCACATCCATATTTATAATATAATAAATCCATATTTAAGAGGCGGTAGCGTAATGGCTAAGGCGTCGGACTTGCGATCAAGCGGTTGCGGGTTCGAACCCCACCCAGTGCACTACCACCGTGAACCCACTCCTAACACAAGCATTTAGCTTAGCTGGAGGGGTTAACAAGAATATTAGTAATGTGTGACCCACGTTACTAGTATTCTTTATATAAAAAAAAATTGAGTTAGGATAGTTAGGATGAACTGCTTTGCTAAAAATCTTTAGACAAAGTACGTATATCAGCTATGGTTGGTTCGTTCTCACGGCTATGGGTTCATTCACAATCTGCGGTCACTGGCCTGGCTCAGGCCTTTGGAATATCACCCAGATGTTCGGGACGTTTCAGGGCTCGCAACTCTCACGCTTCTCAAGTAGTATCCATCCCCGCTTATGTTACCAAATAAAAAAGTTCCTATGGTGAGAGGTGTGCTACGTATCAGCCAAATACATAGCACACCGATTTCTTGCACGTTCAGGCAGGTAGACCTCCTCTTTTGGAAGCATAGAAAGAACATTCGTGAGGAAGGGAAGTGACTGATAAATTCTATCAACCCGATAGCGTTTTAACCCAAAAAATTCACTATAAAGCTGTAGCAAAACCTAACGCATATTTTAAGTAATTTAGTTAACACAAAGGAAGAAGTTGCATGTGTAAATTCCACCAAATTGGGTCCTATTTAAACGTAATCATGTCTTTTATACAATAAAAATGGCTGTAGTGGGTTCTTTTCCTTACTTAATATTCTGATCAAGTTGAAGGTCGCATTAATCAGTTATTCAGAAACCAATTTATCCCTTCGGGCTTCCGATGGAATACTAACAGAGACAGACCCTTACGCAAACTGTGACCATTTCCGTATTACGAACTCGAGTCGCGGAGAACGAACAATGTGCATATGTACGTAATAAATACACCGGAAACTCTAATAGATATTTCATTTTGTTGATTCAGTTTAGCATATTGTTTGGAAAAAAGAGAAGGACTTCAAAGACTTTATTAATGAATCCGATTGCTTTTGTTTTCTATGAAGCTACTGCCTGACTTACTATCTAAAAAGAAAGAGATATTTATGGTAAAAATAACATGCAAGTCATTGACAGAAATGCCCACAGATTAAATAATAGTAGAGAGACATAGTCTTTCACATTTCCGATTCATGGAGCTGAATAATAAATTATAGAGACACAGTCATTCAGATTTCGGATTCACGGAGCTGTGTTTTACGCGAGGGTTCAATCTCAACGCTCTCCATTCATCCACTCCACTATTTGGGCCATCATCACTGATAGTACTTCTGAGTGTGTATTTTGTGACCGTTAATTGTAGGTATGTATTATAAAGTACAAACTGCCCGCTGTTTAGAAATATTCGTTGCAGTGGATTGTCACACATAATATCATTTGAGAGCATGGCAAATTTCTTGCTTTTGCGTCAGCGAAATTACTTACTATTGAAAGGACTTCCACTTTATACAACATCATAGTCAATGTAACTTGTAATATTATTTTTATGACACATTCCTATGGCTATCAGGGCAAGCAGAGATGATAATAACTTAACTTGATACATCTCACACATGGATGTCTGATCCCAAATAAGGTAGAGCCTATACTATGGTATCAGCAGTCATCTCATCACACAATTATTTGCCCTAGGTGGGAATCGAACTAACGATCTCTGGCTTAGCAGTCAGGATCATTAAAAGAAACAAACATTAAACCTATCTCAAAGTCCCGGCAATGTTTTATTTTAACAACTTAATCAAATACTTCTAAACGTAAAGTTGTGTAGATATTTGTGCTGTGTATTACTTGTTGAACTAGAACAATCTTATTCGGTATCTTTGCAGTCTGTGCAAGAACTAATTAAAACAATCTCAGCAAATTTAACTAAGCTGAGTAATAATTATCTGTTTTCTCCTTAATTGTTACAATGTTACAAAGCCAACAGGCAAAGTTTCAGTTAAGGCTGCAATTATGTAAGTTGCTAATTTGACTACAATATACTTTATAATAGATTTTAATATAGCAAGACAATAGGAATAAAAGCTAGTAAGAGAAAATTTCAAAAGGTTTCGCGAATCCATACAACCGAGTTAAATGATTCTCACCAAAAATACACCATTTTATACAGATATACTACTTGTTAAAAAGTACAAACAGACATTAAAGGATTGAAACTTTATATATAACCCCGGGCCCTTTAAGCGGGGCGTGAAAAGCATCTCTCGAGCCCGTCAAGCTGAAAGCCACCATTTTAGTATCATCCGTATCTATAATGATGGTCCTCAGTCTAGCTTTCCATCAGGCGGCTTGAGGTCATTCTGATTTGTCATAATAAAAAAAAAATACCTTAAAATAAAAACATGACTAACATTTTCCGCTTTTCATACTAAACAAATCATTAATACCTTCCTGTTTAAACCATTGTTTAACTTTCAGACTACAGTGGACACAGTACACACTCGTAACAAGTTGCTTCCAATTACTGCAAGCTCGGAGAAGGCGCTTTATTTTATTTGCGAAATGTCACAATGCACGGTTTAAAACTTACATTTTACCCGAAGTGAAGTGCTTTAAAGCGACACGGTAGATTAAATTCTGGTTTAAACATTTTACACACATACTTTCGTTCAATATACTTTTACCTTGGTGTGCTTACAAAGTAAAAAAAAATTATTTTATTCGTAACTACTTCCTTAATTAAATATAAATTATTATCACTACATATTATAAAACAAAGTCCCCCGTCTGTCTGTCTGTCCCTGATAAACTGAAAAACTACTGAACGGATTTTCATGCGGTTTTCACTAATAGACAGAGTGATTAATGAGGAAGGTTTTGGTATATAATTTGTACCCGTGCGAAGTCAGGGCGGGTTGCTAGTATATTATATATATAATATTTTTTTCATCATATATTGTGTTATCTCTGTTTGTCTGTTCGCGATAAACTGAAAAACTGCTGAACGGATTTTCATGCGGTTTTCACTAATAGACAGAGTGATTCATGAGGAAGGTTTAGGTGTATAATTTGTTAAGATTTTATGTGAATTGATTGAAATATATTGATGATTGTTGAACACGTCGCTGCTAGTTGATTGTATAATTATCATCAAGATCGAACTACATTATACTATTTCTAAAATAAATTAACGCAACCTGCACCTCAATAATATTGTATCCTCGCACTTTCTAAGATATAATCAACGTTTAGGTTTGTTTAAAAAATAAATAAAACGGTTTCTTTTACAAAGATGGAGTCGTTTTTTATTCAGTGCCATTATTTAATATCAACTAAATACTGCAATCAGTACACACGAGTCACGTTAGACTCTCTTTGGAGAAAATTTTCGACTTTTTCTGCAAGTCGAGTGCAAGTCATAACGTTTGTCTCTCGGTAATCACTGAGCTTGGAAGAATATTTCTATAAATGTGATTGATACGTCAAGACTGCAGTGTGTTTTAGTTTAATTGTTACATTATACTGCTGTGGGAAGTTCTTGGTGGTTGGCCACCAAGAACTGATAATGCTGGATAATGCGCTGTTATTTTAAATTTTAAGTATAGGTTCATACTAATTCTTAATCTACTAATACTAACAATAAGGTTCACATTTGATGCGATAACGATAAAAATCACGCATGGATATTAGGGATCGGTTACTGAAGTCGCGGGGCTATCGAACGTGCTAACGAAACGTACTTCACAATTTCGTGATTGATATCGCTCTCGTGAGCGGAGCGTGCGTGACTTCCACTTGATGTTTATGACGATTTTTCAAAGTCTATGCCGGTCGTGATTCAATTATTTCGTCAAATTACCTTGAAAATTCACCTTAGGAGAAAGGCGATAACTTAGCCCAGTCAAAGAACTAAAATACCTAAATTTTGGAATACCACGCATTTTTATTTTTTGATAAATATTAAAAAAATACTCTGATTAGGAATTTCGATACCCGCAGTCTGGACAAGTGGGGCGTCATTTTTTTTTTAACAATTTAATAGAAAAAATACTTTTTTATACATTTCGTGTGAAATCTCGTTTCAGTACGTTTTTCGTAATTTGTGCATAAAGCATTTTTGTTCTCCATTAAATTACCTAAAAAATGAGATCCGTTTAAAGTCACTAAATGCTTTTGTTTAACAGTAAAGGAAGGTCAAAGTTAAAAAAGAGCGTTTTTTTCAACATTTCATAACTTTGAAAGGAACGTACGTAGAAGTCTGAAACTTTCTGAAATTGTAGCTTGTAGAAATACAAAAAAGTGCTATATATTTCAGCTAGATCGGTTTTAAACTTTTGAAATTATTAACGATCATTTTATTTTTTTAGCCTTAATTGCAAAATGCGCCATTTCTTTTCTAAACTACTAAAACTAGTCGGAGCAGCTTAGAAAATTCAAGAAACCATTTAAGCTTATGAGCCCGTTGGAATTTTTTATAAATATCGCTTTTAACCGATTTTATAACGACATTTTGAGGTATACCTTTTTATAGCGATGTACTTATTAAAAATTAATATCTTTTTTTTTCAAGTAACTGCTTTTAAATATTTATTATATTTAATAAGATATTAAAAAGCGGTTATTTGAAAATAAAAAAGATAATTATGTAGTTTTATACGTCTCGCACATATTTGCGTAGAACGTTTGCTGTATCGTTATTCTTTGAAATTATTATAAACCAGGTTTTCTGTGTGCAAACAATTAACCTACTTTAAATTTGTAGATTTAGGTAATGTAATTCGTAAATAGTTAACAATATAGGGGTACCCAGCTTTTGGCCCAGGGGGGATTACTTTAATAAACTTAATACTACGTATACATAAGCTTCTCTGTATTTTAACTCAAATCATCATTCCAATTACAATAACTTGATAGAGTAAGAAATTTAAATGAAATAAAGAGAAAATGCTACTTAAGGATGTTACTTCACGATTTTCTTGCTTAATTTATAACATAAACTTAGTCCTTTAGCAGAGATGTATGTTCAAACAAATAGACAGACAAGTAGACATTTCTGAAAATGATGGCAATGTGTATAATTTTCAATTTACACAATTCTGAAATTTACAGAGTTGCGAAATGTATGTTTTATTATATGCATAGTTTATTACTCCATCTATTATGTATTTATGTACGCCTTCATTATGTATGACAGTCGTCTACTTAGTTTTTTAGCAGTGGTGCGTGTTGAAACAAATAGACAGATAGACAGACAGTTAGACAGATAGACATTTATAAAAAAGACTATTATTTGTGAGTATCTTGCCATTTTATTATTCACAAAATTCTAAAACGCACAGACTGTTTATTATATTTATAAATACTGGTTGCAGATCTCTTATGTTCACTGCCAAAATTATGTAGAAGTCACCCAGCTAATCAATAAAGTTAAAATCATTTATTTCAATTAAATCAATTATAGGTATTTTTAATTGTCAGGGGAAGGAGTCAATTAGTATAAGTCGTGAAGCTGGTTGCCCGTTCTAATACGTAGATCCTATGGAGAAGAACAGGCAGGAAACTCTTAAAACACTTTTTTTTTTTGCCTTTTACAATTTCCTGGTTCCATTGCTTTTATGAAAAAAATATAAAAATTGTACGTTGAGGACAATGTAACATAATGTTCAAACATATAAATTTTATAAACAGACACGGGAATTACTACTACAGTCAAAGTAATAGTAGTCTAGAGTTGACCAGCCCCACCTAGCACCAAGCTCATGTATGTATTCTGATATATGATTTATGCATTCCTGATGAATAGTAATAGTATTGTTTCGTTTTCCATTCCTAACCTTCACTACACATCAAGAAACTGTTAACTACACAGGACTTATTTGCCTATTTAGTTGTCAATTGCCTTTCATTCTTGTCTTTACATTATACATTTTACAGCCATATTCTTCTGGATTGTCAACACTGTCTTAACTGCACTGCCATTTTGATTTTTTCAATACTTATAGCCAGTGTCACTTGAGATGATGTAAGGGTTATTACAATACCCCATATATACATACATGAACTTTGAAAACATTATACTCTTTTTTAGCAGTCGTGTAATAAATATTTTTACTATTAGGACTAATACAGAATATAGTATGCACAATTCAATATTCCTGGATTTAGGTACATTTTCACTTCCGTTTGGCATGCGGATTTATAACCGGATATAATTCACATACGTCATCTAAATAGTGCAGTATATTATCAATTGTTTTATACGTAAGCAAATGATAGCACTACAAAAAGTAGCAGTAAAAATCAGTATCAAGCACCTTCTGTATTTCAGATGAAGATTTGATTGTTTTCCAGTTTAACCCTAAAACAAAGTGATTACATTGTTTACGAGAGTAGCCACTTCAGTGTCGCCGTTATATAATATCCATTAAACGAAATACAAATATTTGAAGAATACCTAATAAAAGGGCCGAGTCCTTTCAATTTACGTAAATAACCAAGCGTTTCTTTGTCTACAGGTACACTCAGCCATCCAGCAAACCGGCTTTAAAAGAGTGAAGAGAGGTTTCCGCCCAGTGTTTTATACAACGCCCGCGCCGGCTCCGACGCTGCCTCCATTGGCCGAGCCTCGTGATCCCTATTTCCCTTTACAATGGTACCTGAAGAATACAGGTCAAAATGGGGGCAAACCCAAACTGGATCTGAATGTGGAGGCTGCATGGGCCCAAGGTTACACTGGACTTAACGTCACAACGGCTATTATGGATGATGGTAAGCAATGAGAACTTTTCACTGTCGTTTTATTGCTTTAAACCATATTAAGATTCAAATTAAGGCAGAGGCATAGGGGTTTTTTATTCACCGTGTGAACGCCTGTTGGGACGATTGCTGTATGTCATTGCTGATAAATAGTCCTGTTGTATTGAAACACATATGTATATGTTAAAAGGCACTTGGCTTGAATTACTATAAAAAATAAAGAAACAAAGAAGTAAAAGGTACACATTTGATTTCCCTTAATGTTATTCAAGCTATCGACAAAGAAAATATGCAGTCCACATAATTCTTGCGTTTGACAGATTCGTAATATGGAATTACGTGGATAAAAGAGCTATAAATTAAGGAACGTATAAAATGAAATGAAGCATAAAAATACGAAAAGATGAACTTGATTAGTAGTTGCTCCATTGAGTTGCTTTGAGAGTAAATTTGTACGAAAAATTAGACTTGAACCAAAGAATACTGACCTTTTTAGGATGCCTAACGCCTCAAACAGATAACACATAATTTGATGACATTCTTTTTTTAAGATGATTGCTGGTTAGTCGACCAAAATTAGGAACGCATTCACATAAAATATATTAATTTTAACACATGCAAAAGGGTTGTCGACAAATTTCAGAAACTACTTTTATTTTATAGCTAATTCCTTATTTAACGCCAAAAATAATACTCTATTTAAAAATAACTTAATTGGGGATCAAAAAATGTTAAGTTATTTTTAAGGTTAATTTAGAAGTAAAATCTCAATCAAATTTATCGAAAAGACTTTTACTGACTTTAATCACAGCCCCGTGAGTCTTATTTCAGAAAAAAAAAATGAGATAGAAGATAGAACTTTTACTGTGCAAAAAAAGACAAAAGAATTTTGTTCTCTAATAATTTTTCCAGTTCGAGTAATCCTGTTATCAATGTCGAGCTTTACCGAATGTTGTAAAAGTTCTCTTGGGAACCGGCTTGTAGCAATCTAACAAAATATAAAGATGATGGTAAAATATCTTGTTTCTACTTTTCGGGGAAAAGTCTCAGCTTCGTATAATATTTTACTAATTATAACAAGGTATCAGCATCACCCAACAGGTGTCAAAGAAAATATTAAATTTCTGTCTCAAAATTTCGTGTAACTTTCCTTATAACTTCGTTAATAATACTGATTTTATTAATTATAGATAGTAGTCCATAGCTATATGGACTTATATAATATATAAAGTAATTAATTTTATTTTTGTATTGAACATTCAGCATAAAGGGACCAAATTAGGATCCACGATAAACATACAAAAAACAAAACACATGCTTTTTGATGTTGTAATTAGTGTAGTAGTTAGTAGTAGTATAGTTCTACTAACTTTTAAACTTTCGCGTTCCATGATATAATTATGTATTTATGGGAATTAACGCGATCACGAAAAGGTATTACATACCTCTAAATTGCCTGACGTTTCGACCAGGTTGCACTGGCCGTGGTCACAGCCTGACTGGCTCAGCGGTGCACGCCCTCCGTCGTCGAGATCGTGAGGTAGAAGGTTCTTTATCCACCCCCACATTTTGATATCGATCGATTTTGATATTTTCGTTTCGTCATGTCCCATCACATACTATACTAACAGTGTCCGTATTCTGGTGGTATGTAATACCTTTTCGTGATCGCGTTAATTCCCGTAAATACATAGTAGTATAGTTGTACAGTTGTCTTTGAAAATAAATTAACCAACTTCGATGCGTGTAACATTGTTAAATATTGATAAACTTTGCTAGTTGTTTTTTCCACTCTTATGGTCAGAATTATTTTCCATTTTTATGCGACCATCATGAAAACACCAGCATAAAAACTCACCAAATAATAATCATAAAATTTAAAACACTCCCGACTCGAAAATCCCTTTAACGATTAGAAAAGAGCTGATGATCTTCGAACGGCTGAACAGATTATCTTGAATTATATCTAGGAACACTATATACTTAAAAGGAGTACTTATATTAATTAACGCTTGTAATTTTTTTTACAGGTGTCGACTACATGCATCCAGATCTGAAGTATAATTATGTAAGTAATGTATTGCAGTGTATAGTAATTCTCATATAAAGTGTATGTATATGTAATTATGTATGTCTTAGCATGGCGCTGAAATAAACACATTTCATTTCATTTCATTAAGTATTCTATACTACATAATTAACAGAGATCGGAATGGACGGCTGCTGATCAAAAGGCGTCTAAATTCTGTAGGGGTTTACGAATGTTCCCTTCTTAGGGTAGATCCGGTTCCCTTGCAATAGATCCACTTGGTCTTAGGTCAATTCCTACCACTGCGCCTAATGGTGAAAGACTTACCAACTACCAATTTAACTTAAATACTTTCTTAATATACCCCTGATATAAAAAATCCTTTAACGATTAGAAAGGTTGAATTATAGCTAAGAAAACTATCTATCATATAAAAAAACTAAATCAAAATCGGTCCATCTGTTTAGGGGCTATGATGCGACAGACAGACACACAGTTTTTGCTTGGAGATAAAAATAATATAATGCAGATGTAAGTATAACAAAAACATCTACTTATATATGTAAGCACACAATAAAATCGTGTCTACAGTTCAGGGAATGTCCTGGGTTGATTATTACAGATTATCGGGTTCCATTAGATGTAATTACTAAACATAATATTATGAACGCCCTCATAACCTACCTACAGAAACTATAATGGGAAATTGATATCCAATTAGTGTCAGATGTCGGCCAGTAAGTTACTACTTGTTGTATTATCAATACCCTTAAAATGTTATTAGGTAACCTGTATTACGGTAATATTTAGGAACTTTGAATGTACTTATTTATCATATATTGAGTTTATAAAGTCATTCAAGGAAAGAAGATTGACCTTTTCTTAGAAGTTGCACTTATTGTTTTGGAAGCTAAGTATTTAAAATTACCGACTTAATAAAACTAGCCATTATGACGATCGATAGGTTGCATTCTACATAGAATTCCAAATTCAAAATAATTTTACATGTAATTTTGTTTTTTTAAACATTTCTTCATTTGTTTTGCCGCCATTCGATTTTGCTTTTATTTGCTTGATATGTTCGAAGACATGTTCTGTCGTGGTTTGTTTTAAAAACCATAGTAGATTCATCTCAAACCATATCGGAACTACCAGCAGTCTTCAAAGTAACTGACCTGAAAGTTGACTGACCTGTTGGCCTAGTGGTTAGTGACCCTGACTGCTATGCCATAGATCGTGGGTTCGATTCTCACCCAAATCTGGGTGTTCTTTGTGTCCGTTGTTTGTATGTTTGTAAAGTCCCCCGCAATACAGGAGTAATTCCTAATGCGGGAGTTGTCATTTAAAAAAAAAAGAAAAACATTTACATTATGCTTTAGGTATATAATGTTTAAAAAGTTTAATTATATAAACAGCAATTTTTTTTTGTTGATCTAGGTAACCACATAAAACTTCTAAATACGTACTTAGTATTGCTCTGGGGACCTCTTAAAGCCATCTGTCTCGGCGATCATGAATGTTTAAGACATTCAAGTAGTTTTTCCGTTGAACAAAACCTTTTGTTTTCTAAGGTCAGTCGGCAGCTGCCTCGAAGAAATAAAAAAAGAATTAATTGATATGAATGCTGAACCTTCATTAATCTAAAGCTAAGAATGCGTATTACAGAAATAATTATAATAAGAAATTAAATTACAGAATGAAATATTCGTATCAGTGAACTTTCTCCAATTATCAGCTACCTACTGGCGTAGAAGGCGCCTAATCAATTTGATTTTTTGTTGTTGTAGTATAATTAACTGTGTTTTACAATTTATGTATTAGAAGTTAGCACATCACGACCCCTTTAAAAATATTCTGTGTGTATTACGACATTTGACTTTTATGAAGCAATTTTAGTAATCCTATCTTTTATTTAAACTATAATTAGGTAACAAGTATATTCCTATATATTATATTCATAATAAAACTTCTTGGTTGTTGAAAAGTTATGCCTGCTCAGATAGGTGAATGGGAGAATATTCCCCAACATCATATAGGAAACTTGGTGTACAGCATACCAAACTACATAAGCGAATAATGGCAGCACGTGGTGACACAAGGTACTAAAATTTAAGAAAATTGTAAAGTTGTAGACAAATTAAAAAAAGTTTTAAGATGAGATTGTTTTTTTTAATGTAATTATTATGAATATGATACAAAGTGACAAATATTATTACTTTCATTTGAGAAGCATTCAGCCGTCCATCAAATACAATTTATTCCTCTAAGCTAGCACTCCCAGACTCTTTAAGTGATCCGGAATCATTGCTCTCCTCAATTAGACACCTCAATTAGAATTTTATGTTATAATCACAGTACACAGACAGAACTTTCAAAACTGAAATATTTAATTTCTACACACATTTGTGTATTTAGTTTTATACCCAATTTAAACAACGCACGCACACAGTCATATACGTTTGTGTTATGCGGCTCGGATATGAGTATTTACAGTGTTTTACTTAAGGATAAAACAATATTATAAACAATTATATAATTATGTATTCACACGGAAATTAACGCGACCACGAAAAGGTATTACATACCTCTGAATTGCATGACGTTTCGACCAGGTTGCACAGGCCGTGGTCACTGGTGGTGGTTGAAAAGTTAGCAAACAATTTATACATCAAAAATTCAAATATCTATTCAGACACATAATCTGAACAAAGTAAGGGAGTGATCTTATTCATTTACATGTTGTATAGCTTCGTTGAAGAAGGTAATTTTTTTAAATACTTCAGTTATGTTTTAAGTGAGGAGGCGTCACTAGAAGCCATGTTATAAAGCCACAAACGGAAGTCATAGTTACAACACAACAATTTTTTTGCGATGAGCCGAGGATTAAAATACTCTTTTAGTTTCTTTTTGGATACTTTTATTACTCAGTAATTTAATCTTTGAATTTTAACGTAGCTTCAGGGTTCCTAAGAAATTCATTAGCATTAAGCGGATTTTGTATAATTATCATTAGGAGCTTAATTATCTTTAATTTTGAGGTTAAATTAGACTTCTCAAGTGGCTTACATTTAACTTACCGACACTTAAGTGGATCAATTAGCTAATACACGTTTCACGGATGGCGTACCGCGTCAGGTGGTCACGATTTTTGAGGTTGTTGTTTCACTAGCCTTTGCCCGGGGCATTGGCATTATTTGATCTGTTGAGTTGTTAAAGCCTGAAAGTGTCATAAACAAAGAAACTCAAATTCGCATAAATAATATTATAGTTACGATAAAACTTAAAAAATAAAAAGGCCTAACGGTTGGCAATTCCTTTTACTACGACTAGAGCTACCACTGAGGTTATAATCAGAATCTAACTGGCTAAAACTAAATGGCCACCGGAATCGCGCGCTACAGTAGCCCCCGGTTTACGAAATCGACGGCCCACCCTGTCCTAACCCGCAAGGTATCGTTTGGGATTCATCTAATACCTCCCGATTACCACAACTATCCAAAGCCAATCAACATAGTTTTCTTCCTTGTCGGTGCTAGTTAGGAACGATGTATGGAGATTCAGTGTACGCTTACCAACCAATTGACTGTTAACAGAACTGGTTATTTTTTTAAACCTTAACAAAAGAATAACAGTCAATAATATTAGAGGCAAAAATAATATTTCCAATAAAACCGTACAAAGTAAACTTCACCAATTATCTTTAACTTCACAGGTCGATAAATTGAAAAACAAGCCCAACATAAACACGCCTAGAGTAATGAACACAAAACGGATTATCAACCTTTTTCAATACTACCCACACTGACCGAAAACAAAGACTAAAAATACTAATAAATATCAACTTCATATTTTGTACTTTAATGGGCTTTGTTTATCCTACTCATTGTTATTTTGACCTAATTTTGTATTAATTTGTAGAGGTTTTAGAAGATTTTTATAGAAAACAAACAGCATACCTTTTGTGTCGGATGCTGTGTCAGCTTGGTCGGTAATCAACGCGAGTGCGTTGATCCCTGAAGCGATGCACCTTCAGCGGGCGTGGGATGAGGTGGGGGTGAGGCGACTCCAGGATCAATTATTAGAGGGTGCTACGGGGGCCGATAAGGCTAGACTGCGGACTGTATAGCAACCTGAATCTGGAGCGTGGTTACAGGCGTTACCTTCGCCTCATCTGGGCACGCTGCTCGACGACGATTCTCTGCGTGTGGCGGTGGCTTTCCGCCTGGACTGTAAGGTGTGTGAACCCCATATGTGCACCTGCGGGTCCATGGTGGAAGCGAATGGCCATCACACTTGAGTTGTTGGCGGTGCACTGGGAGGTTTCCGAGACACCACGCTCTGAACGATATCGTCCGCAGGGCCCTTGTATCGGCGAACGTCCCCTGCGTGCTTGAGCCTCCGGGTCTAAGCAGGTCGGATGGTAAGAGGCCAGACGGGCTGACTTTAGTGCCGTAGAAGAACGGTAAGGGCCTAATTTGGGACGCAACTTGCGTCAGCACTGTAGACGCACCATCTTAGTCGCACCGTTCACTCCCCGTGAGCCGCCGCGGAGGACGCCAGCTTAAGGAAGAGGCTTAAGTACGCCGATTTGGAGTCGCTGTTCTACTTCGTGCCGATAGCAGTGGAGACCCTGTGGAGCTGGGGCAAGGAGGCCAAAATCGTTATAAAGGAGATTGGGCAAAGGCTCTTAGAGAAAACTGGTGACTCTCGATCCAGATCGTTCCTGGTACAGAGGCTGGCCATCGCAATCCAGCGTGGAAACGCCGCGAGTGTGATGGGCACTTTTGTGCCGGGAACGGTCAGGAGCGGGTTTTTTGATTAGATAAGTTTATTGTAATTCAGACATTTAATATTATTTATACTGTGAAATAAAAAATAAAAATCCTAACTAATATTATGAACGTAAAAAAAAAAAAAAAAAAATGTAATAAATTCTTTTTATTATATTCTCTTATTTTGTTCTTCGTTTAAACTTACAATTCTTCTTATTTCAATTATACACCTGCCACACACATTTCTGTATCACCCAAAGGTTGACTGGTAGAAAATGCCTACGGCATTAAGTCCGCCTTACGCATTGTATCTGCAGGAAGTGTTTTAAATAAATAAATAAACTGAGTTAAGTTTATTCCGAAAAAAAAAAGAAAACAAACTAATATCTTGAATTCACAGAGCTTCACACTACTATTTTGTATTAGATGTGTGTACAGTTTTTTTTTTAAATTAATTTGAGCATAGGCACAAGGAAGTATTTTAAATAAGGTCATTCGAATCGCAATGGTAATATTATTTACAAATCTGTGGTTTTGCAAATGACAGATGCAGCGCAGTGGTTGAGCGTTGACCTGAAAGGGTCGCTGCGTGGATTCGATTTATATTATAGCTACCCGGCCACGCGTTACTGTGGCTTACTAAGTAACTATTATCTAATCTGTCCTGTGACTAAGTAATTTGTAATAAAAAATATTGTGATTATAAATTGCGATAAAAACTATCGTATCTCTCAAGATGGACCAAACTGCACACAGTGTGCAAATTTTTATCAAAATCATTTCATTACTGTCATCTCCAACAAACAACGTGACACATTTTTGAAGTGAAAACTTCTTTATGCACGTTTGTGCACTTTTGCTATGGGGAAAAAGCACTGAACTCGTGACCGTTGACCGTGACATATCTAGATCCACTAGAGGGCGCTAATCTAAACATTGGGTTCTGTCAGCTGCTTATTAATTAATGTCACTAACCTGCTAATGTGACGTTTTAAGTTTGTTGTTTGGTTTAAGTTTTCACTTCTGTCGGCAGTCCCATGACTGCCTATTTTTTTTTATAAATGAAGATATTATATTATAAAATTTATATTGTAATCACTACATGCGTTTTGTTTTAATATTCTGTTTATTATATTTATCATAATAATTAAAGTATATATCGTTTGTTGCAGAACGCGGAGGCTTCATACGACTTCAGCAGCAACGACCCCTTTCCGTATCCAAGATATACAGACGACTGGTTCAATAGGTATGCGCTACACATTTTCCTTTATGTTTTGAACTAAAATGAAAAGTAAAGGCCAAACAGAAATATAAACACTTAAGCTAAATATTATACCTAAACACGTGCCTTTTGAACCACACAAATACATTTTTACAATAAAAAAACCAATAATTTTTCATTTGAATTAGGAACCTATCATATATATATTAGTGTTCTCTCATTTTCGAGCCAATCTTCGTTTCACACTCTTTTGATATTTAAATGGAATGGGGTGACAAAGAGAACCGATTGCTGTGATAGCATTACATAAAGCAGGTATGGAGCCAGATGCAATTTTTGAAACTCCTCATCCACTTGGTATTAATGTAATGTTTGTTTACTGTTACATTGATAGGTTTAGTGAAATATCCTCTGTTTGCGATAAAAAAGAGCCGTGTGTGGCCGTCCACGTAATATTCGCACAAAAAACACGATAAAACCGGTGAAGGAAAGAATACGAAGAAATCCTGTCCGAAAGCATTATTTCTAGAGAAATGAATATAATGTCCACAACCATATTGCGTTTTTTAAAAGATGACTTAGGACTTTCAGACTTGGCTTCGCACTGATCATAACTTAACCGATAATTTAAAAATGAATAGGGTAGTATAATCAAAACCACTTCTTGGTCAGTACGCAAAGGGTGGTCGAAAATGTTTTATATATATCGAGATTCTTTTTAACATCGAGGAATATTTTAATAAGTAGAATGACCGAGTTTATGCTCAAAGCGCTATGGCGGCTTCTCCCTAAAACAGTCTATAAGATTGGGAGAAGCAAATTATTCTATTGGAAAAAAGCGTGTTTCAATCGATAACTGGCCATAACGTTTAAAGTATTGTATTAAGACCAATGGAGATTATTTGGAATGTACTTCATATACTAAAAATACTTTTATATTAATATATAAATGCAAACTGCAGTAATAAATGTTGCAGGTCATAGCTAAAAACTACACACTAAATCTTGTTGTAAGGTAACAAGATTTAGTTTGTAGTTTTTAGCTGTGTAGTTAATATTACATTTTGAAGACTGACTATACCACTAAAGTACAAAGTTTTGAAGTAGTTTTCTTGAACTTAACTTCTTAACTTGAGCTTTATGGAGCTTAGTTTACCGACTGAGTTTGAATAACGAAATGGAACGAAGAGAAAGAAGACTTTGTAAACACGATAATGTAGTCAAATATGTATTTGCAAAATTAGAGCAGATTTAAGAGCTTCTATTTTTCGTGCTTTTGGTATATGATGTGGTGTTTTGTTTAGTTGTAATCAATACCAATATTATAAAGCTGAAGAGTTTGTTTGCTTGGTTGAACGCGCTAATCTCAGAAACAACTAGTTTGAATAGAAAAAAATGTTTTAGTGTTGGATAGCACATTTATCGAGGAAGGCTATATGCTTCATAACATCACGCTACGACCAATAGGAGCGGAGCATCAATGAAAAATGTTATAAAAACGGGAAAAATTTAGAAACGCAGACCAAGTTGCGCGGGTCAGCTACTTCTTCATATAGCTAATAACTTAGTATCTTGTTATTAATTGTCGAGGGTAGGTTTGGTACCCTTTTAATATCAATTTTATTAAATTTAAATAAACACTTTAAAATTATCAACTTTTTTAATATTTTATTTTGATTGAATGACTTAGGAGAAATAAATAATTTTTCCCATAGAAAGCTATCACATACACGTGGTAAAAAGTCAACAGAGGTAATTTATACCTTGTCTAAATGTAAGGCGAAGTATCTAGGCAGAGTTTTAGATTTAAGGCAGTTCTGCCACGGTGCTGCGTTCACCCTGGGGAAGTTTGTGCTGAACCTCGTCGAGCCTAGTTTCGTCTGTCGTAAGCTTTATCAGGCTAGTGTGGTCGAGAGTGCTGTGCAGTGCAACGGTGTAGCCGGAATTTTTGATTCGGTTGACGTCATATCGTCGCTCCACTCACTCTAAAGTACAAAGTGTTGCTGTGTCTACAGTAATTGGCAACCCAGCGAATTTAATTTTTAGTAATAACACCAAAAATTGCTATATTATAATAAAAAGGTGTGAAGTATTGTTCTATAACAAAAATAATAACAAACAGTATTATACGTCATCGGACTTTTTTAGATTTTTCGATAAGTAGTCTACAATCTTTTATACAGATTTAAATGTCTCTTGAAAAACAATACTGAGATGGAGTTGGCAGGTTTACCAAATAAAGTATCGATATTAGAACATCGCAAGCTCCACTATGGTTGCCACGGCTAGAAAAAAATGATTGGGTTTAATTGCTTTCATCCATATTCTATTTCAAATCACTACATATTATTAAAACAAAGTCCCCCGCCGGGTCTGTCTGTCTGTTCGCGATAAACTGAAAAACTACAGAACGGATTTTCATGCGGTTTTCACTAATAGACAGAGTGATTCATGAGGAAGGTGTATAATTTGTACCCGTGCGAAGCCGGGGCGGGTTGCTAGTAATAAAATAAAATGGGAATGTCTATGTGTATCTGCTTATAACAATAATTATTCTTAATTTTCTTAATTCCTATTGTATGTCTGGTGATCAAATTCACCAAACATAAATTAGGAATTGTCTTTTCACAGACATAGGGAAATATAATCCTTATTTCATGAAATATATTAGGAAAACATTGATTGTCATTATTATTAACTGAAGTAAGTAAAATTCATTATCGAGTTAAAAAGGGATAAAAGTCTTAAATCTATAAATAAAACATCCAGTTACCACCGAGGATAGCTTTTATCTCACCTAATAAAATCTATCTTACTAAGAAATAAACTGTGGTGATCGTCAGCGGCTGTATGAAAATGCCGCGAGAAAATCAAATCGCTAAAGATTTTTTCTTGGATTGTCCGTAGTAGATATCAGATATTGAACATTCATATTATGCAGTAGCAAATCTGTTCTCGTTCAATCAAACTTTGTCATTCCAATTTCATTACATATTTATAATATGCAGTATGTCATATATTGCTTATAAATAACACTGTTGTTTCTGAGTGTAACACATGGGTTTAGTGAATAATAAAATATGTTCCATTTTAATTTTAAAAATATCAAATGCATTAAAATTGTATTTAAGACATGACGATACGATAGAGAGTGTTTGAGTTAAATAACTCTGCTAACAGTCAAGACTTGCTGTGCGTTGACTGACTGTCCGTACAAAACTTTTTAATGATCGAAATGTTCAGACGATTTCGTAACAAAACTTGCGTTCCAAGTACTTACTCTTTAAAAGTTAATGCCTTGGCCACAGATCAATAAATGCAAGAACAGATGGCTTACTTTAAACAACCACTTAAACAAACTTCAACATTTAAGCGCCTATACACCATATCTAGATAATAACATAAGGAGGTCGCACGCGCAGTCTAACATGTGCCTAATAGTAATTAAATTCACGCGACTGCCTTGACGTCGTATAACAAAATTAAATAATTTCTATTTGTGAAACTCTTATAGCTTTAGTAAGATCTCTCGGTCTTCTGCAGGGCACAAGTCCTGGAGCAGTCGCTTAAATATTTAGAGCAGAATTTGATAGACCCTTACGTAGTTGACCAACGCCTTACATTCTTTTAACTAGAAAACTGTTGTAGAAAATAGTCTACAGACTACTCTGTAACATAGTTGTTGAACCGAAACGGCGAGACAAGCCGTCAAACCGATATCACTTATAAGTAGGTTCTCATCTCTAGCGTCCTTAAACTTTATTTAAGTCATTAAATTGTCTGTGAAGTCTTCTACGAATAAATTTGCGGAGTGTGAGATGCTAAAATTTATATTGTAAGTAGGAGTTTTCCACTTAAGACAAGTTCCATGAGATTAAACTTGTCGCGCGATTTGAAGGCTTTTGTAATTGTTCTATCGGAGTTTAATTTACTTATCAGGACATTTCCAATTTTCTCAAGTTTATGATTAAAGATAGATTAAAAGTTCTGTTCTACAGTGCCTTTTTATATTGTCAGTTTTTTACATAAATTCAAAGGTTAAATATTATTATAACATTACATAAAATAGACAATCTTAATGAACTGAATCGTTAACCTACGTAAATCTATATATATATAAAATCTTTTGTCCTGACTGACTGACGGATCAACGCACAGCCTAAACCGTAGGTCGTAGAGACGTGAAATTTAGAGGACGTATTCCTTATAAGATGTAGGCATCCGATAAGAAAGAATTCTTGAAAATTCCACCCCCAAGAGGTTGAAAAGGGGTGGCAAAGTTTGTATGAGAACACGTTCTTGCTTGGCCTGATCAACCGCAAAAGGCAGACAAATGTTGAGTGTCAAGTTGACAATAAAAGTAAATCATGCGGCAATAAAACGAAAACAAAAAATATGAATACAAGTCAGGTTCATTAAAATACAGGTCTTTTAAAATAGATGGCGTTATGAAAAACAAGACATTTAATAAAAATATAAATTTTCAAGCCATTGTACATTAGAATTTTACAGACACTCTCGCTTGGGACAATGGACAGAACCATGGCGTTTAGCGAGAGCCTTCCCACACAAATAGCTTCTCCAGCCAATCCTCTATGATGGGCCTAACAGTGGTGTGATAATTAAAGAGGGAAAATCCAACACTCTCCCTCGGTTTGTAGACTCCAACGATGACAACAGCCTAGGATAAACCTATGGGGGGTTCCTCATCAATTACTATGTAACAATGGAATTCCGCCAGTTAACGCCTAATTCTCTAATCTAATCTCTATAATCAACAAACGATTCGTTTTGCTTTTTCATTGAAAATTCAATGAAATTTTACCGTCCGTAAGCAAAACGAATCGTTTCTTGATTATGATTGAACGCGGCATTAACGTCATTGAAGCGAGCCTCCCTAAACTTTTTTATTTTTTACGTGTAGTATCCATCTCGGGTACCACCGTACCGAGCTAATACTCGGTGAAGTGGCTGTGTTGTTTTTTTTTGTGCGTGTGGAAACCCCCTCGGTCCGTCACCCCACCGGGGTTTTCGGTGGGGCGGTGTGTCGGAATCGAACCGACTAAAACCACACTGTGTGCCGTACTGCGCCTGAAATAGGAGGGATCCGGGAACTCTTACCTACTAAAAGTTGTGATATAAATGAATTTTAATAAAGTAATAAAATAAAATTCATAGTGAAAATAATTAATAGTTTCTTTTGCTTTTTAGTGATTTTTATTTTGAAGTCGTTTTTTTTTCTTTTTAACCTTATTTCTTTAGTACGCAGTAACAAGTAGTCTTGATTGATTTTTTGTGCCTACACTTCACGATGTCTGATGAAGGCCACCACGCGGACGAAGTCGCGGGCAAAAGCTAGTGTTAAATATATGAAAAAGTAACCTGAGTATTGAGAAATGACAATGGCATTTTTAGCCAGTAGGGGATAGTAGATAGGATATAGCGACTGGGGAAGCACCACAAGCAGTACAAGAAGATTTTTTTTTTATAATTTCATAACAAACCACCAAAAAATATTTTTATTTCAATGTAAGATCTGTATCTAAGACCATTTTTTTTGTGCGTGTGGAAACCCTTGGGCCGCAACGAAACCGGGGTTTTCGGTACGGCGATGTGTCGAACCCACTAAAACCACATGGTTTGCCATTCCTTGCCTAAAATAGGAGCGATGCGGGAACAGCTTGTGTCTAAGATCTTAATTTACCTTTTAATTCGACAATCTTATATATGTTCCTCGAAATGCTTTGAAAATATACGCATTTTTACGTCTATCTTGGACTTCATCGATACAAAAGAAACTTAATTCTAGAGTTTCTATTCGAAATAAAGACTCGACATAAAAGCAATGTCTAGATTTTCTTGGACTCAAAAAGTAAACCTAAGAATGTGTAAGTCAATAAATCTGTAGACTAGATTGTTGGGAAAGCTCTGGCCAAGCCACTTAGTATTTATAAACATAGTTTCTCGGTACATTTTCATTTAAGGAGTTCTTTGTAACTTTCATATTACTGTTGAAAGAATTCTTATGAATACACTTTTATTTAGAGCGATGTATTACCATTTATATGAGGTAGAACACATGAATAACTTATTTATTTGCAATAATTTATACAATAACCAGCGGTTATACATAATTATGTTAAGAATATTTTAATATTAGGCTATGATAAAACCTTTGAGTTAATATAACTATGTACGAGTATGTTTAAGGGGACCGCAAAGTAAAATGTTGGGCTGAGCGTTGGAGCCGATTGAATCCAACGTATATAAGCTGTGGAGTTAAAGATACTTTACATACCACTTGAAAGTTCTACTTTACTGAATAAAACTCACTTTAATTTGAATCGTAGCAACCAAATTGGACTTGGTGGTGTCTACTTTTGGGTAAAGTGGGATTAAGCTTCATTATTTTGTTGGTAATGTGAGCACTATAACTAGTGTTTATCTTGCAGTCACGGGACGAGGTGCGCGGGTGAAGTGGCTGCAGCGAGGGACAATGGAGTTTGCGGCGTGGGCGTCGCATACCACTCTAAAGTTGCCGGTAAGTGATTGGATAGAGTGCATTAGCTAGCACTTTGCCTAAGTTTTACGTAATAACTACATAAAACTTCAAGTAAATACATTGAAAAGAAAATACTAAAAGCTTTTTAGATGTGTATATCGAGTTTACACGTCGAAATGTCGGGTAAACAATAAGGTGTCATATTTTATGAGTATTACAGCGATAAGTCCTGATTTACACATGTAATATGCGTGCATGTCTTGAAAGTTTATAAACAATTACGAGCAACCTGTTTTTTGAAGTGAAAACTTCTTTAGGCACGTTGGGCACTTTTGATATGGGGAAAAAGCATTTAACTCGAGTGACCGTCACGCTCAGAAACATACATATTTCAGATATTTGTGTTTATATTTAAATATATTTGTAAGTTATGTTTTCACTTGCGACGTGCAGTCCTACGACTGACAGTTTTTTTGTGTTTTTTTAAGGTGCACCATCCACTTGGATTTGCGAATATACAGTCAACAGATATTAAAAACTGGGTATTTTATTTTATGTCAATGAAATGTATGGTGTAAGGAGAAAATGTTTAAAAAAGAAGCAGTTTGAAATATCCTATAAGTCAAACGTGCTAAGATTTTATTGCTTTCTTCTACCTAATTACCAAGACGTTGCATATTTCTTAAATAATTTTTCGGACCAATTTATTGATCACAAAGAGAATCCAGAATGAATCTTATTCCGTTTCCATTTAATCGTAGGAATCCAAGCCAAGTTCAAGGATAAGTAGAGTAGACAGTCCTACGTTTAATTCGAAGGTAAATACCTTCAAATTGGGCGTAGGGCTGTGGGGTTTGAACCACACTCTTCACAGTGTAAGTTGGTTAGATGACATTTAAACTGCACTGAACATGCAGGCAAATCTCTGTAATATAGTTTTGAGATCTCTCCCAAAACTTTCTTGCACACATTTTCTTCTACTACATAATGAAATATAGCTTGGATTTTGCAATTAATTATTATTATTTTTTTTTTTTTATGGTATAGGGGGCAAACGAGCAGACGGGTCACCTGATGGTAAATGATTACCGCCGCCCATGGGCACCTGGAACTCGAAAGTCACAAGTGCGTTGCCGCCCTTTAAGTTGGGAGTAGGAGAAGAAGGGGAGGGGGGGAAGAGTGGGAAGAGGGGGGAGAGGGGAAGGATGGGAATAAGGGAGAGGGAAGGGTTATCACCTCCGGTAACCTCACTCACGCGGCGAAATGCAATGCAAACATTGCTTCACAGCCGGTTTTCTGTGAGGCCGTGGTAACGAGCGGAGTCGAGCCAGCCCATACGTGCCGAAGCATGGCTCTCCCACATTGTAGCAATTAAAACGTCATATACAAATACTCTCATCTAATTAACGGAATTGAATTTAGATAGTAGGTGGGAGCAACCCCAACAGTAAAATTAGCCATCAACAATTAAAACACCCCCTTAATAGGTCGCCGTTGCATGCCGTCTTTCAGCATCGCGTAGTAAGAAGCTCGACCACAGGTCAAGGATGTTGATTCTATGATCTGAGAGCTTGACAAAGTTTCAAATTGAGACAATCGTCAATAAATGTGTTTAGATGTATCCAAAATCACTCTAATTAAAACAAAATACTTTGGACTACTTTTACTATTGTTGAGTGTAACATAAATATATATTTGTAAGCACTTCTATCATTATATGTGCACGTGCCTAAGAATGTAAGTGGCATCTACTGCTCGCATTACTATAGATCTAATATAAAAAATATATAAATAAATTTTATAAAGGCAAATTTCAGTGTAGTCCAAACAGTATCGGTTTTACCCCTATAGCGAATTCGTACGAAAATACAATAAGTGTTTTCTACTAACTCAATCACATATATAACAAATTTACTGGTTACAATTTTTTTGCGTACTTATTTCTGTATAAGTACTACATAGGTACATATGTAATACAATATTCCCAGTTATTTTCTACATTAATAAAGGAAACATTGACAATCGATATCAGACATATTAAACTAGAGAAAGACGGCTTTGGCAAGTTTGTCATACTGACACATATCGCCGAAATGGAATGTCACCGTGGGCCTTTCGATTGGAATTTGTTTCACGTCGCCCGCTGTTCTTTATGTAACACACTTACTAAAGTGTAATAGACATAGTAACTGCCTTGGACTCATTTTGTGTTATTAGGTAGGTATTCTTGTTTTAGTTGTCCACTTTGTTGCACTTTCCGATTCTTAATGTTTTCAAGATGGGTTTAATTAGAATACAGGATCTGATAATGGAACACTTACTTAAATCTCTAATGCCCGGTTCCTATAATCAAGAAACGTTTCGTTGAATTTTCAACGAAAATTTTATCGTCTGGAAGCAAAACGAATCATTTCTTGATTATAGGAACTGGGCATAAAAGGGCATGACAAAGTTATGGTTCCAATTTTTTTTAAACTATCCGTTTAAAAGCTATGACCGTTATTTTTTTATTAATTCGTTTTGTTACTGCATGCTAGAGTCATGCCCTTTCACTGATTTGAGTAAGAATTCAATTTTCAGAGTAGATTATAGTATAAACAGTACCACATTTTATGCGTAAACTTTTTTACCCGATATTTTAGCGTGCAATGTTCTTAATGCAGTTTATCGATATGCAAATAACTAGCAACGCTTTGCGGCTTCAACAGCGTTCGTGATTGCTTCGTTTGCAAACGATGGTAAAGTGATGGTCCTGTAAGCTTTCACACTAAAAAGGGGGTAAAATACTGCGGAGCAAGTTTAATAAAGTGATATATGTATATTTATTGTTTTTGTTTTCCAAAATATTTTTGTTTATATTTAAACGAACTTATTTTCTGACTTATTTGTAAGATTTTTCCTTAAGGTTACAAATAAACTTGATACTTGACTATCTCGATCGACTATCTTGATTGCAAATATCAGTTACAAACTTATTTCCATTAGTAAGAACACTCGGTCTTACTAAAGCCGTACTATATCTAATAATATACATATAACGATAATAATAATGATATCAGTTGTGAAATAAAACAATCCTGGGCACGAGACTATTACGTTACGTTCTTATAAAACTATCCAATTACACTACACTACACAACTACAAATAATAGATACTATGGAAGAAAATATTGCAATTTGATATGACATGATTAAAAGGTTATAAACTCATTTATTTTAATTTTACGTTTAACTACTCACCTTCACATACGCACAATCACTTACACACACACACACACACACACACACACACACACACACACACACACACACACACACACACACACACACACAAACATACTAACCTTAGATCTAAAAATCAATTAAGATTAATATAATTCATGGTTTAGTTAGCATAACGTAAACGTTATTTAGTTATCTGGGTAATGATTCTCTGAGTACGTATGGAACACTGATCGTTTTTATTCGCAATTCAAAAAATTTCTTAATTTTTTTTATCTAAATAGGTAGTTTAATTTTGCCATATTCGTAGACGTAAACGTTTCACGAGAAATATACGACAGACTCGTACCTCTAAGTTTTCTAATAAGTTTTTCCCGCTAAGAAAGTTACAGTTTAAAAATACTCGTAAATTAGAGTTTTAAACACTATGTAACTAAACTTTAATATATAAAAAGCTGTACCTAACAATAACTAAAAACCTGTTCGTTGTTTTGATCGACCTAGAATTTAGATTAATATTCCTGATAGAATTTGTATCTATGTAACAATTACTAGAGGCATCATCTAACTATAACATCAGCCATCCCTAATCCCTAGGTAATTACGCATAGCTGGTAAAGCGCTCGCACATCTCCGCACGTGTCCAGAATCCCCAGAGTCGGTATCACATTACTTGCGCTCCAGCGGACCGCATGATTGCCACATTTTTGTACAAGTTAGTACCACGACCTTTCACATCGCAGCTAATGCAGTGACCGTTATCAAACGAAATTTAAAACTCGAAAGGTATTGCCATTTTGGAAAAGGTTAAAGTTGAACATCTAGAAATTTTAATAATAGTGTTTCTTATCTGACGGTAGACACTAATCCGGCTTGTGCCACAACGTGACGATGACGTGTGACGATTAAAAGGATTACTCTCTCTCTCTTCATTGTCAAGACGTAGACTCCCTTTGTACTTTACCACATAAAACCACTTACCTTTTTAAGAGAGGTTGGCAACATCCATCCACTAAGATCCCCAAATACCATGAGAAGGGATATATACTTACAAGCTACCCAGCCATGCGTTGCTGTGGCTAAGTAATTTGAAATAAAAAAAATATTGTGACCATAAATTGAGATAAAAACAAGGCACAAGACAAACAACGTGACACGATTTTTTAATTTATAAAACTATACCTCCCTATTGCCTTTTAGGGATCGTATGTGTTTCTACCAGTTATTGGGCGTGTACGAGGACTGTTCAATAATACACGTTGGAAAGTTCACATGTTGTATTTATCAAAAGGTTACAATTTGGTTACACAGTTAAAAGACGTGGGAGATAAGGCAAGGACACGCTAGTGCGAGACACAGCGGGTATGGGGCAACTAAACTACCTCGCCAACGCGTGCATACATATTACAAAGTGTTTAGTTAGCGCTAAGTGGAACGCGGAATACCCCTCGGGTCGTCACCCCACCTGGGCTTTAGGTGGAGCGGTGGGTCGGAAACGAACCGACTAAAATCACACGGTGTAATGTACTGCGCCTAAAATAGGAGCGATCCGGGAACAGCATTTATTAAGACATCCGGAGCGCTACTATGTGCCTTTTTTTGTGCGTTTGGAAACCCCCTCGGGCCGTCATCCCACCGGGGTTTTAGGTGGAGCGGTGTGTCAGAATCGAACCGACTAAAACCACACGGTGTGCCGTACTGCACCTAAAATAGGAGGGATCCGAGAACAGCTTTTTTTATTGAGACATCCGGAGCGCTACTATGTATATCAACCCTCCAATTTTGAAAAAAATGTTTAAATTGTTTATTATTTCTTTACGGCGTAAACGAAATATCAGGAGCATTTAATATTTCAGTCTACATCTATCTATACTGCTATGCTAATATATCTGAAGAGCCGAACAGTTTGATTGAACGCGCTAATCTTTGGGCCTATATAATGTCGGATTTGGCAAAAATCTTTTAGCATTTTATGACCTAATTTTAGCTTATGCTATAACTCTTATAAGCCGAGAAAAAATAGAAAGCCGGAAAAATGCTTAGCGAAAACGAAAGCCGAGAAAAAATAAAGAATTCGGCAAGAATTCTAAGCGAATACAACAAGTAGGTATTTGTGCGAATTAAAATAGGTAACCCACTCTAAATTATTTCTAAATAAACAATTTATTTTTAATAGTAGGCTAGTGAAACGTTTGGGCACAGGAAGTATTACATTTTTGTATAGTTTTCCTATCCCAAATTCCTGACCTTTCGACGGTAAGACAATATTTGTAATCACCTCGACTTTCGGGTACTATTACTACTATTCACGGAAAACTGACTGAATAGAAAATGGACCGCCTTCACACCGGAGCTATGGATTTTTTTTATTTTTGTTATGTTTAATAAACAAAAACTAACGTTTTGTGAATAAGAATAGTATTTAATAATTATTTAATTGGTTTATACGTTTTTCTTAAGACTTCAATTTTTGTGTTGAATAGTTCCGTTTTTTTATCGTGTGGAAATCCCCACGGGTCATCACCTCACCGGGGCTGGCGGTAAAGTGGTATGTCGGAATCGAAACGACTGAAACCACACGGTGTTCCGACACAAATGGGTCTATTGCAAGGGACTCGGGTATATCCTAGGAAGGAAGTATCCGAAAATGTATTTTACTGTCTAAGAGTCTAGTTTCTTGTTGCCTTGTGTATATTCTTATATGTATTTTATATTATACTAGCAGTTCCCGAACGGCTTCTCTCGCATGTATGTACATATTTATATAAACCCTAAATCTATTTCCAAAAAAAAAGTAGCCTAAGTTACTCCTTATAATACCAGCTATCTACCAATCGATCGAGGAAACCGATGACCCCGTTCCGGAGATTAGCCGGAAAAAACAGACAGACAAAAACATTTTTAGGCAAAGGTATCGTTGTCTTTTTAAAAAAAAAAATAATAAGAAAAGAAATATTAAAATAAAGAAAAGGTATCGTGAAAATGTAAATTTTACTTATTTTATTTTCCAAAGGTATTAGCTTAAAAAAACTATTATTTTGACATTACAAACAGACACATCAATTTTACTCTCTATCCACCTCATCAGTAAACACTAATGTATCCGCCCTCATCGTAGTAAAGTACCAACCCAAAACTGTTTTAGTATCTTTACTTATGATAATTTCATCCGAGGTTAGACCAGGAGGTCTCAAGAGGGTGGAGGAAGCTTCCCTCTATGACGCTATAAAGATCTCCTCGAGATTACGACACAGCCACAGTCTTATTATGTTTACGTTGAGGCGAGATTGTGGACGTGGTCACTAATAAAAATAAGAGTTTATTTTGGTCGTCTTGATTTATGAGTTTTAACCTAGTTTTTTATGATGTAGACTGTTCTGAACTAAGTAATTATTATTTTTTAAATTTGTAATAATGTTTTTTTGTACTTTTAAAATGTGACTTAAAACCTACTTAGGTGTATCTGCCATCTAAGCCTCCTTCGGGACATTATACTCCATAGCGTGTATAATAAGGATTAAAAGTAAATTATTATAAAAACAACTGTAACAAAAAAAAACTATTACAAACAGTTACAGTAAAATTAATAATATATATACGTAGGCCTGACATCCCTTAAATTGCCGACGCCAAACAAAAACTTAAAAAAATCCGGACACATGGTTGAAATCGAGATTCTTTCCCGGACACCTTAAAAAGAACGCCGATTCCATTTTAATTTTTAGCTTGTTAACAATTCATCTAACAATTATAATTGTCCCTTGGTACAGAGTGTCCGGGTTTTACCCGGACACTTTTTGAAAACCCCGCCCTGACGCTCCCCGGACGCCCTCTAAACTAGGACAAATCCGGGGAAACCCGGACGGATGGCAGCCCTATATATACGTAACATTAAACTTTTCTCGTTTCTGAAGTGAGAAATAAACAATACGCAATTTGTCAGTCTGTTGTAATACATACCAAATATCACGATGTTCCGTCTACTTATACCAAATCTACTAAGCGAATATAAAATTAATTACCCTACATAATGCCACTCCGTGAACACTCGAATTAGATAAACACGTACAGTACCGTTATCGAACCAATTTCCTCAATTTGCAAATTTACGGCTCATTTGACGAGTCGTGGCTTTACTACAAACCCACCTTATTGTCGGCTTTGCCGTCCTTTGTAGACTAGAGAGGAGATTATATTGTTTAACCATGTTTTGATTACGAAGTATTTTTAGACCTCCGCGCCGCACGGCGATAATTCAATTTGATTTGCTCGTTTCGCGTCAAATTTAATTTTTCTTGACATTTTAAAGATGAGATTTAGGGCCTGGATTTAGATGGAAATACTTTATTTATTACTTTTAATTACAAGCGACTAGGTATCCCAACAGAGTAAAGAAAAAATATATACTGGGCCTTATAACGAGCGGGATAGGTCATTCTATTCTTCTGGGTATGTCTTACTCAAAAAAACATTATCCTTTAAAATTTAAAGTTTTAGTGACGAAGATAGAATATACTTTAAACATAGCTGATTTAATAGCGACGCTTACGATCCGTCTCTAAACAGGCGGTGGTCAGAGGCGTAAAAATAAAAAGAAGGTAACTAGGTACTGCAGTGCATATCATATCATAGATGGTTGGTTGGTTGGAATGGCTGGTTTTAAAAGTACGATAGTCGAGCATCCGAAACTAAAACGAATGCACGCGAAATGGAGTGATATTTGTAGTAAAACGCAATTGTCAGAAAATCTTTACCTGCTAAAGAGCAGGTAAGGATTTTGTGACGATTCCGTATGGTTAAGAGAAAATATCATGAAAAATACATCTGTGATAGGTATTGTCTTGGAGCTTTTAGAAGTAATTGACACTCGAAGTCACTTACAATTATTGTTCAAATACTGATATTTGTCGGCTTAAAACTTTTAAATCCATTATTAATTTACTCTTCTGGTTACTATTAGTAATTAATTACATATTAAAGTTCATATAAAATATGTCTACCAACGCAACTTAATTGCTGAAAATAAGCGCTTATAGAATTTGGGTTAAGGGTTTTGTTGTAAGTGTTTTATGTATGTATTATTTGTTTTTCTTCACCGCCTGTGTTTTTTGTAAAAATACCTCGGATAAGTAATGCAGTTTATTTAAATCCTTCTTCTATAAAATGTAGTTGAAGTGAAAAGACTGACTCAGAAAAACCCAACCACTAATCAATTTTACTTTCTTTCCTTTCTTCCTTCCTCGCAGCCCCGGAGGTCACCATTTTCTTTCTTTTCTGGTCAGAGCTACGATTTGAATCCATCTGTGTCAAACCATGAGAACCACTTCAAAGTAATCTACAAACGGCTAACGCGTCCGGCCTTAGCCGTTTTACTATTGTACTCTCTACTATTCAGAGATTAAGATTCTATCTATTTAACTATTTAGAGTTGCTCGTGGCTAAGTGGTAACCGAATAGGTTAGCACATTACAAAGACAAGTATTAGTCGTTACGGGTAGTTGGAGGCCTAAAAAGTCCGACAACCTGGTCTAACTACAGAACTTCTATATCGCCTAGTATCTACTTGGGTTGTGGAGGTCTGATGGCAGTCACTTCACGTAAAATACCGAAGTTCGGTCGTATGGTAGTTAGACTGAAAGCCGATCCTAACTTAATTTGGAAAAGGCGCGGAGGATGAATATATTTATCAGTTATTTTTCTACCTTACTTACTTCAAAGTACGTATCTCTTACTAAAGGACGGTTTATTTATCATCAATCAACTATTTCTAAAACCATTTTATTTTTATTAGGCAGAAAGTTTATTCGTTCCCAAACGTTACGTTTTAGCGATTATTATATACGATATAGAACTTGTTAAGCTGAAAGAAAATTAAGTTGTAAGTAATTTAGTAATTAATATCTTGTCTGCAACAATCGATACCCTCTGCTTTGCTCTAGGCCGCACACAATAGCAAAAGATTAACTCCAACTTGACCTTGCTAGTTCTACATACTTACTCGTATTTATTGAACCGATCGATAAAAACATGCATACATTTTTAAATCACCCAATTACTACTTTCTTTATCCGATACTGCACACATAGATCAGTAGTCAAGTGGTTACGACGCCAGTTACTACTTATCAATGGTATCTTAGTTCAAGAACTCTTTGTATGATTTACAAAGCCCAGCACTATTTTTTGTGGTCGATGGAGGTAACGATGGAGACTGGAGATATTTGTCGAGTCAGGTGTTACATAGTGCTGTCTGGGCTCAAACTAAGCTTGTAGGATTGCTTGCACTGTGCGTTATAGAGCATAGATAAACTCTTATCTTTTTATTTATTTGGATCAACAAACAGTTACATGTTATAGTGGTACAGTCAATTTAACTTCTAAAATTGGTAAACAAATAACCTACACTATTGTTCGCGGATTAACAATATAAAAATAAGAAGACGGCCAGATTCCAGTTATGAATAGAGAGAGGTGTAAGAGTGCTACAGGCACTAATTAGACAGCAGACAAAAGTTCGATAATCCGTCTTTTAAATTGTTGGTTAGAAAGAGCAAAATTGTCGATTGCAGTAAAGTGAGTGTTAGTCTCGACGAGGCGACGAAGAGGTGCTCATATACCTGGGTTCGATTTGCAAGTATCTGTGTGAAACATCCGAGCCACGCGCACCTACTTAGATACTTTTTTTTAAAATACATATAAATATTTGGAATGAGTGAGACTCGAACCCCTGACATCTGACGTTGCAGTCCGAGAAAGTACCACCAAAGCGCCACACAATGTCGTCAACGTTTATTTAATTTAATATATTAACATTCTACCCCACTTCGACTGTCTGCTAAGATATTATTTGTTACAGGTATCAGGATGTTGGACCAGCCCTATATGACGGATTTGATCGAGGCCAACTCCATGGGGCACGAACCCCACAAGATCCACATATACAGCGCGTCCTGGGGTCCTACTGATGATGGCAGGACTGTTGACGGACCAAGAAACGCTACCATGCGAGCGATCGTCAGGGGAGTCAATGAGGTAAGACCTAAGTTTGTTATGACTGTTTATAAAAGTCAAAATAATCATTTTATTAAAGAAAAAATACACTCTTTAAAGTCAATTAGACTTTTACTCAACATTCCGATTTCGTATAGTACTGTTACTTTTTAGTAAATGTCCTGAGTCCTAAAGTTTAAATAAAGAAAATAGGTGTCCTAAATATCTATATATTAATACGTGAAGCGAAAACTTTCGAAGGCGGACGGAGGAGTGTGAAATTTCGCACACTTATAGTTTATACAGAGAAGAAGTGACGAATGCTAAAATTTTTGAACAATATTTGCTACAAAGTTAAAAAAAATGCAAAAACGGGTACATACAGCTATGAGTGTCCAGTATATATTTTGACCTGTCATGGTACAAAATTCTATACAATTACAGGTCAAGTAATATTGGCCAATGAAATAAACCATTGTCGAAATTCGACCACCACGCGATCTCTAGTAATTATAAAAACGAAAGTGAGTTTGTTTGTTTATTTGGTATTTAGCATATACGTTGTCAGGGGTGTAGGTAATAAGGACATACATAAGGACACAGGGTACCTTTCATTCCGAATAGAGTAAGTACTGTTCCCGTGGGATACCCAATTTGATTGACAATTTCTACATTAATGTGAGAAAATGTGTCACGTGTGTACTTCGGGGATACCCGACTACTTTCGGTCCCGACTAGAGCGCTTTATCAGGTGGTGAAGTATGAAGGGAGTTTTTTTTGTTGACGAGGTGGAAGATCCTACATGGATGTCCTCCGCCCTCGGGGAGGCGAAGGGGTCTGTCAGACCCGATCGGGGCAGCCAGAATCGCTATTGCATTCTTCCACAACCCTTCAACAATACATTTTCAATCTAATATAACGTATATTATATTATATTTCTTTTGCTACTTATAGCCATTAAAAAACATTTCCAAATTTTTAGTATTATATGTTTAAATTTAAAAAAAGAATAAAAGATCATTTTAAATATTAAATCCATTTTAACCGCTTTTCGAGAATCCAATTTATATTTCAATCCTTTTCTGTAACTTGTACTGTATTTTCGAAATTTCAAGGTTATCAATGTTATTCTAGAACTTTCAGAGAATGAATACTGTTGGAAGGTATATATAGTATTATACTCACTATGAGTAGTAACTTTTAAGGGTAATAGCATATTGTTTTGAAGGATTGCATGCAGATAACGTAAGATAAATAAAATACGGATGGGTTTTATGTAGTGGATGTGTACCTCAATATGATGTCACGTATAATATCAATTTTGCCAGACAGTAGCAAAAGCGATGACCTTAAGTAGCGTAATGGCTAACATACTTAGATTTTTTTTTTTGTAAATACATACATATTATATACTAGCAGTTACCGCGCGGCTTCCCTCGCGTGTACATATTTATATATTTTGCTCGGAACCCTAATTCTTTTTCCACCTGCTATCTGCCAGTGAAAGCCCCATGGAAATCGGTTTACCAGTCCCGCAGATTAACTGGAACAACCAGATAGACAAAAAAGAATTAAACAGATTTTTTTCTATAAGTACCGTGTAAACATTCAGATGCATTTAGTAAAAAGCTGTTAGAGTCTGTGCGGAAAGAGAACCGTCGTAAGATTTGAGGTCGCAGCAGTGCTAAATTACCTTTTTAAACTGTTAAGTCATTATTGTTTACTGTATTGTACAGTATTGTTTACTGTGGAACTATAATGACGTAACAGTGTTGTCAACATAACAAAAAAGGTAATTTAGCACTGCTGCGACCTCAAATCCTACGACGGTTCTCTTTCCGCACAGACTCTAATATGATATTATAAACAGACACTCCAATTTTATTTATTTTGTGAAGATGAATTGATATATTCATGCGAGTAAATGTTTGCATGGAGAAGGAATTGAAGCTACAATTCCTGACGCTTCAGTCGAGGTGTCACTTTGGAACACACATAAATAAATGTAAGAATTCTTGAAGGGTGCATTCACAAAGCCACATTACATTCCTATTTTGCCTGGTATAATACGTTGTAATTGATTTTAATGTAATTTAAAAAAAAATTGAGAAACATATTAATGTTTATTAGATGTATAGAGAAAACGATACTCTATCCAAACGAAAAAAGTTTAATAATGTTAGCAGGATGAAAACTAAATTATGAAAAAGTTAATAGAAAAAAGCAAAACAAAGCTAAATGTATCTTTGCAATAAAAAGAGAATGCATTTATCATTACAACTTTCATTATAAATAACGATAGTTAACAAAAACTAATAGAACACGATTTAATAGCAACCCGAATGAAAATAATCATCAGACCATCGTTCCAAACCCAATCTCCGAACTCGAGGGGTTTACTAAATTACTAGTAGCCACTGAAGAGTTCGACTATCACTTTAGAATTAAAGTCACACTAGGCTCCACCATCAGATCAGCTCAAAGATAATAATAATACTTCACACATCTCACACGCGGCCATCTGATCCCAAACTAGGCAGAGCCTGTACTATGGTAACCAGACTGCTGATAAACATACTTAAATTACACCCAGACACAGAACAAATTATCGTGCTCATCACACAATTATATCAAGATGCTAACATACAAAGTTTCATTTCGATACGACAATATTATTAGAAGTACTTAGGTTAAAATTGACTTCCATGGCGTCCATTAGACATGTCAATCATTACCAAAACTCATGATTGACGGATGTTCGTTGGTGATTGATGAAATAATATAGCCATTACAATCTCATCACGCAACCGTCAATCACTGCATTAGACGATAGGTTATTCGTCAATCACCGTTTTCATTGTGGCAAAACTGACAGCAAAACCTACCGTTTAATGGGCGCCTAAGATTCGTTTACATTGTTAATTAGTTACAAGTGAAGCTAATAGAACCATGTAAATATGTAAATGTCTGCTACGTACCTACATTGTAGGTTTTGTTTACTTTTATCGGCTGTTATTTATTTGGTGCAGAGCTTGTCATATAATACTCCACACATGTTTGCACAACAGGAGCCGGTGAAATGTTTCTGTCACGAACCTCAGCCTACATGTTTGGGGAAAATTTTCGGCGTAAAAAGACAGCATTGAACTTATTTTGTTTGTGTCATTAACAATTAATGTCTTCGTAACCACTATTATCTTTGGTAAATATTATGATTACTGTTCTGTATAGTCTATTAATATCTACGTACGTATATTTTACGGTTCAGTAATATATATTAAATATATACTACGTAGGGTATAATAAAGGGTGTTAATAATATTGTATCATGAATCGGACAACCATGAATTATATACATATAAATACAAAAATAATGTAGCGAAATATGTTTACTCGTGCCGAGTTCTTACGCCCACGTACAAGCCATGCTTATTTTGGGTTTAGATAAGCATTTTTTTTCTCCTTAGATTACGTTTTTATTCAATATACGAGAATGTAAATGTTAAATCGCTACTACGCAAGCCTGTTAAAACAAAAATAAATGGGAAATTTCCTAAAAACAAGGCCAAAGACTTATTATTGTTTTTGTAAACCTATAACAACATTAATATTACGCATTGCTAATTGGTTAGAAATAGATTAAAACAGAATATACTTACGGTAGGTAGGTATATATTTTTTTAAACTTTTTTCAATGTAGGTATAGTGATTATTTGGATCATTTACCGAATACTTAGTACTTGCACGAACGCTGACCTGACTATTATATAGGTGCATCATGTGTACTATCTCGCTTACCTGGGGGCGTGACTTTTATTTATTAATTTTATTAAAACTTTATGCACAAAAATGTACAACGGCGGACTTATGCCATAGGCATTCTCTACCGGTCTACCCTAGGGTGGTGCAGAAATGGGTGAAGTAGGTGCACTAAATTTATTTCATAAACTTTAGAACAAATGAACGAAAAATAATTACCAAAACAAAAAAGAAACGAGGAGTAAAATATGGGAATATATAAATATTTACACATATACATACAAAGATACATACACAAATGATAAATAAATGCATATAAAGATACGCTTTACTACTTTTGATATGCGTTTTGTGGAGGCCCCTTCTTGTCTTAGTTTGTTCCAGGTATTTCATTTCACAATTTGAAAGAGTAATAAACTAGGCAACTAATAAATCTCGAATAGGTACCTTCCTTATCTAGCAGAATACAAATAATTACCTACTCAAGCTGTGGACACATTTCTTGTCGTGACGTGGTCTGATGATTCTATGATTATTTCTATGGCCATATTCGTCCAGCCACAAAAATTCACTAAATTAAATCCACACTCTCTGTTTGCATTAGCATCCATTCCAAACCATTTCGTGAGAGTATCCGAAAGTACCTAAATGCGATCCTCGTTTTATATGTTGGAATATTCATGAGGCTACCCTCCCATTGCGTAAAATAAGGTGAATGATGTATATAGTAATATATTTAGCTATGTGCTGTGGTTTCATATTACCCAGATATACTGCATCCCTCATTTATACATATACGTAGTTTCGAAGCGTAATATTAAATAGAATAAAAGGACCAGAATTAACACAGAACGACATTAAACGATTCCTGTTACATAGTCGTAGCTACTAATATGCCGATCTTGCGCGCCACTCTTTTAAAAATGGCATCGACTTTATCCGAGGGCGACCAGAGCGAGCTGCATCTTTGACACCAAAATTCCCGGACTGAAAACGCTTGAACGAACTTTGTGCTACTCTTACTGACACTACATTAGGTCTATAAATTTTTCGCGGCTTGAGTCTCATTTTTCCCTTTTTGTAATAAAACTTCAGAATGTTTCGAATTTCTCCATCACTCATTTCGGCGGATAGAAAAACAATTGAAAAATGTCCGGAAAGTGTTTTTTACTTTTTATTTTTCTTAATGTCCTATATTTATTGATATTAAAACCAGCCAGATACAAATAGTACAACCAAAGAGATTTTTCTTCATCTTGTGTTAGACATACAAAATACGAAAAGACTTTTTCCCAGACCTTGTATTAATCGTCTCCTATAATCATAGGCCACCACAAGATATATCGGTTAACAAATCCACGAAAAGAATTCGAATTAGAAATAGAGAGCGATTTCTTCCCATCTCTTTTTATCTTGTATTCTTCGCTACATTCTTATCAACTCCAAGTAACATCACACCTTATTATTCACTGTGCGGTTATGGATTGATACTCAATTGGTTACTTGTCTACACCTACACATTTTTGAAAAAAAAGATGAAATATTATAATAAAATTATAGCGTTGAGTATTTGTAATAAATTTTTAGAATAAAATGAGGCCTGCTAGACCTTTCAATATTTATTTAGATGGATAAAGCATTTGTGCGTTCATTTTACCTCTGCGTCAGAACTTAGCACCTTGCATTTATAGGATGTAAAAAAGCACTTAGGCATGAATATAGATTAAATATTATTAGTCCAGTAAATCTGCTAACTAGCCTAGGGAGGAAGGCGTAGTTTTTTATACGTATGTAGCTTTGTTTATATAAAACTTATTCAACAAATCTTCTTTAAGCTCGGCGTCAGAGTAGCTGAAATGGTTTTGGACAGAAGTAAAATTATAAAGAGAGATTTTTTTTTCTGGAGAGCGCTTTTATACTGATAGTGTTTTATTTATTTTATTGAAGAAGGCGCCTTAAACTCACAAATCTATATAGTTAAGACGTTTTACCTGTCTGCCTCACTCTGATTATGATCTGTGGCAAAATGCAAATATAAAAGGAACTTTGAGTGCAAATAATTGAAGGGTGTTTTATCAAGCACTCAATCTTACAATAACGAAAATGTTCATTAGGGTTTTACCGAAAACAGTGGACCGTTTCGTAGCAAACCCTTAAGTTTCAGAAAGTTAGATGTAACTTTGTAATTGTTTTTGTCTATTATCATGAAAATTCAACCCTTGTCTTTTAGTCTATTATTCTAGAATAAAGTTATGTTATTCTTAAAACGGTTACGATTTATTGCGAGATAGATGAAATCGAAATTGTGTTTCTCTTCAAATATATGCATAAAGCATATATTTTGTGCACCGATGGCTTTAGTGTCAACGGTATTATCTACCAGATAACTTAAGGTATTTATTTATAACTAGCAACCCGCCCCGGTTTCGCACGGGTAGTAGAGACATCTTCAACGATCATCATCAAATTTTAACCAATTTACATAAAACGTTAACAAATTATACACCTAAACCTTCCTCATGAATTACTCTGTCTATTGGTGAAAACCACATGAAAATTCGTTTAGTATATATTTTTTAGATATTTTGTCAAAACGCCTCTTTTTTATGGAGGCCTAACTACGCCATTTCTATTCAAATGCGTAGCAGATGTTATTAATCGTTTTCAAAAAAAGGAGGAGGTTCTATGTTCGGTTGTATGTTTTTTTATTATTTTATATCTTTTCTATATTTTACATTTAAGAAATAGGAGAGACCCCCACTAGTCATTACCCACCGAAACCTGTGAATAATGAAGTGAATATTAGAAACTGAACTGTCATACGCTTTGTTGTAAGTAGCATTTTGTAGGTTTTAGATTGTTTAAACAATCTATTTTAATCTAGCTACCCGGCCACTCGTTGCTGTGGCCAAATAATTTTCAATAAAAAAAAATATTGGGACTATAAATTGAGATAAAAACTATCCCGTCTCTTAAGTTTAACTAAAATGCACACAGTGTGCAAACTTTAAAATCGTTTTATTATTTTAGGAGTTCATCGCTAACAAACAACGTGATACGAAATTTTTATATATAAATAAAGATTTATGTTCTCTTCGGCACGGGGAAGAATTTAGCTTTTTTATAAATAAGATTTTAAAATTTCTAGACAATCAGTTTTCAATGTTGTTTTTCTTTATAGCTACTAAAATAAAGTAAAACGCTTAAGTGCAGGACATGATAAAAACCACTTAAGTAGCAAACGAACCATTAAGAACTATCTTTATGTAATTCCATTAAAAGAGGACATGAAATCCCTTGTGGGTGGGATTACTTTCACCCCCGGCGGTCCAAAGGGGTTGAATGACACCCCAGTTAGTTGAGAAATCACCTGGTTAAATCGGACCAGACGACGTCAGTATTAATATTTTTCAGTCACTTGCTTTAATAGAAGTTATCCCTTATCTCTAACTTCTATCTACCATTATTATCACAATACATCATTCCATAATTTAATACATATTATTAAGACACCGACACATAATTTTCCTCGTCTCTTTAGACGGGGAAAATTGTGTGGGAGTGTCTTTATAAAAAAGAAAATTGGTGAATTAAAACACTTGTTTATCATTTAGACTATTATCCCTATTGAACCTTATCTTGTGAATAAATTTATTAATTTATATTTCACAAATTAATGTTTTCGTGAATGCCCTTCTTAGCGTACGGATTAAAGTTTCCCTGTTGTAACAATCGTGAGAACGAACGGAACTCTCGATGCCATCACAAACACATACAATATACATAGGCACTCTAATATCGCTGAACCACATAATAAATGTGCCTCATTTACTTCATGATATTCTACCATCCCTTAAATAAATAAAGTTGGGTACATTAAGTTATAAAATGGGTACACTCCATTCTCATAGAAAGATAAATAGGCACCTGTGTAATACATTTATTCTGTACTCTCTGAGATGAGGCTATATTTAGTTTAACGCAATTATCTGACCGCTTTACATTCAATTTGATTACTAACTGAAACGTTGTGGTTAATTAAGCTATAATAATTACCTTTGTATTATAGTTACCGCAAAGTCTACAAAAGATAAGCCTATATTCTATATTTAAGCAGACTCAGGTGTCCATGTTCTGGTATTTTAGCAGTAATAATAATAGTTTCTTGGCATTAGCATTATAATAGTTTATTTGCATTATACAGTTCAGCAATATCAATCAATATCTATTTTTGACCTCTGACGTAAAAAGGAGAGTTGTTATAATATAAGCCTGACACGTGTATTTGTGCGAGTGTGTATATGTGTCTGTTTGTGCCATTTTAGCTCCTAATCGGATCAATTTTGATTTAATTCTTTTTGTTTAAAAAGTGACTTGATCGAAAGTGTTCTTAGCTATAAGAAGAATTCGAAGATCATCAGCTCTTTTCTAACCGTTGAATCTTTTAAATGGGTATTTATAATTTATGATTGTTATCACTAGATATTACTTACCAGATGATTCAAAACCATGTATCCAATAGAAATTTTTAAGTTTTTTTGTTTTGAATCGTTTACGCGCTTAAATAAGAGGGCTCAGTAGAGAGGACTGCATGTCATTTAGTCTGAAATTGATCCCCAATTATTCATTATTCTGCACAATGAATCGACGTATAAATTATTACAAATTATAGAACACACGAAAGTTAAGAGGGTTTTTGCACTCAGCACTTCATTTAAACTCTTGTTTTTTTTTCATAAAAACGTAATCCATTTTTAATTAGTACACTATGTTTGTAGTTTACGATTGTAGTGATCTATATGTTGGTAAAAAAAGCATTTAACCAAGTTCTACGATTTGCTTTTTACATATAATTAACTTTATTATGGCCGATTCACACATATCAGTGAAGTCACAGTTCCGTCACAGTTCGGTCACAGTATCGGCACAGTACCGTCACAGGCCGATTCACACATTTCAGGTTTCATTTAAGGTTTTCCCCACCCTGATTAATCATTTTAGGACACTTTGAAGTTTAACAAGAAAGGAAGCTTAAGTCATCATTCCCAATTAAATGTAAAATATTTTCAGGATCTGATTTTTGAAGAAATCAATTTGCATCACGGATAAAATCCGACACGAAGTGTCAAACCTGTCAAACATATTGCGCGCGTTTTGTTTAAAAAGCTAATATGTGCCTTCGCGAATACTGGAGACAAACATTGGAATTGACATTTGCATTCGCGAATATAAAAAAAGCCCAATATTCGTTCCATCACTAATAAGTATACAGTAGTATTATAAAAACAGAGTGCAAATTAGCATGTGTATATGTGGAGGGTAATCTCCGAAACTACTGCACCTATCTCAAAGTCCACTTAAAAGATACATTAGTCCAAATGGATATACAAAACATAAGACATATTACAGAAAATAAACCGATAAGAGTACAAACTTTGCTAGCGATCCACAGGTATTATAAAAATGTTTTATCACATATTAGAAGTAAAAATGAACAAGTTATTTCAAAAATGTGACCATATTTTCCGAAAATAAGTGCTAAAACTCGGTCCCTCTATTAGAAGCGACTTTATTTCCGCCAGCGTTGGACGTCATTTCCCGCAGCTGAAAGTGGTGGAAGCGGTTCAGTTGGAATATGACATCAATGGTACTTCCTGTCTATAACGAGACTTGAGACTAAGTTATCGCAGATAACAAGTCTTTTCGTTTGTAGCACTTTTTTACGTATTAAAAGTGGGCTTACTTGAAAACTTTTATATTTTATTATCTTTCGTCTTTTCTTCTATTCCGACACAAGGCTATGTTTTAAAAGTTTACATTGTTTTATGGTTTCGCAAATTAAAAATCTTAAACTATTATTTTATTAAATAAAATTATATCGATTTTATAATGTTTTTGTACATCTGGTACAAACACTTAGCAGTAGTAGGTACTGCTAGGCCACACTAAATAATCACATAAAATACAGCGGGCTTATAGACAAGAAGTTTAATTTTCCGTAATTAAACTTTCTAATTATTGCTACAAATTCGAATGCTTACAATTATGAATTGAATCACACTTTTAAGTATCTCCACCCTAAAGGGCACCTCAATTTTCTTTTTTTTGCTGACTACGGTTCCATTCGAGAAATAGCTTTCATTTTCAATTCATGCTTCTGGTTTTATTTTAAGGTTGACAAGGCCATGTAGATGGCCACTTAGTAACATAAAAATATACACAATATTCAATACTTATACCCTGTCGGGCACAGCACTGGGTGATTAGGAGAGAGGAAGAGGGTTTAATGTTTTAATGATCAGGTCACACTATGTGTATATTTAAACTTGTACTTAAATAAAATTATTTTACTTTTTAGTTTTATTTATATTTTTAATATTGCACTATTTTCTAAATTACTTAATTTTTGTTTTTTTTTGTGTTTTTGCATTTATTATGTTATTTTTAAATATTTTTTATTTATTTAACTATTTTATAAATTGTTATATATTGTTACTACCAATATATTTAAGAGTTAAGGTTTTACTATTTGGTAAATCCTACTAATATTATGAACGTGAAAGTTTGTGAGGATGTTTGGATGTTTGTTACTCTTTCACGGCAAAACTACTGAACTGATTGCGATGAAACTTGGTATGTAAATAGCTGGAGACCTGGGTTAACATACAAGCAACTTTTAATATGATATTCCTACGGGATCGGGACTTACGCGGGTGAAACCGCAGGGCACTGCTAGTAATGGATAAATACGAAATACCTGAAGTGTATTTACGGAAACATTAATAGTAATCATCATGTTAATACCTAGTTAAATATAGTATATACTCCAAGCGGTTATTGATTTTATGCAAAATATTATACCTTTGATAGGATTTGTTAATTGCTGCTTTGATCGTTTCCAACTTAACAGCTTCGCATCTCAGTTTACACTAGTCCATATCTATTAGCTTTGTAAATTCTATAGTAATTATCTTGTGTTCTATGGTATAGATATATATTATTATGTTAATTAAAACTTTATGGTAGATTACTCACAGATAGCATACTTAATTTTGCTTTGTTATATATAATATTACATGTTATTTAACAACCAGTTTGATACTAAAATTCCTACTTCTTGGAGAAGCGATACTAGGGAAACCTAGGGATAGAACGAAATTGTATAGGGTTGTTGAGGAGGCCAAGACCCTCAAAGAGTTCTAGCGCTGAAGGAAGAAGAGAACATCGAAGGCGTCGATCCTACTGAGGCATAATCTATTCCTGTGCAGTTTTGTCACTTCTAAGTCCATTATTTTATGGTTATCACAAAGGTTAACTGCAAGCATGTCATAGAAGTTTTAAACTTCGACCAAACATATTTTTACATTTATTTAAGTTTCTTAAAATCAGAACTGATTCATGTTTTCTGTTAACCAGCATGTTGGATGGCATCTCACCAAGAAGACTGAGGCCATTGCGAGTTCATTTCTTGTCTTAAGTAACAACTTATTTCAATCTAAAAATTACTAATTTATTCCTCTGACTCACAGAAAAGATAATAATCAACATGAAAACAATCATATCGCGATGCAGAACCAGTAGTTACGAAGAAGTTCGTCGTCATAGTAAAGTTGAAACAGGATTAGTATTTAAATATACGTTCGTTAATGAAAACAGCCTATAATATTTTAATATTAACATTGTTTAACACAAACCTAAATAAACAGTAAGTAATCTAGACTCAAAACACGACTAGCACACTCACTACCCACTGAAAACGGTCTCGCAATTAACGTAAATTTACATAGTGAAAAAATATCAAAGCCAAGCAAATTTCAATACACATTTCTGTACAAAACTTTGAAATTTTAGCAGTGGCTGTAACAACGAGGGTACATTCTGACTTATTAACATATACCCACATTAATTTCGCTACGAATACCTGTGTTTCTACATAACCCTTTGTATATCAGTTGCTATATGTATGTACGTAATTCGAGCTTGTTATATTCTTGCGGAATTACTCTGTGAAATATGTTAATAAGCCTCAAAGGTAAACTGGCAGCTGACATGATGATACGGGAATGCTCAAAAAGGTTTTTTATGTTGGTTGGAAATAATTTGCGTCGTAACGCTATAATCCTTAGGCAGTTTGTTCTGAAATATGTGACGTTAGTCGTAAATTTAATTGGTTATTTAGTTGCTCCAAATATCTACGTACATATCTTGCGAAAAACTGTAAAAATTAAAATATATAATAACATAATTTTACCTATTTATACTATATCTATATTTAAATAGGTAAAGCCAAAACACTTCACTATTTTTGTCCTTTGTTTGCAAACAGATTTTTATAAATTTTTTTGTAACTATTGATGAGTTATGGTGATTGCAAAATAAAAACCGGACAAGTGCGAGTCTGACACGCGCACCGAGGGTTTCCGTTAGCAAACAAACTTGTATGTAGATAGTACGTCCATCTCGTAAATCAATTCTCGAAGACTTGACCGTTTTTTTCGAAAGACAAACTGAACATTACTGAATATAAGTTTGTAATCACAAAAACTATTTTTTTATGTCATATAACAACAAATTAACGACTTTCGGATTTTTTCCTTTATTTGTGCTATGATACCTTGCCTCTTACCAAATTTCATGATTCTAGGTTAATGGGTACCCATAGTTTTCGATTTACCTGCGAAATGTTCAAATTTGTTGAAATCTAAGCCTTAATGGCCGTATCTTTTGATTGTGTGGACTAGAAGCTTGATTTTTTTACAACTTCAAGGGACCGCAGACTTATGTATTGGGTTTTAATTTCAACTTTATGCGTCCACGGGTTCCTGAAGAAAGAGTCTTGACAAACAGACAGACAGACAGACGGACAACAAAGTGATCCTATAAGGGTTCCTTTTCTTCCTTTTGAGGAACGGAACCCTAAAAGGGAAACCTTTTTTCTAAATTATGGTCGAATTTCGAATGACGTTGTAGTCACCTATGTGCTGTACACACTTATGTACATAATAAGTGCAAAATCAAATTATTGCGCCAATAAAGTACTAAGTACATAATAATTACGGTGTTCAGTACACTAATGCGTTCAGAGTGCTAGGACTAACTCAATTCTGCAGTTAGTAGTAAATGACGAGCAAATACTTGGTTGCTATATAAACATGCGAAAGAGCTGGTGACCTAGGTGCGGGATGGTTTTAACAGCGTATTGATACTCATTAAATAACTATAAATTTAAAATTTAAAACACCCCCGACTCGGAAATCCCTTTAACGATTACAAAATGCCTTATATCATTTTGGAAAAGAGCTGATACTCTCACACTGCTGGACCGATATTAACCAAACATAGCTAAGAACCACCGCCAGTTAACTGATTTCAAATGAAAAAAACCGCATCGAAATCGGTCTATCCGTTTGAGAGCTACGATGCCACAGACAGACACACAGATATCGACGTCAAACTTATAACACCCCGTCGTTTTTGCGTCGGGGGTTAATAAAAAGAATAGAACTGCTTGAGCATTTCTCTATTTACATCTTCTTAGGTGAGCGCACGTACTTGCATCATCATTTTAATTAAAAAAAAAGGTGTGTGTCAGCTCCGACCCACGACTGGAGTTTACAATTTACTGTAGGTTCACAGTATATATTCTATATATATATACATACATATATATTTTCTACATAAAGGTATATTACACATATCTACTTACATGCGTCGAGGATAAGTAGTAAACTCCAATAAAGCACAAAAAGCACAACAAAGCGTTAAAGCGTTACGCTGCCCTCCGATCACTAAATTTTACTCTTCATATTTTTTTCATACCGGCCGCCTTATATGAAAATCGATTCTTAAGGAGTAAACTCCAAAAATGTTAATAATTTCATAATAAAAAAATATTCTAATATCTGTTCTACAATACATTGGAAGGCATTAACTTTATGCAGTCGAATACCGCTGCTTTGTTTTACTAGAAGATAATTTTTTCCAGTAAAGTGACGAAAAGGGAACCGCAGAGTATAATACTCTCCTGTCTCGGACTATATATATATATATATATATATATATATATATATATATATATATATATATATATATATATATATATATATTTTAGTATAGTCCTCTCCCGTAGCTATAGAAGACCTTTCAAGTAGAGTGCAAAACGAGGTAGGTCGGTAACGACAATGGTTGTTGGGCCTACCCACCGATTGTCCTAGCAGGAACTTTGCCGGTGCCTTTTAATCTGACCAAGACCTCTTCAATTGACGTCGAGGTCACCTGCGGCTCGTGTGTTGAAGATCTGACTGTGTTCCTATGGATTGCTTTTTAGGTAATAACAAGGCCCCCTGCAGTTAGATCTCTGGTAAGAACATCGAGTAGTTATTTTCTTCATAGACTCGACTGTGATGTACCACTTCATTGGCCTTGGAGAGGTAAGGATCTGCTGGATGGATGACCATATACCCTTTTTGTTGACATGTGGTATGGATGCCAACAAAACGCGTATGTGATCAGTGTAAAAGGAAAGAAATATTTCTCTTCATAAATATGTTTTTAGAGATACTTTAGATTAATTTTCATTTCATGTAATTGAACTTAGTTAGACACTCTTCAGAATAAATTTTTATAAGGCGAAATTGTTCCGTGGTAAAGTATAGAACACTTCCCATTGCTAACAAAACATCAGCCAACAAACTATATTATTAAGTATTACGAGTATAATAAATGCTTTATCCGGATGAAAATATCCTCACAGAAAACCGGCAGTGAGGTAATGCTTGCATTGCTTTTATTTTTTTATTTATTTATTAATACTTCCTGCAAATACATTGCAAAAGGCGGACTTAATGCCATAGGCATTTTCTTCCAGTCAACCTTTGGGTGATGCAGAACTGTGTGTGGCAGGTGTATATTTAATAGTCATGAGATAAAGGAATTAAAAAAAAAATGTATTACATAAATAGGCCGAATGTACTAGGTATACATACATATATGGTAAATATATGTACTTTTCGCTGAGTGAGTGAGGTTACCGGAGGCCCAAACCCCTTCCTCCCCCTCCCCCTCTTCCACCCTACCCTCCACCCCTCCTCCCTTCAATCCTTCCCCTACTCCCACCTTAAAGGCCGGCAACGCACTTGTGACTCTTAAGTTGCAGGTGACCATGGGCGGCGGTTGTCATTTACCATCAGGTGACCCGTCTGCTCGTTTGCCACCTATACCAAAAAAATAATATACATATATATACATAATATACCTTTCACTTTCATGTAGACATGTTTACAAAAGAAGAGGGTCATATAGACAGAAAACGGATTAATATCTCTAGCCCCTTTAAAGCGTCGTGACCGCCAGCCCGTATCGTTATAATGTCGGTTGTTTCCTGTTAAGTTGTTCACAACAATGCCCCAACATATTTAAAGTCCTATTTATCAGCTGGGACGCAATCCAAGTAGCGTCGCTACTGACAAAGGGGTGAGAATAATGTTAAACTTATGCTACAAGTACCAATTCGCTTCCAAGTTCTCCATTCCAATGTGTCTTATGTACGTGTTACTTACCAAACATTTTTCTTGCTTTACTCGTTTGTTTTAGAAATATTCTTTACTAACTGGTACCAATACTAATACACAATAGGTACTATACAGACTTGCGGTTGCGGCGGTGTGGAGGGGAAATACAGGTCTAGTGGAGATCACGTCTGTTTGTCCACTTCGAAAACAGTTTAGGTGGTTGGATGCCGATGGTACAGTACATTTAAATCACTGTATCCGGTCTTAGTATCTGTTGCTGAACAAGGCTTGGAACTTGTATTTCAGCTATCAGCACCTCCACCTCTGAGCACGTTTACTATCTTCCAAGTTTTAAGAACTAAGATTTTTTATTATAATTTACTTAAAATTTTAATTTATGTCTGCTTATTTGTGTGCGTGTGTGGAGAGTGTAAATAGAGTATGATAATGTAAACATATATGCAAGCTTCAAAATTTGTTTTAAAACTAATTTTTTTCCACTAATGTATTTAAAGACCTGGGTTTCTTATTTAACAATCAGCAAAGCTAATGTGGTATCATTATTGATAGGGAAAAGTCATCAAGAATTTAGAAAAGCATAAAATTATTATTAACAACACTAATAGTATTTACCTCGTCCGTAAAGAAACGGTTATCAGTTTGACGTTAAGATGAAGGGAGCTTTTAACTGTCATCGGGCGGCCATGACCTGCTAATGCCAGTATGCCGTGAATCGTCTACCTAGTTCATTTACAGTGTATATTTGTGTAGTTATAGCACAAGGAAAATGCTTTTACGTTTTTATGGAATGCCAACCTTGCGTCGCATTATGTTGTTACTGCTCTTCTGTAAGCTACAGATAAATATTAGCAGTTGGCTTTCTTCAGGCCACAAAACGTTGATTTATAAGCAAATGGCTATGGTAATCGGTTATCAGTGTCAATAGGAATTCGTATACATGGTGTCACTAGCACTGTGGCGAATCTACGCTCGTGGTACTAGTTATTCGTGGTCTCCTTTGGGGCATTCCCAGTGGGGCACTTCTAATACAAGCAGAAATCTGAAGTCTCCTAACTGCTGTGATAGGTTTCGCGATGCGCAAGTGGCACCACAGGTGTTTACAATACTAAAAGGCGATGCTAAGCTCACAAACGGGTGTTTCAATCAGGCCGTTTAACTAAACGGACTGATTGAAACACCAATTTAACTAAATTTGGTTCATTAAGATTAAAATCTTAATCTTCGAAAGTGCAGTGTTTATAATATGAGGAACTTAGAAGTGCCTCAAATTTTAATATTTCACTAATAGGTTTAATAACGACATCGGGAAGATGAAGTACCTATCTATAAACAGTGTAAAAAATAAAACCAACATATAAACAAACAAAGCTCTTCGTTTTTCTTAGTGATGATAATTTGATCTATAAAATAATCATAATATATACTTATCTCACAAAGAGGCAAACAAATGAAGAACTTCAATTCAAAAGAAAATAAATAATCCCTTCGAAAATACCTATTCTTCAAAATAAATTTATACGTACCAAGTTGTCAGTATTATTTGTCTTTGAAATGTTGTTCGTCGATGTAAACATTTTAGCAAATAAATTAATTAAGCCGAAAGCTTATAGGCTTAATTCTTCGAGTGGGTGGCTCAAGTCAGTCAATTAATTTGTTTTAGATTTTCTTTCGCAATATTTTTTTTATTAAAATTCTCTCTTTGCTTCGATACCCATATCAGGGTATCAAGTTGTCTCTAAAAGTAATTTCCTACTAGTTTCCAATAACGAACAGTTTTTATGTCATCCTTTAGGTAAAACTGTAAAGAGTATGTAGCCAAAGAACTCAAAAACCTTTTGAAGACCTTATTGCCTTAGTTTCTTTTCGAGCTTGAATTTTTTGAAACGCCGTCCAGTTGGGTATGAGCATGGCGATGGTCTGTTGATGTAAAATAATGTCAGGAAAGGGACACGACGCATATTTGATGGACCCCTAGCCAAACAAGCAGGGTTTCGAAATTGAAATGTCAATTTTTAAATTCGCTAGTACAGGGTTGGAGGCAATTCGATTAGATCCTAGCGAAATTCCATCTTCTCATGGATCTCACAATTGATATAATATCTGTGCCTAGTACTCTGAAATGTAAAATTACATTGTATTGTCTGTTAATTATGAAATATTATAGATTATAATGCGGAACAGTGACCATATACGGGGGCAAAACTTCCAGGCACGAGGAGTGTAATAATATTTTCATGATACAAAGTAATCACCAAGATTCCTTTGTTATTTACTAGAATGTATTTGCAGGAAGTATTAATAAAATAAAAAATAAAATAATTATATACGGTTGTAGTAACACAGTATCCGAATCTATCAGGGGAACTTTATCAAGAAGTAGAACGTTTTACTGAGTCGGTTCGAAGACACCGAACTCCTGGGTATATAAATATAGGTACCAATATTTCGTGAGTCGAGTATGTACACGTACACATGTGCACTACACTGAATATTATTATACGCGAGAGCAGATCGCACACCTAGATCTAAAGGGAGCTAACTCGAAAATTTAAAATTTTACACACCATCGAATTCCTTATATATTGAGACTAGCAACCCGCCCCGGTTTCGCACGGGTAGCTAAGAATGTATTGATTTTTTCCGACCTCTTCAACAATCATCGTCATATTTCAGCCATTTTCCAAAAAACATTAATGAGTTATACACCTAAACCTTCCTCATGAATCACTCTCTATATTGATGAAAACCGTATGACTAGCGAACGGACTTTCCGTTCAGTAGCTATTGAGTTTATCGCGAACGGACAGACAGACAGACGCGGCGGGGGACTTTGTTTTATAATATGTAGTGATAAGGAATTGGATGGTATGCATAACTCAAAAATTGAAATTTTGCGAAATGCCATAATTCTGGTTTATTGGTCGGTAGGTCAATACCTACCGACCAATAAACAATATTTTTAAATAAACCAGATTTTAAAATACCATCACTAGTCGACGCTAGACGTTAAATTCACCAACACGAGTTCAACTTAACATAATAAAACAAATTATTAAGCATTAGGGAAATAACTACAAAAATAAATTTTTATCCCCAAACATGATTAAAACACACGATTCCTACAATAACTTTCTTTTAGCTCCTAATAAAAATCCAAAACTCCTGGACACAGTAGTAAGTTTTCCACCTTTTCTGAAAAAGTGCTTTTTGAGTTAATACCTGTTTAGATCTAAGTGTGTAAAATAGGTTTGTAACGCTTACTTAACGCTTTGAAATCAAAGTAATAATTTTGCTACAATTTTAAACCTCATAAAAACTTTCAACCTGAATTGATTTGAAAGCGTTTTCATATTTTTATAAACCACAACATTCTGTAAGAAGCTCGATTTTCCATGTTTATTTAATAGTATTTTTACTCTTTCTAAGGGACGCAATGGTCTTGGAAATATCTACGTGTGGGCGAGCGGTGACGGTGGTGAAGATGATGATTGCAACTGTGATGGTTACGCGGCTTCCATGTGGACTGTCTCTATCAATAGGTAAGACATCCTTACGAAACTCTAGTTTATATACTGTTATTGTGATTAAGACTGTAAATAGAAAAATGAAAAACAACACACATACGAACAAATTCAAATTCAATATCTTTATTTCATGAAATTGATCATCAATTATTCGAAATCGTCAATTTAAAGAATAATTATTAGAATATAAAATTATAGATCAACACACACAGAGTCACTTCAACAATAGTTTGCTTTGTCAAATGTAAAATTATTAAAGAAAAAACTGGATACTATCTTTCGATCTATTATCGCCCGTTTCCAAATGGTTGGGCCTTGTGAAGAGAAATTTGGGCAAACAAACTCACGGCCACTCTTTTAAAAAACCAGACAGTTTAACAATAATAAGTAAATTTTATTACATCATTTTGTTCTGTGTTATTATGTTTTTAAAATTAAAAGTAAATAAACTATAAAAAGAATATGACAATAGGGAAACTGAAAATTAAGGAAAAAATTAAAGAAAGAAAAGAAAAACATTAGAGATAGAAAATAAGAAACATATTAACTCACATTACATTTCTATTAGGTTGAAATAGCCTGTGAATCCAATACAATTCCATCCCAAGCGTTTTTATCCTGTATATAATCCACTACTGAGTAATAGCCCTTCAGGCATAGTTGTCGTTTTACTGTGGACTTAAACTGCCAATTGGCAAGCCTATTACCTTCAACCGGCGCCCGGTTGAAGAAAAGGGGTATTACTTAAATGGTATGGACTTAAAACCTTATGTTGTGTTCTCCTGTTCTGTCCACGAGGAAACTGCCACGTATCAGGCCGCTATTACCGACTTTAAGCAACTTTTTATACCGTTTTTAAAGAACTTCGTATGGTTATTAAATACTATAGCTATAGTGTAATTATATATTATTATAGTTCCATACTGTGGCCATATACTGTGTCTTACCAATCCCTCAATCTCTGCGCAATTCGTGCACACATACTTGCAGTCTTTGCCCGATATGAATATCTTGACGACTCTTTCAGAGTCATTGGCATAAGGCTAAGCTGGAGGAAAGTCGAGTGAAAAGCCTAATAGTAAAAGTAAAGCAAGTTAAATGCGTTGTTCAAAACGCTGCCAGAAGCACTTGGGTTGTCTTTGTCCAGTGCTGTTCGTAGAAGTTTGTGCAGCGCCCGTTGCAGGAAAATCCCATCGGCCACCTCCTTTCCTGAGAGGAGAGACATACAGGCACTTCCTCTCTCTTCTGTTATAAGGCGTTGGAGTTGATTATGTTACTAGTATACTTCAAAATTAATGTTGCTTATAATTACATTGTATACGTACGCCAAACATAACTAATATTATATAAAGTGACTACGTACATAAAGTCATTAAAGTCATTTTCTCCTTTTAAACCACGACGAATTATGTACATAATTCATCGCAGCTTTTTTAAATAAATTTTGACTTAATTTAGACTGATACAAAGTACATAAATTAAACTTGCTTAAGTTGACCTAGTTGGCCAACCCCAAATTGTCTGTTTATTAATAAAATAAACGAACAAACATTAATCTGAACTTAGTTTAATAATAATTACTCTCTCGGGCCACGTTGACGGCGAAATATTACAAAGGCTGTTTTCCTGACAAATGATGAATTGTCAGATTTATAATTATGATAACAAACGTGATATATAATAGTATGTAGTAACATTGTAAAATTCATCATCCTCCGCGCCTTTTCCCAACTAATTTGGGGTCGGCTTTCAGTCTAACTACGATACGGCCGAACGTTGATATATTCATATTATATACTGGCCGTGGTTGTGACCACGGCCAGTGCAATCTAGTCAAAATATCAGGTAATTAAAACGTATGTAATGCCTATTACGTGATCGCGTTAATTCCCGTTAATTTAATTATACGTCATGGAACGCGGAAGATTAAAAGTTAAAATTATCAGATATTAAAAAAAAATCTAGTCACAATCCATTACGTTATAATTTCAGAAAGCTTTTCATTATGTTGCCAATTTATTTAAAACATTTTAGTAACAATAAAAAGCTACACAGATGAAGTATATTATGTTGACCTGGAAATGTATGGCTTGATTTATGTTTCAAATACGTCAATGAAATAAAACAAAATACTCAAAACTGAATGAATTATGGTTGGACTATGACCACCAGGCATTCAAGGATTCAAGTAAATACAGAATGTTTTTTTTAAGTGGTCGTGCATGGCCAAATCCGAAACTATGAGGAATAGCGAAATATACTCAAAGAAGTCTTCGAGCCTGATTTTGATGAAAACTAAAACTGCATTATTGGAATCTTAAAAAATCAATATTCCTACCCAAGAATCGAACTCATCGATTTAGAAACAAACATTGTATTATTACACTATTCGATAGTGTCGTAGCTAATAAAGAACGAATGCTGAAAAGTAATGACATACGATAAACTTAAGGAATTCACCCTGTATACAGGCTGTTACAGAAAGTTATGTTAGCGTTATGTCTAAACGACAAAATAGTAGATTAATTTAAAAAAAAAAGGCTTTTGAAAAAAATATATTTTGATAATGTTATTCCTGGTGTAGTATTTCTTGACTATGAATTTTTATGTCATTTTTAAAGATTTTTTTTTTTATGCAGATATTTTCAGAAAAATCTGGACAATCCATCAATATCTTTAATATTAAATACCCATAGTTTATATCAGCCCTCTTTCTTACGAAATATATAAATAAATATAGCTTTATCGGTGAATTTTCAAGTTTAATTTGTCAGTTTCAAAGTAAGTTTTATGTATTAAAAATCACAGATTTTCTTAAAAATGTTAGCGATTTAGGTTATGTACAGAGTCTACTATACGACCGACCTTTCTATAACAGTCTGTTTTTAATACTGGTAAGTACTCGTGCCCTAGAATAACAGATTTCAAACTCATACAGCAGTGGCTATTAGTGCAAATTTTTTGTGTCAGAAAACCAAAATTCTACTTATGAATACGCGATTTCTGAGTGCATAGCCTTGAAGTTAGCTACAAGTAGCTTCGATTGATTTTTTTTTGTGTCCAAATGATTAAAAGAGGTAAGGGCCGGAGGCGGGAATGGAATGGTAGGATATTAGATTTCTAGTCTTTCTTCAGCGACAGACGCCCCTGGCCGGAATATCCAACTTCAATCCGGTCATCTTTGAATAATTACTGTAATATCAATTAATAAATATTCTGTTAAGCACCTAAATTGACAAACGGTAAACCGTTTAAACCGAACTAAATTCAGGCTTCGTTACTCGGAAAGGAAAATCTAATTATGTAAATTTCATTCTTCAAAACTTTCTCGCCTACTGATAAAGTCTAGCTACGTAATTTTATTTTTCTTAGTTAGGTTAATTGACCTTGAATTAACGGATGAATCTTTTATTAACTTAAATCAAATAGTCGCCTAGAGAAATACAAGCTTTGCTAATTGCTAACTTACCTAATTACTTTACGTGGCCTTTCGTGAGAAATGGTTGCGATTGCAATATAACTCACCCGTGTCACTTACTTCTTTGTATTATATTTAGAATGTAACTTAGAAGAACGAGAGTGCGTTATAGAAGATTGACAAAGTTTTGTAAAGACGTGATGTCAAATTCAACAAGTCACCAAAAGTAGTAACGGTTAATGGGCAGGTGCATAAATCAACAATAAATTTGGCATGATGCCAACACTGTCCATAAACGTATACTGCATCGGAATCAATAACATTTGAGTGACGACGATTTTTCTACAAGATACACAAAAAAAACAATTAGTGCCAAGCCTAACAACCGACTCTATGACTCGAAAAATTCTATTTTACCTTATCATTTACAAAATCATTAATCATAAAGTATACAGTAGTATATAGAATCTGCACTTCAAAAAACTGTACCTTTTAAATTCTGTACCTATAAATCACTGCAGCCCATTGCGTAGTCGCTTTCTTGTTATATTATGGTAGATACAGATACAGGGCGAATTAATCCTTCAACACAAAGGGATGTTTGATGTTCAGATGTTGAATAATAATATGTACGTACATATATATACAAGAGAGAACTTCTGAAGCACGATGCAGAATCAGTGGGTTCGAAATAATTCTAAATTAGCTACAGAGCGGCTGTATTCGCTTGCTATTTGTATGAGTGCAAAATAATCAGACATACTACTATTATTTCAGTGTTGTGTTGTTCTTTTTGTAGTACTGAACTTGTATTTTTAATATAAAGGTAAGTGACCTTTATATTAAAAAGTAAAGGGTAAAATGTTTTCATAGTAGGACTTGAAATTTTGTCGTCTTTGCCATTACTAAGGCGAGAAAACACTCTCTGTCTGCCTTTAAGGTCGAAGAGGTCAAGACCGAAAAAGACTACTTAACATGGGTCACGCATTATTGCTAGTATTCTTGTTAACCCCTCTATTGTGTGTGTTGGGAGTGGGTTCACGACGAGCGGTAATAAGTAATTAACAGTGATTTGAAGCTTAGTATATTTTAATACTTATTGTTATCATTTTGTACAGCTTGCTTTTGCTTGAAGAAAGAGCTTAAAATAAATGCAATGAAGGGGCTATCGAACACGCAAGAGTAGTAGTCAAAGTGAATCTACTTCTGAGAATGTAGTTTTTGGCGCAAGCGTCATACCATGCTATAGTAGTTCAGAGGAGAGGTGACATCTGCAGCGGTATACTGATCCTAGTCCTTTCTACTAACGTGAATTTCCATGCCTAGCATTTCTACCATAACAATATAGTACAGTACATTATTTGAATCAAACATAATTCGTTTCTAACCAATATAAGACCTTCAACCATGGTACCTCTTGTCCCTTGCTTTGCTAAATCGTGAAGTGAATTTATAATATTTCTAAATCGTTCGATATATTTCTGATTAAATTCGTCGCTGGTCTGAGGCAATTTAACTTCTGTAGGACTCGCTAAGTTTCTTCGTCGGTGTTTTTAATGTTTGGTCGTCTTCGTCACTGTTGATCGATGATCCGAAATGTGGCCAATAGGTCCCATACCCATTGGTCCTAAAAAATAACTCTAATCAGTGGCGAGCACAATAAACCAGCAATGGTCGCAGTGATAGTAGACTCGAATAAATAAAGCACACCGGAATTCTATATAATATATAAAAAAAACAATTACCACATGTATGATGGAGCATCAATTGAGCACGCACGGCTTAAAATCAGTCAAATTAGTTGGCAGGCTGGCAGGATAAGGTTTGTATGAAAGATTTTTTTTGTACAATCGACGGATATATTGGTTTTAATAACAGTGTTATAAGAAAAAAACGGGCATTCTACTGCCACATGTTTCCAGGCTTAAAGCTCTTGCAATCAATGTATAAAAAAGTAAAATATTTTGTTATTGGTCTTTGGAATGTTATTTGTAGTTATCTTAATGTTGTGCAATTTTCTGGCGCTGCAATCGGGTTCTAGAAAATATATTTATTTTGACGTAAGTTTTATTGCTATTTTTTTATTTTAGTGTCTTTGTTTTGTCGTCGATTTGTCAATTGTGACCAGAAAGAAAATAGTAGTAATATGTAAATATAATCTATTTTGTAAAAGACAATAGAAATATTATACGGAAGCAAAGTCGTACGCAAAAGGCAGATGACATATTCACTATCATCCCAAAATAACATTCAAATATTTCACTATACCATACCAACACTGTGAAAGTTTATACATAACCGTTAATTAGTCTGAGGTTACACTTTAGACTTAAACGTAAGGATCCTAGTAGAACCCTACTTTACATACTATCAAACACAACACGAGTCAAGAACAGTTATAATTAAATCTGTTAAACATTCAACATCAAAGACCTTTACTGACAGCGTTTCTAAAAGGCATTTCTCATAGGCATTATTTAATAAATTGTATAGTAAACATTATATGTATATTTTAATAAACTATGCATATATTACATATGAGGGACGACTCCTTAATTAAATCTATACCAAACTTTGTTAATTTAACCTTCATACGTAGCACCTAAAATGTAAGCAAAAACGAAAAACACTGCCTATTCATAATACTTAGCTTAGGTGATGTTACAGCAAAAGAAGTCTTGCTTTACATCCACATTTGATAGTTGAAGTTTTTGAACCTTACACTTGTTATACAGGGTGTATCTGACAATTGAACACTTACTTAAATCACTGAAAGTTCATGACTCTAATTTGAAAATTCACAAAAAAACTAATGCGTGTCAGTTTTTGTGGATTTTCTCAATAACGGAATGTATAATTCCAAAATAAAAAATGTGTACGATTTAAAATCTTTAGCTTTACATATTCCACCTGGTTTTATGAGAAACGGAGGTAATAATACCTGGAAATTCAAACGGTCATATTTTTTGTAACTGTAAGCTAGAGTCATTTCAGTGATTTAAGTATGCGTTCCATTGTCACCTTGTCAGACCCACCCTGTGTGACAAGGTGTTTTACAAAGGTGTAGACATATTTTAGAGTCGTAAAACGTATAGCACTAACATTTTTTTTTAATTTTTAAGACACCTAAGAAACCTTATTTCGAAACAGGCAAAATGAACTTGAAAATTTAAACTTAGCTTTCGAAGGAGAAAAGGCTAATATGAATGAAACTAAACCAACTATTATAATATACTTTTTAATTTTTAGTGCGGTATATTCGTCGGAAAGTGTAGTCAAAGAATCCGAGAGACAAATTTAAGTCAAATAAAAGACAAATAATATTGGGTCAAGGCAGTCATCATGTTGAAATTAAAATTCCTTATTTTATTTCCAGCGCTATCAATGACGGTCAGAACGCGCACTACGATGAGTCCTGCTCTTCAACACTGGCTAGTACCTTTAGTAATGGTGCCAGGGAACCCAGCACTGGGGTAGCGACAACGGATCTATATGGAAAATGTACCGCGACTCACTCCGGGACTTCGGCCGCGGCGCCTGAGGCAGCTGGCGTATTTGCCTTAGCATTACACGCTAAGTAAGTATACAGCCCCTTAGTAAAAGTATTTTTTGCTTGAGAATCCTATATAATCATAGTATATTACTTATTTTTATTGATCTAATGGGATCCAGTCAGGGTATCTAAATAGATCTAGATCTACATACTGAGTATTACATAATTAGTTTTACATACTTTACATACAAGGTTCTTAAAACTTAATGTTGATACGAAGCACTGCAATATCGAATGTTTATAAAAACATAATATTGTAAACTTAAGTCTGGCTTCAAAAAGTTAGAGTTAAAAAAGAAAAACAAAAAAGAAAAAGTAATTATCTTTACTGTGATTGAGACCTTATAACCTTACCTTATACAAAATAACTACCACAAATTTTCATTACCACTTCTTCATTCATAACAGACAACACTCACACCTGCACAAATACACACAAACACATACGACGTACTACATTCTGTGAACTAATTTACCAGCACTAGGTAATCGGGGCTTATGGGGATTATGACACTCATGAGCTGGTTGATAGGCTTGCACCCGTACAAACAACACTCTTTATCGCTTTTTTGCTATTGCGTGCAACTTGCGTGCTTCCGGATTACCCAACACAAAACAATAAAGCATCAAATCCACACTTTTTTAAGCCATGGTTTATTTTGTACAGGTTCCACTTAAACTAAAGCATTACTTAACACGTTCACGTCTCGTGAACACAATTTATAGCACTTTACCTTTGCTAGCACTGTTCAGTTAGGTCGGACAGGAGAATAAATGTATTGAGCTGTTTATCTTTCAAAGTGGATAGACTATTACCCTGGGGTTGGTTGAGCTCTTGTGGAGGGATTACTACGGATTAAATGTGTCTACTTTTATATCATGAATAAAGTGCCATTTGTGTAAATGTTTAGTGGGTGTACAGTGTTGGTGAAACCTGTGAAATGAATGCTTTGGCTGGTCATAATAATATAAATATATAGGTTATTACTGTTAGTTTATAAGTAAAATTTATAAAGTGTTGTTTCTATTTCAGCCCAAGTTTAACATGGAGAGATATCCAGCATTTGACAGTGCTAACATCAAAGAGAAATTCGTTATACGACGCTAAGGTAAGGAAAATAGTCAGAATATATCTGCATAAGTTATTCACTTCTCAAATTTTGTAGGTATAAAACGAAAGTTCCATAACTTTTTTTTGTAGTGAAAACTTATTTAGGCACGTCGGGCACTTTTGGTATGGGGAAAAGCACTGAACTCGCGTGACCGTCACGCTCAGGTACATGATGTGTGTGTGTGTGTTTTCACTTCTGACGTGTAGTCCTACGACTGACAGTTTTTTCCAATTATTATGTATTGAAGCGACGAATCGTTCAACGTACCTACGAATGGTAGTGATATTAAAGTGAAGAAATTAAATATTTACACCTTAATATTTTATATTCTTATTTATTTATTAAGAAAAAACAGACAGTTAAATCAATATCAATTGGAGAAGGTGATCTTCTGAGTAAATAGACTAACAATGGTTAGGTTCAGCTAAACCGTAAGTACATACCTATGTTCTCGGGGACTTCCTTCCTAGGGTATACCCGAGTCCCTTGCATAGACTCATTTGTAACTGAACACCGTGTGGTTTTAGTCGGTTCGATTCCGACATACCATTTCACCGGTGGCCCCGGTGGGGTGATGACCCGTGGGGGTTTCCACACGATAAAAAAGGTACATACCTATAATTAACAGTGTCAGTGGTATCACCGTGCCCCACCGCGTCTGTCTGTCTGTTCGCGATAAACTGAAAAACTACTGAACGGATTTTCATGCGGTTTTCACTAATAGACAGAGTGATTCATGAAGAACATTTAGGTGTATAATTTGTTAAAATTTTGTGTAAATTTATTGAAATATGATGATGATTGTTTAAGATTTCACTTCTACCCGTGCGAAGCCGGGGCGGGTTGCTAGTATAATATATTTTAGAAAACTGTATCTCCAACTTTAAGCAAACAACGCGTTATGACTAAATAAAATGATTGCTTCTCTTTAAACAAATAAAATTTCTATTAATTATTACTACTTTCACGTTTAAGAGTATTTGTTGTCAAGCCCATTCCACTTCATTCACTCTTCTTCGCTCCACTCACCAACCACCACCACCAAAATATATTAAATACAATATAATTTCTTGTGAAACGAAAGTTTAAAAATTCATCAATTGGTCTTTGTTTCCGGAAGTTCTCATGGACAAACCTCTGAAAGTATCATGTATATGTCACAACAAACTGTCTCGCTGCTTCAAACTGTATCAAATATTTAAGCAGGGATTACATTTTGCCCCTTTTTTTTTTTTGGTATTGGCTTTAGTTGTAAGCCGTGTGGCTGTATACAACTTTACGCGGGCTTGAACACATTTTGCCCCATCAACCTTCTTCCAGATATAAGCAGTTAGAAAATAATTATACCTACTCCTTTTAAATTTTATCATTTAAGTTCACGTAAAAATTATTTCGTGTGGGTGTAGAATTCAATGAATTAAAATTGTTGTTTGTTTACTACTTGTTTACTGGTTTCGTCTTAAAATACTGTTAGAAATTATTTATTATTCCTTTGAAATCAAAGTTTTAAGCACAGTTATGAGAATTTCTCTCTGTTTTCAAAGAAACATCAAATATCTCTGGGTTTGTTATTAATATAAAATTGAAAAGATTAGCCATTGTTCCTTAACAAACAACAACTATTAATGGTAACCATCCATTGTTCTAAACACGAAGGGTAATAATAAATGAATATATTGACCTTGCTAATATCACAATATTGACAATTGCTTCTAGACATATTTATTAAAGCAAACTTTAGAAGACTGTGGTTACTATACGTACAACAATACTGCTGGCATAAAGTTGCTTTTCGATGGTGTCGGATAAACGGACTACATGGGGAGATACCGGACTACATGCGGTTGGTGTAAACCGATAGCAAAACCGATCCATTAACATTTGCATTAATGGATATCACTGTTTTGCTATCGGTTTGAAAAAGATTTTAATCTCTAAAGCGCTGGTTGTCATATCTTAGGGAATATTTATAATAGTATGCAAGCAAGCAATAAAATATAATCTAATCTACAGACTAGACATGGTAAACGAATTTACATTACTCAAATTAAACCTAGATCCACATAATAATTGAAAATCACAATTATCAAGTTTTTGTTATGCTCTCCGTGAAGTAAGAAGACTGCCGACATACAAACTGCACTTGCACGTATTACGCCTAAGCTTTCACATGGCTTAACTACAGAGTCACCCTGTGGGGTAATAGCACGAACGTGCCTGCATTGTTCATTATGCAAAAAAGCTAATTGTTAACATAGACTACACAGAAAGTTGCAAACCATATTTACAAAAACTAAAAATGCTAGAAACTTGTAAGTTTTTTAGGAAACAAGGAATTTTACACAAGAAGATAAAAAAATAGATTAAATTTACCAACGCAACGTCCCGATTAAAAATGCATTCAAGCAGAGGGGCTGCTTGAATGCATTTTTATTCATAAAACATCTACAATAAATTACCTACCTAATAATAAAAGTGAAGAAAAGGGACAGTGTATTTAATCATAAATTAAAACATTTTTTTTGTATAAAAATGCTACTCCAGTATAAATGACTACTTAAATGATAAATTCTAAACCTTAAGCTTATTTTTAGAAACTAAATAGCTGCTCTGCTCAGTCTCCTACTTTTGCTGTGCCCGACAGGGTTCATTATTGTCACCAAACCTTTTAATTTCGGATCTTTTGTATGTTACAAATATGGAGTGCAATAAAGATTGAAATTAAAAATAAGATTAAGAGTCAGGCAGAAGATGAAACTTAGATATGCAACATTATACTTAGATTCCCACTCTTCGACTTCTACCCATTCGCTATTCGCATTCGAGCATTGTGTACGTACCTTTTCGTGATGAAAACTTATTACTAGTACACTATGTCTTGTTTATTTAGAAAAATAATTTGTAAATCATATTGAATCGATTCTACATCAGATTGCATTTTAATATTTGACAAATTAGACACTTTTCATCTACCTCAGCTCTTATCATTACATTTTAAAAGAGGATACATTACGAGTACAAATCTGTTAATTTTCCACATTCCAGGGTCGGTTCCACTGGACAATGAATGGCGTGGGTCTGGAGTTCAACCATCTGTTTGGATTCGGGGTGCTGGACGCAGGCGCGATGACAGCTTTATCGGCTAAATGGCACTCAGTGCCACCACGATACCATTGTGAAGCTGGATCTGTTACTACACATACGTAAGTAGGGCGGCAGTATTTCACAAAAATTTAGAATATCCACCTGCTGTACCAGTCAGAATTACGTTGAATAAAAAAATCCCTTTCAAATAGTTAACAACTTATAGTTCAAGAGATAAATTCTGACGCTGACGATTTATTTTTGGATTAATTATGACTACAAGTTCAAAACTCGATCCCAAATTTTCTAGTTTTCAGTCCAACGTCCCGAAAAGGCAGAGATTGAAAAAATATTTCTGTGGCTTACTCAGGGACATAGCTGTTGCTCCTCTTGCGAACGACCGGCCCTGGTAACATCTTGATTTGAAATAGCATTCTTAACAAACGTTCTAAGAGACAATATTAATTTGTATACCCAATTATGCATGCATTCCACTTTGCCCCACCAGTGGGGCTTGGTGTGGCAAAGTGGATTATTCCTTTTAATCATGAGATTAGTTGTAAGTCGATAAAGTGCTACATATGATTACACAAAGAATATTGACTTGATCACTAATGGATAATTTATATTATTAGTACAAACTCTGATATAATTTATTTATACTAATTTACTATAGTATGATAGGTATATTTATACTGGTGCAGGACTCATACTTTAGACTACGTAATATGTACTCTATACATTTAGTTTTTTGTGTTGGGAAAGGGAACCCGAAGCGAGAGAGGGGAAGAAGAAGACAGAGAGCTCCAGTTGTTTTTATTTTCCGAGATTATAAAGCGAGAATTCTACTTATTAGCCAGGACCCGCTCGGTCGTGCATCTACTGCATTAACTGAGATGCCTCCTCATAATTCCTGCTTCGGTTTTGGCATCTTATTAGAAAGTTTTTAGATTATTATCTTTTGGAAACTTTATATTATCGTTTGCATTTTCAGGGAAATTCCCTCAGAAGGTACTCTAACGTTACAAATCGAGACAACAGCGTGTGCCGGCACGCCTAGCGAAGTTCGCTACTTAGAACATGTGCAAGCAGTGGTCAGTGCCAACGCGACTAGACGCGGAGACTTAGAGCTGTTCCTCACCAGTCCTATGGGCACTAAGTATGATGTTGTTTCTACTTAACCAAGTAAATATTACATATAGAGAGAACTATACTATTTTAGTAAAATTCCTTCCTTATACCCCAGTTGATTGTATAATAGATTTAGTCTAGGAGGAGGTACCTTTACATTGAATTCAAATCAAAGACGAATATTCGAATCGTAATCAAGGTCAAGTTCGAATCACTTTTGGAATAAAAATGACTTAAAAGCCTAATTTATTTATTATGTTAATACGTGAAGAGAATTCTTTGTACTTTGTGTAAAAAGGGGTACCTTTTGATTGTCATATTTGGAATACTTAAAGTTTATGTGTAGAAAAAGTGCAGAAAGCTACAATTTTAAATAAACTGAAAAATTTATGAATTGAAAAATTATTTGAAAATGACTGCAAGAAGCTACAGTTGCTCTGTCATGCTACGGTTTATTTTGACAATAACAGTTTCAGCCTTTTTCGTGCACATTTGCATGCCTAATTTGGCTCTTTCTCAGGGCATATAATCCGATGTCTAACAATAGCTATCTTGGTATTTCAGGTCGATGATACTGAGCCGGAGGGCAAACGACGATGATTCCAGGGACGGTTTTACGAAATGGCCATTCATGACTACGCACACGTGGGGAGAGTCTCCACATGGTACATGGACCTTAGAGGTAACCACCCCAGGGTTTTTGAGGATCCCACTTTTTGAAATTAGTGTAATCCGCTAGTCATGTTTGTAATCGTTGGCAAGAGATTGAGCAGGTTTTTTATTTGTCAAAATCGATATGAAATCAGTAAGAAGGTAGTTTTATGAACATTAAAGTCGCATTGAACTTACTATTTAAAATGATTTAATCCTTCACGAAACTGTGTTAAAAAGATATAGCTGTTTAAACGAAAAAAACTTTACCAAATAGTCAACTTCATAAGCCCCAGTAACCATTAAACCTTTTGCACTCGTCTTGACTCAATTCCATCACTCGTGGCCACATGTGGACGGACCACGATCGGTCATCGTACACGATATAATATAATGCTTATAAATGTCACTGCGATTTCACCTCGATTTGAATGAGTAGCGTTTACATTAAACGATCTGATGCTAAATTATAAATGTTCAGGCCCGCTACAACGGCGGCAACAACCCGTCTGATTGGTCCGGCTTCTTCCGCGGCTGGTCGCTGGTGCTGCACGGCACCCGCACTCCGCCGTACGCGGGGCTGCAGCCGCAGGACCCACACTCCAAGCTCGCCGTCGTTAAGAAAGCGCACGAGGAGGGCTTAAGCAACTAATGGACCCGCTGAAGTTTGCTGGTTAAGGTTTGACGAGAGTTATTTTAAATTACAATTTTTTTTTTCAAAAATGACACTTTTAAGTTCAGGACCAGGTCTTTAAAAGCCAGAAATATGTATGTAACAGATTGAACTCCAGGAGCCGTCATCTCTTTGTAAAATTAATGTTGAAAGCTCATATTATGATAAAAAAGGAAATGATTGACTATGATTTAATCAGCCAAAGTATGTATATCTGGTCACCCTGAAGAGTCAAGTAATAATTATATTTTTTTTTAGGTTATTTACATGTAGTTAGAAAATATATAAAGACCTTGGCCAGCAAACAAGGACCTACTAACAACTGATGCAGGCATAACATGAACAACTAAAAACAAAGGAAAAATACTAGTTTTCTGCCGACTTCACCTACTTTCTCCCTTAACACTGATGTTGCCAGTTGCAAATGTTATGTCTGCTGCAAATAATGCCTTTGTCGAGGCTTGTATACTTTTGTATACCGTCTGGACAAATGCTCAGTTCTCTCCAAATGATTGTTAGATGTGCATGTTTTCAGGTGAACGGTAACGGTTTTCCCAACTGCACTGTTTATTGACCAATGATATAGTTTCCTTATTTATAAAGAAGAAAACACTTAATGAATACCGTTACCGTTTGATATAAATCTAACTAAATAAAGTGGCGATCAGAATGTACACTTTTGTTCATGAAACATGTGTTTAGAGGAATTAATTGGTTGGATTAATTCCTGTCCTTAATTTTACTATTTATTGCTTTTAATGTTTGTCTAATCGCCATTGTAATTTTTTTATAAAACAATCTAAGGAATTTAAGAACAAAGTGTGTCATTGTATCAGGAATTTGTGAGATCTGGGTATCTATTTTGTCTTTGACTGTACTACGTATTGTATGGATAGTGAAAAATATTTTCGTCGTGTGCTTATTTTTTTTTTGTTTAGGTGTTCGCTTGAATACTAGTCATTACTTTTTAATATTGTTTATTTTTTATTTATTTATTAGAGTTTATTTACATTTTATAATTTATGGGTCGTTAAATAAAAATGTTCCCACTAAAATAAATTTAAAAGAAATAAAAATTAATTAACAAAGTACAGTAAATATCAAAAGTGTTAAGTATAGAATTCATTCGTTGTTTCCTAAATTATAAATTTAAATGACGTTATTTTTATATCGAATACGTCGTAGAATGAGTTGATACTTATGTGAATTTTGTTCATCTTTAAAATATATCTAAAAATTACGTAGACAGACGGACATATCAGGTAATCTCATAATGTACCAAATGTAAAGAAATTATAAAAATGGTTTCTTTTTTAATATTATCGAAGTCTAACAAGATTTATGTTAACGTCACTTTGTTAATGTACTTTTTTTTTATAAAATCTAAGTAGAATTTTGTCATTCTACGATTTTTGTATATTTTTTATGTTTACCATTTAAAAGTGGATAGTTAAACAGATTTTAATGTAATAAAAATGAATTAAATGGTTGCGTTAGTTAGTTTTGAATTCAATTCAAATGGCCTTAATTTAACCCAGCTAAATGAAGCTCATTTGAATAATTTTGTCTTAAATAATACATAGTATCGAAAGATACATGCGTTAGAATATTTACAAAGAGTATATTAGAGAATTATCGTTATCGATTAAGATATAATAAAGCTATTTATATTGACGACATAATTAATAAACTTCCTTTTGGGGCCCACAAAAACTGAAAATGGTTATTTATCACATCCTCTTTGCATCTATTTTCTTAAATAATAAAATTATTATTAAAATAAACATTTCAGTCATTTTCACTTCCATAATGATAACCAACGTACATTATTTATTTTACATTTATTGTTTAATGGGCATAACAGTAGGTTTACTACAAAGTCGTTAGGATAATGGTTACCACATTAACAAAAATCATATAAAGAAAAAATATATTATGTACTATTATTATAGAAAATATAATGTGATTTGGTGTTGTATTTGAATTAAATGACGTTTTTGTAATCGATAATCCTTTCCCTTTAACGATTTTGTCTTTGGTGGTACCTGGCGCTCTTATTGCACGGTGCTAGTGAAAACAGCTCATAGATTTTATAATTTCCTTTGTAGATAAAAAATAAGTTTAGTTCTGAAACTTTACAATCGCATTGTAACCGCAGACGACCAATAGCAATACCAATTGACCATTAGGTTTTTTTTTATCTCATTATTCATACCTTCTCTAGGCGGGACTTAAATATGACTCTCATAGTACCGAGGTTTTAGTACACCCCAATTATTATATTAAAGGAATTCAGATTTAAGTACACCCGAATTATTATATTAAAGGAATACAGTTTCTTTGAGCAATGTTTGGTTATGAATCCAATCTTTTATTGGAGAACTAAGTACTTACCTGTTACTCTATATTTCAATAATTAATGAAAGTGGGTAAATTAAATGTAAAATTCTTTTACGTATTAACATTTTATTTTTATTAACAAATGTCTCTGCAGTTTGTATATCTTCAATAATATCAACTATACACAAGTACATTGGAATTACGTAGGTAGGTACATACAAAACTATTATAACACTATGTACAAATATGGAGCACATTCTTCTTAAAATTGACGGGAAACCTCAAATCAACAGTAAGTAATTGTAGCTGCAATACATTTTCAACTATTGGGTGAAAATTCGTTCTTTTTAATTCTTCTTAATTTTTCTGCGTCATTGTTGTCATACAGAAATATAATTATTAGTTGATAATTGTCCTAAAATATTATATTATTTAAATCAATCACGTGACATAATGACAAGGGTTTAAATATTTTCAGTTTATTTTAAGAGATTAGTAAAATTTAAAAAACATATTTCTGCTACTAACAATGACCCAGAAGTAAAAAGAACTAAGAATCACCTACTATATAATGTATAAATACAATGACTTACCTTTATTGGATATCACATCAGGTTTTATTGTTTATTTATTTTTGTATTTAGATAAATATGCTTTACATATAAATGGAATCTCAATTAAAATAGGTAGTTTTGTTATAAATCCATTCTTATATGACAACCTAAATGTTACCTTCGACGATACAACGTACAATGATGGGCAAGCCTACCTTTACGAAGACAGATAATAAGCATTAAATCTGCAAAATCAAATCAACCTTATGTAATAATTGGGTAATAAGTTAAGACTCTTCATTTAATCATATATTTGTAAATTATTAAGTGTATTTTTGTATTGTCTCTCACCAAACTTTATATTTTTGGGAGCAAAGTTGACGCAGGAAAAAATGTTTTTAATGGTTGCGTCGCAATTCGGAGCTTTTTCATCGAACTTTAATTTAATTTTGCTATTAAACCAAGAGCTACAATACACTTTGTGAGAATGGCTTTCTAAATATTTAGGTACAGAACACTTAAACTAAAACATAAAATACATATAAACACTACAAGTTTGTCATCTTCACTATACCTATCATTTACAGTTAATTTGGTACAGTCACACTATACAAACACACTTGCATTGATAAACACCATATTTTTTTTGTTTTTCACAAGTATTTCACAAGTAGTTCGTATGCTCTTCATCGAAGTCTTTGCTCCGTCCGAATGGCGTTTAAGCGACGGATCTTCTGTTTTGAATGACCATTGCACGCGCTTGTACCTATGCAAATCAGGTCGAACATCTTTCTGGCCGAACTGACTCGTTTACAAACGACTGCCACTTCTACTTGTTTGTGTTCTTTCAAACTGTTCTCGGTGTCCTAATATTCTACACCAACTAGGTATATATGATGGTTTACAGTTTTATAAGTGTTGTATGATTATTCATACAAGGGTTAAACCCCCATCTCGTTGTATGGCTTGCCGTTCTGAACGTCGACATCCACGCCGCGCTCCGAGATCCCGTTGAGGCCGTTAGTGTGCCCACGGGAACTTAATTGTCAAAGATCTGAAGAAACAAAAGTATACTATATGAGAAACGTAAGGAGAAACGTATTTTAACCAACTTATCTCAAATACTTTAATAAGAAATTCATAAAATTCTCTACAAAAATATAGTCAAAAGCACTGTTTTGAATACTGTGTTATAAGCTTTTTTGACAGTCTAATTTCAGGCAAGGGTAACTCGATAGTGAAGCCTAATTAATAACAATCTTTTAAAAAGGTCAAATTCAAAGCAAACATTTGATGAAAAGAAAAAAGATTTTCATAGTACTTTACTCCCTTTTCCCGTAAATATTTCATCATGCATGTTCTTTTTTCAAATGTATTTGAGTATTTCCTTCCAGGCATGTTCAAGAAAATTTATTTATTACGTACCCATTGTTTCCTGCTGTAACTCTAGTTTGTACGCAGGATTATCGTACGGTGGGAGAGATGACTCGCGGGGAGCGGATGGCACGGCTTTAAACAAAATGTCAAACTTAGAGCAATGGTGAAACAATCCCCTAACTTATGAACATATAATACAGTTTCTTTATTTATAGTATTTTGGTGAATAAATCTATTATTAGTTAATAATATTAATTGATTTATTCACCAAAACTCACTCCCAAACACAGCCTTACGCTTTAACAGTACTATAATAATTTTCGACCTCGACCGGAGTGATACCACGACCTCACAGAAAACCGGCAGTAAAGCAATGAAATAATTGCTTTTCGCCGAGTGAGTAAGGTTGCCGGAGGCCCTAACCCTTTCCCTCTCTCCTCCCCTCCCCCTCTTCCACCCTTCTCCACTCCCACCCGCACTTGTGACTCTTGAGTTGCAGGTGCCCATGGGCGGATTTAGTCATTTATTTACCATCAGTTGACCCGTCTGCTCGTTTGCCCCCTATACCAAATTTAAAAAAAGGTGTGTGTCAGCTCCGACGCACGACTGGAGTTTACAATTTACTGGAGGCTCTCTATATACATACATATATATATATATATATATGTATGTATAACATAAAGGTTCCTTACATGCGTCGAGGATAAGGAGTAAACTTCAATAAAGCACAAATTAAATAAAAGTAATCACCGACCACAGTGCAGTGATTACCCTAAAGAATATTGTGCAGCAGTAACTGCATAATGTAAAAATGGGCTTACTAGTGATGGGCACAGATCTTGGCCTATGCCTGCGCAGTACGATGAGCAGCAGCAGCAGAGAACTGAGAGCGCCCAGCGCCGCCACCGCGCCGACGCCCACCAGCGCACCGTAGTAGTCGCCGTGACGAGCCGACACTGATGACGACGATTCTATCTCATCTAGAAGGTTAAAGGTCTATGTTAGTACATCAAGGTAAACAATACTTAGCCAGTACTTCCTCGTAGCGCGTAAAAGGCTAGAAATCATTTTCAGTCATGCTAAAATATCAGAAAGGCGTGATACATTGCTTTCTAATTTTTTTGGGTTTCTGAAATGGTTTTGGTTACGATTCGGTTTGTAAATGTACATGTGTATAGACCCTCACCTTATGACTGTTCAATACTACTCTCAATCACACGAAGTGTTGCTAGTTAATTTCCGTAGGCATTATGAACAATGCACTAAAATAGACCCTTTATCGGACATCGGTTTCCACGCAGACAAAAAAAGTACTGCTTAAACGCGGTTCTGTAAGGTGAAGGTAATTACCTAATCGGACGGCTCCAATAGTTCAACAAGCTAACGGAAAGCAACATTAAGAGTAATATAATTATACTCACTATCAACAGGTTCTGGATGTTCCAAAGATTTTGTGTTGATCTCCAACACATTACTTGTCTTCACTTTCCCGTTTGTCAGGAACAATTCTAGCCATACGCGACACCTATGCGTGAAATAATACTTTAACTATAAATTTATAAGGATTATAAGGTAATGCTTTCTATAATGAATGGACAGCATATTATTAGTACCAGTCTAATCCAAACTTTAATTTTTATTATCCGGAAATGTTTGAGCAAGCCTCAGTGGCCTAAATTTCAAGTTATTGGGTTTGTTTTAAAGATCGGGTAAAATTGTTATCGTCCTTGGCTGTTAGCAAATACTCAATAGCTATAGCAATAGCAATGTAATAAGGTGTAAAGGCGTGATTTGATATTATAGAAGTCATGTTTGTATAACAAGTTCATCTATATATCTTGTTAATTATAATCATTAAACATCTCTCTGGTATATTCTATTGAGATTAGATTTCTAATAAAAAAAAATTAATTTATGGATTCTGTGGTCAAATAAAAAAAACATGACATTAATCTGAGCTAAGTTTGTGAAGTACGATCAAAATAGAGTAAAAATGTGGCAGAAGACGTTAACTTACTTGGTATCCGGCAGCAATCCAGAAATTGTAATCGCTGGTGGCAGGTCTCGAGCAGCCAATCTAAATGCATCCCTCTCATGTCTGTCGTGATCATGTCCTTGTATATCGAAGTCATGCATATCGTGTAGATCGCGTTTGTCGCTACCGCCAGGAGGAATGCAAGCATGAGCAGCTCGGAAGACTCGCACCCAGCGTTCAGCTGGAGCTGGAACACCCCTCCACCAAACTTCTGCTGCTCCGGCACCAACTGCTCTAGTTTCAATGTTCACCGTCCAGTTATAAGGATCTAGAACAAAGAAATGAAAAGTATAGGAAACCTGCATTTCATATGGGATAACGGCGGGAAAGCAGCCCTGGATCTTGAACTTTTTCGAGGCGGGACAAAAACTGAAAAATGCCGCCCTTACTTCCTCGCCTTTTTTTTTTTTATTTTATTATGGACATTTTTTTTTAAAATACATGCATACATATTTTTTCTAATATTTAAAAAAGATACGACAGGATTGTGTCTGAAATAAAACGTTAGATTAAAAATAATTATTGTATGGCACATTAAAATCACAATTTTACTTTTCGGGCCTTTTGTTCTATAAACAAATGTATGACTTTGGCATAATTGATCTCAATAATAATAAGCAGTTTGATTTTCTACTGCCAATATTGCGAGACCCTATAAACGTTCGTCGCTCATCGACGATCGTAGATAATTTTTTAAGTTTTAGTTTCTAAAACTTCGCTCGAAGCATGCGAATGTAGTAGGAAGCGTACAGTATATTCGCAGAGCAACACAAATATTAGGAAAAGCGTCCTGCAAATGATGCTTATAGATTTGTTGCAAGAGATTGAAAGCGCTAGCAATTTTTATATCTCAGAATAAAAGTGGAGCTTGCTCTATAAAAACATATAGTTCTCTGCAGAATTCAACTGTGCAGAATTCGTTGTTGCCTTAGAGTTGAACAGGCTGAAGTGTCGGTAGTTCGCTATCACACATCTCATCAAATTGTTTTTTGCACCTCGAAATTCGTTTATTTGGTAGAATAGGCTCAACGCCAATTTTCCTGCAACTTCTTTAACCTCTTTTATCCAATACTCAATTGAATTTTTATCTAATTTTTTTGCAATGTTTTCATCAAGCCATCCATTAAAGAGACGGAACGCGCAAGGATTATATCTTCCTTTTGAATTTCAATATTAACTCGATTGATTTCACGGAGAATATTTTTCTAAATCGTTAAGTTCAGAATAAATTTAAAATTCTTTCTGCAATCCTGGCTTGCACTCCGTTATAGGTGCCAGCCATATTGGACCCATTATCATAAGATTGGTCACTGCATTGTCTAATTTCTAAATCATCAAATATCAGTTTTTCCACAATCTTTAAAAATCGTCGCGGCGCTGAGTCAACGTCGCCGTGCCTAGAAACCGTCACGGCGCTGACGTGACGGTTTCTACGCGCCCCGAAGGCGATTTAGAGCCGCGACAGTAAACTGGCTATGCGACGGTTACTTGGCGCCTCAAGGCTGATTTGGCGCCGCAATCATGAATTGACGCCGCGACGGTGATTTGTCGAGGCGACGATGAAGTGACGCGGTGTAACAAAATGCACAATAAAATACTTACCTATAAAGCTGTGACAGAATTGATGATGCAGCACTAACACAGAACTTTGAATATTTATTACAAACTTTTTAAGTTTGTAATAAAATATAATTGTGGCGAATATTTATAATAGTTTAATTATAAAAATAATTATTATAAATTTAATATAATTTTTATAATTAAAATTTTGATGACTTTCGATGGCTAAAATAAATTTCACTGAATACTGAATTCCTGGACGCACCTTCCACCCGACGATAAGCTACACAGCGACAGTAAACTAAAACTCGAGACCTAAACATTGGGTCAGTTCAAATAATGTAAACTTTAACTACAGACGTAAACGTCGAGTAAGACGTCTTGTACCTACTTACTTATCGATACTCGACTATGATGAATGTTATTGGGTAGAAAAAGTCTAATACACTAAGTACATCCTTTAGTTGTCCGAAATGAACAATTTTTATTTATTTATAATTTTACTATACTGCGCTTTCAGTCATCGTAAAGTTGCGATAATGCTGATTAGTATATTCATCTGCCAAACTTGTATTTCCCGCCCTCTGAGTCTGCCGCCCGGGACACGGGCCCCGGCTTGCCCCCCTCCCCCCCCCCCCCCTAGATCCGGCACTGCAGGAAAGTGTGTTGAGCCTATATAGCTTTAGCCTTTTAGCAAAGTTGTAATATTGGGTAAACCACACAGATGCAGAAACTAAATATACTAACTAATAACTATAAAAATAATTAAGCCATTATGGCAGCCATATTGGAAAATCATAACATCATACCATGCAAACATTGGCATTATGATTTTAGTAGCTCAATTTTCTAGAACCTCACTTACTCCTATAAAACGTATGAAGAAGTTGTCAGTACATTCTGTACTGACAACTTCACAAATGAAATGCAACAGAGAAATCGTGAAATTATTAAAAAATAATCAACTCCGTGATATTATCACTTTCCATAACGGACAATTACGGAATTAAGAACGTTGATCAAAATTGAAAGTATAGACATCACAGGATAGAAATACAAAAGAGCTCATGAAGTTAGACTTCTTCATCATCCGGCAAATATAGAAAAAATCAACCTACTCGACAATATGTATACGTACCAACATAAGGCGCCGTCTTGAATTCCACTTGAGAAGGATCCACTAGTTCAGTGACACTCTTGGGTGGTGGAATGAGAATCAATGATGCTTCGTACTTGGTATCCGGTCGTAGGTCATTTAATTCCGCCGATAAACGACTGTGATGTAGCAGCTCTGTCATACTGTATATTGGTGTGCCTACTGGACGGTACCTGTTGACATGATCTTTAGATGAAAAATTCTTGAAAAATCAATTAATTAAAAAAAACTCTAAATACGTATACACATCTAAATACGTATATTTTTCCTTACTTTGCTGAGGGACAAGTAAATCAACAAGATTTAAAAACAGTTTAATTTGTCCTGGGACTCACCGAATGTCAAGCTCAGTGTTTTTGTGAGTAAATATTGTTGATTTTGGTATACAAGGGTCATAGCAGAGGGATCTGGGTAGGATTGGTCACATATACGGAATAGCGAGTCACATCTAAATGCAATTCCACCATCAATGACCCATTATCCTTTAACGATCATCCAAGATCATCTCACCGTAAAACATCCATCATGTTATTCATCGTGTACATTAACGACATAAGTAGTTGTTTCCATAATAGTAAGTATTTATTATATGCAGACGATCTTAAAATTTTTAAAACTATCACTTCCCTTACTGACTGTATACTTCTTCAAGACGACTTAAATATATTAACCACTTATTGCAATAAAAATAAACTCGCTCTAAGTATTCCTAAATGTAAATATATAAACTTTACTAAAAATAAAAACATAATACACTTTGATTACACCTTGTGTAGAGAGAGAATAGCTAAAGAAACGCAAATATCCGACCTTGGAGTTGTATTAGATAGCAAGCTACATTTAAATTTACACATTGAAAAAATTACGACAAAAGCTTTTCAAATGTGCAATCTTGTAATGCGAGCAACTAGTGATTTTAAAAATCTGAAGACATTCTTCTATCTGTATAACTCCATTGTTAGGCCCCAAGTGGAATACGCGTGTATGATATGGGACCCTTTCTACTCTAAATATAATTATGAAGTTGAAAAACTACAACGCAAATATTTAAGAGCTGTGCAGTGCCGATGTAATATAGGCCCTTTGAGTTATCAGGAGTCATTGAGAAAATTTAATTTGCTAACTTTGCAGTCAAGACGTCTCTTACTCCATGCCATGATGCTTCATGGACTGGTACACAATAAATTCGACTGCCCAGAACTAATTAATAATATATTCTATGTAGCGCCTAGAACTATTATAAGAAGAGAGTCGCGCGCTTACCCGCTCTTTGCCACGACAACATGTCGTACAAATGCGGGTGAGCGGGCGCCTCTACGTAGAATAGTCCAGTTGTATAACCAACATTTTCTGAATATAGATATTTTTGTTTTAACAAAAGAAAAATTTAAAAAGGCGATTATTTATAGCTTAGAACAGCATTGACGATGTTTGAATTTTGTCATTATTATAATTTAATATAGGAGACTTGAACATAAACCTCACTGTATCTTTGTATTATATTCATAGAGTAATCTGTGGAAACGTCGTGGATTGTACAATAACCTATGTAACTTGTAAACCTAACTATATGTAATACTCATTGTACAATTGTTGGTTTTCCCAAATAAAGAAATAAAATAAAAAAATCATGATGAGTAGGAATAAACTGTTGCAAGGTTGAATGTAAACGTTCTACATGGCTAAAATTAATTCTATATTGGCGTACCTAATTTGTATTCCATCAATGTACGTCAGCTCTTGCTCGTTAAAGTGTCTCCAGCTAACATGCGCGGTAGTGTCGTTTACTTCCGTCACTGTTAGACGGCTATCAATCTCTCGACGCTTTTCCTCCATCGCTACCGACTGAAAACATAAGGTGTATATCTATAATATCATTCACTTATTACATACCTACTACATTCTTTAATCTTTATTAATCTATATCATATCAATCATAAATAAAGTTACAGGTAAAAGCTAGTGTGTAACAAGTACTAGTGTTAGGCATCCTATACTAATAATATATAATGAATCAATACTATATTATAGTATTAGTGTCTTCCAATTTATTATATTTGTAATTAAAAAAGCTTACCGATGGCTGATCCTGTGTTCGGACAGTATATACCTCACTTTCTGGCTCTACAGGCAGGTTATGCAGATAAAGTTTTCCTCTAATCTTGTAAATAGTTGATGGTTTCAATCCTGTGAGTCGGAATTCTAAGCGAGGCGTGGTTAACACCTCATCGGCAGGTGCAAACACTTGAGAGTACCAGTGAGTTATGTCTGGTTCACTAGAAAAGGAAAAAAATCGACTTAATCTTACATGAGATTGGTGCTACTGCATAGGCTTCCTATCCTAAAGACGACAGTGGTTTAATCTGCACTAAATGCACAAAGTCTCTCTGGTACTTATTAGGGTCACCAGAACCCCAATGGATATCGAAATGTAATTGACAACGTGGGACGCATCAGCACCCACTTACTATTTTAGGGCCCGAGCAAGGAAGGCGCTGTTTAGAAGTATGGTGGAATAAAACACTTTGAAAATTATCAGTACCTACCTACATTGTAAAGAAAACTTTCGGTTTATCTTAATAAAGGTATTCTTAAACGGAAACTAAAAATGTACTTAATACTTACGGCTTATCAGTATATCTTAAGTCCACGCTGCCTCTTAACCCAACTAATACAGAAGGTAATCCAAACAGCATCTTTACACTAGTTGGTGAATCCGCTTGCAAAGAGATCACGCTTAGCTTCTTATTATTATCTCCATAAGGCGGTGGTAATGTTAATCCTGGAGGTAGACCTGCCAATGCAGGTTCTATAGGATTTGCTGGACGATGTATATTATTTTGATCGTAGTCGGGAATGTCTTCTTGAGGAAAGTGGATTTCTGGGCCAACAGTGGGAAGGAATGGTGGATGCGGCGACTCTGAAGCTGGATGACCTGAAATTTAAAGAATTTGTTATTAAATTTGAAAAACAGTAATAAAATTACTGGCAGGCTCCTCCTGTATTATTTACCCTTTAAGCTTTGATCCTGTTTATCTATGTTAATATTTACACATTTAATACTTTAACCTTCAAGAAGAACAGAAGAAATAATGATAGAGTATAAAATAGAAGCATCCTTTAATGAGTGTTAATGAACGTGTGTTAATAAGTGGATTACTGATAATGTCCAGAGATATATTTTATTTCCAAATTTTACCGAGGATGTTTTACACGTATTTCTGATACGTGTAAAACGTGTCTTGTTTCTTAATTGATTTGGTGAATTTAATTCCTTATCCCCTAAGTCATACAGCTTTTGGAGAATGTTTCAAGTTTAAAGATAGTCGATACTGTCCAGCATCGACTATCTCTATCGAATAAGGCAAGCATGAGACAAAATGTAACAACAATTTTCTGCACTTGTTAATATTTTATACACTAAACTGTGCATAACACGTCAATAATAACATTTTTTTTATAATATGATGTGAACGCTTCCATTTCATAATTTGCTTTTATTATTATTTACTCATTGTCTCAAACTTCTTTAAATACGGTTTTAAGTCTAGGACATATGTTTTTGTTTAATCATGGACAGTCAGTTAGTCAGAATGAGCTTCTGTTTATAAATATAATATGACAAATGTGAGTTTACACTTTGAAAGTCAGTCAGTAATACATCAAGGAAAGTCCGAAGTCAAGGCGAGGTGACAAACCTTCGGTGTCGTCCTCTTTGTCTGCTGACCGTCCCAGGTTCTTATTCACTACAGACTCCACTTCCATCTGATTCAACAGGTGCTCAAGATCCATTGCTGTGTATGATTTCACAGGCAATTGTGGTATCTTTAAATTCTGATTGAATCTCGACGGTGCAATGTGTATTTTAGGATTAGGCACGGCCCTAAGTAATACAGTCTCATATGGATTGGGTAGTTTAGTCAAAACATGCTTCTTCGATTGTTCGCCCCATATTCCACCATTGTTGTACATCTCGGTCGCTTTCGGATTCTTCAAGTCTTTCGTCTTTAGTATTGTCACTTGTTTCCTAAGTACAGGCTTATCACGAGATAAAGTTTGGCTTTGGCTAGTTTGGGCTTTGGGATAGGAAACCGAAAGATGGTGATAATTAAGAGAAGTGTTAGCCATTGCAGGCTCAAAAAACTTTTGCGTCAATTTCACAGGTTCTGTTAATGTATTGGATTTTAATGGTGTCGTATCAATCCGATATTTAGAATAAGAATTATCAGCGATTGGTTTGTGTCTTTCAAAAGATGGTAAAAAGAAGTTCAAATTTTCAACTGTTGAAAGTGGGACTTTTCTTACTGGGTCATGAGAGAATTTAAAATTTTTGTCAGGAATTGTCAACTTTGGAGCCTCGGTTTGAGTAATCGATGGACTGTGGTACCCGTAGTCATGGCCATCATTTTCGTTAGAAATCAAGTTATGTTTTTCAGGGTATGAATAAGTATTATAAATAGTTTGCGGTTTTCTATAAGGCTGCTGTACTTTGGGCAATTCTGGTTTATTATTTGGTATCTCCCAGTTATTATTATTATTAACACCAACCAATGTAGGTTCTGGATGGATAGTTTTAAATGGAGATTCAACATCATCTAGAGTGAAAACAGTAATGTTATCACCTTGAACTTGACTTGAATCAGGAGAAGGAGAAGGTATTTCCATATAATCATACTTAGGAGCTATAGATGCTGGAAATACAGTTTTCATATATTTTGGTAAGGATTTCACTGGACTTAAATGTCTGTAAAAGTCAATGGAGTCGGTTGTAGCGGTAGGGCTAGGCATAACTTGTGATAATGTTGGCAGTAAAGGTGCTAGAGGTGTCACATAGTTCATTACTTCACCCATAGTCGGCATGGCATAAGACTGAAAAGCTTGATTTTGTTCATTTTCAGCTGTAAGCAATAATGTGTGAATGAGTGACATGCAAATGATATATTACAATATGAAAAGTGGCATGATAATGCATATGATGATAATGAGTGCTCTCACAGAGTTATTATATGAAAATGTATGACAGAACTTTAAAGTTGATTACGATGGTGATGATAAACATGTTTTAAAGTAAAAAGCTGTTTTATGAACTGTGGCAATGCTTAATATGTTTCATTAAATTGCAAAATGTACTATACGTGTATATTATTATTATTTTATTGTTATTGTAATATGTTATAAGTGCTTACCGTTTGGAATACAACCCCACTGCTTACAACAGTCTTCATCAGAAATATTGACAGCCGCTGGTCGATGGTTGGGTAGGCACCTAAGACTCTGAGGGGGTACAGGAGGAAGAGGAGAGCAGACCTCTTGGCAGTCCAATTCTCCGTTCTCACAGAAGCAACGCTGCTCACAGCCAGTGAGGGATATAGGTACTTCGCTCCAATTGGGAACTCTGTAAAAAATTTGTAAATGTAAGTCAAAAATATTTTTAAAAAATCTTCTCTTTATGTTACAAAGTTATTATTGGATTATTTTATTAGAATGTGTATCAATATTGGATGTCAGTTTTACTTTGACTAGGTCACCTATCTAGTAAGTGACGTTCCACGCTTTACTTACATGTTTGGAATTTGTATTCGCTGTCAGAATTACCACGATCAATTATTACTTATATTTCATACCTTATGTATTTGTAAATAAACATTGGGACCTCTAATAGCTAGATAGGCCGTTCACTGAACTAAAGTAACTTTAATGATTGGATGCAGAAGGCGTGTTGAAGCACAAATTAACAATATGCCTACGTTCCGCACCAGATCGCGTTGTATAAATGATGTTACCGAAATACTTGGTAATTATTTTATACAGGTTTAAGTAGAGAACAATAAAATCTTTAAAAACGGGTATTTATGGACTGCGTAAATAATCTTTACTCTATACATATTTGTATTTTACTCGAGATTGATATGAAATCAAATAACAAATAACTTACGCTATTCCTTTATAATGACAGGTTCCATCACTTAAGCATCTAGCCGACCTTGGGCAGCAGTTTGGTGGTGACGCAGGAGGACTCGGCGCCCATCTTACACACCCCTTGGAGACCAGCTCGAGGCCAACATGTGATGGGCAGACTAAAGCTGCACACTCTTGAGTATCCATGCCTGTACACTCGCAGAGCTGCTCGCACCCAATGTGGAACTCTTCTCCTGGAAAAATAAAGTATACGACTAAGTGAGATAAAATTGGGAAAACATAGAGTTGAGAGTAATCATATTGGATGAAAGAACTATTACTTTTTTAAATATTTAAACATATTGACAGTTTTAGTTGTAATGCTAGGTCTTCAAAGCCGAACTCCAACAATTTATTTGTTCATCTTTAATTTCTGGGTTATTTAAGAAGTCATTGATCTTTCAGATCTTATAAGGAATCAATTGGGTATTTATGAATAAACAAATAAAATAATATATATTAAACAAAAGTTAATTTAAAGAACCGCTCAAACAAATTTAATTATGAAATTTAAAAAAAGTACTTTTAAAAACAAGGTTTTATTTAAATGCACCAAAAAGAAGAAAATAAGCTTTGAATTAAATCAAACCCATTATTTTGTTATATTATAAAATTTTATAAAAAAAGGTTGCCTGTAAGAGATCGCTCTTAGTGATAAGGCCGCCCATTGTACATATTCACTTTGTGTATTTATTTTAAGTAGTATATTGTTGGTGTACAATAAAGATTATTGTATTCTATTATGTATGATATTAACGGTTGTCGTGAGAAATCTTGACACAAGTATTTCTAATTAAATACCAAATATTTCCTACAAATTTAATTTAGTCAAGAACATCTACAACGTCAGTCAACAATGTAAATCATCCACATGCTAAAAAAGAGGGGAAAACATTATGGCCCCTAGTAGACTCCGTGTGGTAAAGAAGCTACTCAGTTCTCACAGAGATAATGTTTTATATAGTATACTATTGTTAGTTATTCTGTAAGCAAATACTTACCAACAGCGTAAAACTTCCCGTTTTGATAGCAACCAATCTTCGTGTTATTACCATAGACCTCATATGGAACTTCATTGGCTCCTGCATCAGATGCTGTTATAGTAAAGTTAAATTTAGTACCAGTCTCTTTGGTCTTTAGTATGTAATCTCTTCCTCCTTCCAAGTTTAAGATAAGGTTTGAATACTTCAGTTCAACATCATTGAAAGACTTTCCTCCGTTATTGCTGAGGAGGAGATGGATGGGATCTTCACTGTTGTTCATATGCATCAGGTTGACTTGTACCGAGTTGTTCTGTAATACCTTTACAGATCCAATTGGTTCTGTCAGAACTAATGGTCTGGTATTCGCTGGGTTTTGTTCTTCGTAGTCTTCGAAGCCTCTGATGATCTGGGAGAAAAAGGTTTATAAGTTACAATGTATCGTCTTCACCATCACTGTATGGGGCAGCATCGACTCCTGACAACTAGCGTAACCGTCTCTAGCTGTTAGTTGAAATAGAAAATGGTTCAGTTTGGGTTGGGACCAATGGATGGTACGCACCTCAGTAGTACTAGTGGTGGTGACAGGAGTCACGTTGGTTATGGTGCTGATAGTAGTTGTGGTGGAAGTTGTGGCATTCTCGTGCTCCTCGTGTACGTCGTGGCTGACATCACATACTTGCACTTCACAGCAAGCATCGTTGGGATCCTGCACGTTTATGCACTTGTCTGATACCGGAAGTGGACTGCATCTGTGAGTATGTAATTGCGTTTTAATACTTCTTAAAGTCTAAACTGAAATAGACAAACCGCTTCGTGTAATAATATTCTGCTAGTACTATTTCAGGAACGAATCTTTAGGCACAATTCGTAGCCAATTGGTCATTTCAATGGACATTTAATAAATGTTTTAAATATAATTTCTACAACTAGTAAGGAGATCATTATTAAGAAATTCGGTGAGTTCAGTTGGCCTTCCCTGTCTATAGCAATTCGTAATAGTTTATAATTGTCTATTACGATCATTGGGGCTTACTAACCGAGAGTTAATGTTGGGTTTTTCCTCTTCAATTAATATTTGATAGTGTTCATAATAGATAAATTGCGATTGACCTATGTAGGTCATCACGATGTTGTGATATCTTTGAAATGGTGGCTCTTAATAGGATTTACAAAAATATTCTAGAACAAACCACCTCAGTTTACATTCAGAAAAAAAACATTTTCTTACGTGTATTTTATAATCCGAATCAGAGTAGGGTACGTACCGAGATTGACAAGTGACGATAGATTTGTGTTCGCAAATGCAAGTCTGTTCACAGCCAATATGCCACGTTGCGCCAACTGGGTAGGTTTCGTTGCCATACTTGCATACATCCAGCTTAGTTATTTTCTTATCTGCAAGTTTTGTATTACATTTTAAACTAAATTTAGTCACGTTGCGTGTACATTCAACTGATTCTGAGAAATGTGAAATTAGCCTATGACTAATTCTCCTCTCAGAAACGTTTTCCCCTTATGTTTTCTTGATAGTAGAGAATTCCAAAGGTCTAGGTAATATATTCCTGTACTATTATGTGCTATTCGTGAAAAAGTTTCTAATCATAGGTGCTAGGATCAATATAATATTCATCTATTTATACAAGTGTGTATACAATATTTTATTTTCATAAATCCCAAGTAAGTAGGAATAAATTTACTCTTTGGTACCTATATCAGTTTTAAGTAATTGTTTTGTCTGCACATGTTACGTGCCCAGTACGATTTCAGCACAATTTTTTAAGTTCTTAAAAAATTGTTCCTCAACAATTAAACACCGAATGGATTTCAATGAAATCTTAATGAGAAAAAGGAAGATATAGATAGAATCTCACCAGTACCAGAAGCGCAAGCGATAATTGAGCAACATTCATCGACCGGTGACTCAAAGCATAGCGGGTCGTTGAGACGCCTTCCTCTTCGTATGTACGGGTGTTTGCAGCGAGGAGAACATTCAAAGACCCCACCGGACATGCATTCACAAGTCTCTTCGCAACCACGATCCATTCGATCACCAATCTAGGTAAAAAACGAAAAAAAAGGTATTTTCTATTACACTCTTATAGAATAAAATTACAATAAAAACTGATCAAGAAATTACAGACTCGTTATGTGGGCTAATATTCAATACTAATACGGTCACAAAAATTTGATTTAGATCCAAGATCACACAAGTGATCTTCTGTCAAATAGGAAAAATTTAAAGAAATTACCTAAATTTAATATCGCTTAGGTTAATATTCAGTATATATAAGTTAAGTAAATTATAAATGACTATACATGACCTAAGAAAGTATAGCAAATTTTCAAACACAAAGTTTTCATAAATAGAATACCAACCTTGTAAACGACCTCATTTTCTTTACACGTATCAATTTCTTCAGAGCCCCGATCTGAAGTCATAAGAGAATGGAATGGTGCTTGGAGATTGGTGTAGAACTTATCTGGTATGTCTTTAACCTTAGGCTCGACAGGCATAATTCTGGGTTCTTCATCATCATCACCGTCTAAATTCACATCGCTTAGATCTGGCAGACTTTTCTTCTGACCTTTCAAATTTGTTTCATTATGAAGTGCATTAGCAAAGTTTTGTAGCTCATCTACGTTTAAATTTAACAGTCTCCCTTTAGGTTTTACTTCCACAGGTGGAGGTTCAGGCACTTTGAAGTCCATAGACACTTTGTAGTCATTAGTGGCATCGCGTAAATAGGGAGTTGTTGCCTCTTCTATCTCTTCCGTTCTGTTTTTAACTATTTCTACCTGTTCTACTGTTGGCACAGAGCTAGCTGTTGCTTCTGTTGCAGCGGTCGCCGCTGAGAGAATTTTAAGTGCTGCTACTTCTTCATCCTCTGCTGTAAGTTTACCTGAAAATATAATTGATTATGTATACTTACTAATATTATAAAGTTGAAGAATTTTGGGGGCATGGAACGTTAACCCACTATATGTGTGAAATAAACACGCAGGTTTCCTTAAAAGAAAAGGCTTATTTTTTCTATGACTTGCAAATTTTTTTGTACCTACTAAAATAAAGTTACGCTAAGCTTTGCCCGAGGTTAAAAATATCTTTATGGAAGATTCTGAAATGTTAACTTCGAAGTTCAATTGAACTTTCCGCAGTACATCATGATTGATTTTATCTATATTAAGAATCCTTAGAGCTATCTTCTGGAACATGTAAAACTCAAAAATGGTACTATTTTCACTTCATGGCGACAATATTAATAAGACGTCCGCGTACATAATGGTAACTTTAGTACCTTATGTACCTGCTGTGTTTATAAATTTCATTTCACAATGGAAGAAAGTCAGTTTAAGTGTAATAGGACTGTCTAGCTGTCTGTGAGAAATTATTATTACTGGTTTGAAACTAGGGCAGGGTCACTGGGCGATTTGCAGTTCATGTACCTACCATTTGTCTTAGACTGTCCCATATAACTCACACAAACAATACAAAGCCATATTGTTAGATAAATAAAGCTTATAATTGTATGAATCAGAAGGTAAAACAGATTTACTAAACGACCTGTCGATCGAAATTAGTAATAACTGTCATCGAAACATCGATTACGATAAAGAAATTTACTCAATGCATTATAAGTTCAAAGTACTTTAGACTTTAAAGATATTGACGTAAGTTCTATTTGTAAACACGATAGATGTAGGACGGTACAGATTTAAAAAATAATCGTTAATCGTGAGAAAGTTTTTCATGATTATTATTAATTTATAGATGATTATATTGTTTTCAATTTGTTCTCCTCAGAATATCGATAGTAAATCGATTTGTTGAGTAAGACGCGTATCCAATTGATTTTCTATGTGGTTATGTTCATGTGAACTTTTTATCTGACGATCCGGTTGCGCATATCCAATGACGCTATGTTGATACCCTGGCATAAATAACTGTTGCTGTTAATATGTATTTAAATACTAATTGCAATTAAAGAAGATTCAACAGGATTCCACCTCAAGTTTTTACCAAGTTATTTGGTGAGGGCAAATTTAGATCGGTGAATGCTTGCCCTAATGGCATATGTATATATAACATATATATATATATGTTATATATAATGTCTAAAACTAAAAGCCCTTTTACATGTCACTAGAAAGCAACATTGATATTTTATGACGACGGTATTCACAGGAACGGAATTTAACAGGAAAGTAAGGCAGTAATTCTTTAATATATGTTACTAGCTGCACCCCGTGGTTTTACCTGCGTAAGTCCCGATGCCGTGAGAATATCGGGATAAAAAGTAGCCTATGTGTTAATCCAGGTGTCCAGCTATGTACATATCAAGTTTTATCGCAATCGGTTCAATAGTTTTTGCGTGAAAGAGCAACAAACATCCATATATTCTCACATATATTTCTGATGGCCGATGACTGATTTCTGTTGAAGAATTTGAGGAATACTTATAATATACCTACCTAAATTATATTTAATACCATCTGACATTCATATCAACACCACAAGACCAAGTCACGATTATCTACGACTGTCATACTGCATACAGCCATTGATAGATCACCTGGTGATCAAAATTATCTGATTGAAAGGGCTGACACAACAAACGATTGGTAGGTTTATTTCAAAACGACATACAGTAGATGAATGACGTGTGATGTAAAGTTAATGTCTGCATACAGTCGTATACACTTGAATATCATTAGCATAGAGTATGACCAGTTGTCCTAGAAATATAGAGCGGTAACTGTTACTACGTACCTCTGGTTTCAATTACAACATCTTACCTATATTATAGTAGCGAAAGATTGTGAGGATTGATCCGTTAAAAATAGTTTCATTTCAACACAGGTTACTGTTTATCCCGGAGAATGTACGGTTCCCTTGGGATAAATTTCACCAAAGCACAGATAAGATAATAGTTAACCAAAGTTTCCACGCGAACAAAACTTCCACGAAGTCCTAGCGACTTCGTGGAAGTTTTTTTCCCTACCTTTTGAAAAACAATCAATGCAATCAGTAACAACAATTCATAAAAATTCATGTCATAGCTTGTTTCAGTAATATTTCGGGTTCTAAATTTACCTATTATATTCTCCATTAAAGTAAGTGCAATCCCGAGTAAGCAATGGCCTCACATTGACCTCACTGAACATATACGACGATTACGTTGACGCACAGGGTCTACAGATCTATTGTTTGCATTGAGAAATAACATAATGAGTTTTAATTAAGCTTCAATAATCTCGTTTTCAATCGTGATGCCCTTGGTTTGATTCCCAGAGCAGATACCATATAAAAAATATTTTATCAGTAAAGCACGCCTGGGACAAATACTTTAAAAATATGTATTAACTTCCTAACCCTGGAGTTACGGAGTTGTGACAGTGAATTATACAATATAGATAGACATCTTTATATTGTTTTGATAAATTGCAGATGAGGTATTTTACTAAGAGATATTTTTCCATTTGACCCAATCGCATTTACGTATATAAATCTCGGGTGAGCAGATGGATACCATGGCCGAAATTATGCCAAACTCGGCAAATAAAATAAGGGGACTGCAGATGCAGCGACGACGTCACATCAACGGTCTACTCAGAATTCGATAACAAGGTTGCTTGCGGAAAGCCTCACAGTAAACTCCAAACTCCAGGAGACTCTATTCTAACTACAGATCATAGAACACGAACAAATAACATGACCAAACAGTATCAAAGATGACAAACGGCTAGAGTTGCATGCGAAACTGCCGTTGTCCATGACTTTTTAGAATTAAGGTAATCGAACAAGCTTTCATAACACTTATGGACATTTGCAACCTCTGTGACTTCACCCACGCTTGTTGTCTACAATTTAAATATCTGTATGGGAGCACCGTTAGCAGCCGTATGAGGAACAAAAGTACTATTTTGTATTAATGGGATTCCCCTTACTGGGTACCGGGTACAGAGCGCTTTTTTACCAAGATCTACCCTTGCCTACTCCACGTTATTCTGTAGGTTTGAGTGATTCTTTCTTAGTATGCGCCTTTCTATTTAAAAACTGTTCTTATGCTATCCCTATTTATATACGTTTACATCTGCATAATATTTTGGGCCATACAGCTTAACCATGCCGTTTCAACAATGTGTGTGGTCAAAACATATACTATACAAAAGAACCCGTTCTTAACTTGAACTTGTACTTAATTTTCTTACAGTTATCATAAAGTGGGACAACAGCACATTCCACAGAAGCACCTCACGAAATTCCAGTCGCGCAAGTGTGACCATGCCTATAACCGATATACTTATACATTATGTTGCGTATATTGCGTGAGCAAGTCAGACATCCGCCTTGTAAGGCGTCGACACATTGACGAGGTGCTCAGAATGATTATTTCACATATTGAGTTTGCTATTGAGCTAGTGACGCGCGTGACAAACTTGTGGTACAGGATTTACATCAATGTTTATTATATAAGCCTGGCGCAAGATTTTACGGATAATTCATCGACGTTCAGTAAGTTTCCATTTAAGGCGCCAATGAGTGCTAGATACGACCTTGGTGAGAAATCGTCCTCGCCCTCGTCTTCTTTAAACACACACGTTATGAGTAAGAAGTAATATTTTACAAACTGTTAATTATGTAATATAACTCTTTAGGAAAGATGTGTCTACTTAACATTCAATTTTCACGCTACCAGAAACTTAAAATTACTTAATACAAAGAACAGAAAACTTGGCTCTTGAGTATTCTACGCATATTGAGTAATGAAGTAAACTAATAACGTGTTTAACAAAACCGATAAATCTAAACGCCCGAAATCCCACTAATATTATAAATGTGAAAGTTTGGATGGATGGATGGATGGATGTTTGTTACTCTTTCACGCAAAAAGCCACTGTCCCGATTGCGATGAAACTTGGTATGTAGATAGTTGGAGACCTGGATTAACGCATAGGCTACTTTTTATCCCGATATTCCCACGGGATCGGGACTTACGCGGGTGAAAACGTGGAGCGCTAGTAGTAAATAAAAATCCAAAAACAATAACGGACAAATCGCGTTAAAATCGCGTTATACAAAAGTGTTTCTTTATGGCAACCTGAGTTAACGGCAGTTAGGCAACGGATTACGACAGTGTAAAAATGAATGTTGCTAGAGCATAAAATACCACCATATTTCATAGAAATGTAACTAATAAACTATCGGGACCCCATTTTTTCACCTCCACTCATATTCCATTCACAGTTTTAAGTAATGTATGATCTTTAAAGAGCAATGGTTGATAAGTTAAGCTTTTCAGAGTTACAAACTTCATTGAGGTCACTAGGGTAAAATAACAGATAAGCATGTATGTTATAAAAATATTGTCATTATTCTCATTACGATTTGCCTTAAGGTTCAATGACTCTAAAATCACTCACGATTATTCACAAGCTTACAACACTTTTATTCACTAGACACACTATGTATTTATAATTATAACGTGTGTGCTTACTTATTTATAATGTGAATATCACGACTGACAGTGTTAATAACTCAGGCAGAAGGTTTTTATAAAACCCGCAATTACACGCAATTGCATGACTTTTAATTACTTCACATCTAACTTAAAAAAGAGGCTCTATTCCATTATATTTTTATTGAAAATTGAGAATGAATACTGTTGATCTTTCGTCTTCCTTAAAATTTGGGAAACCCCTAACCCTAAAAGGTGTAAAATAACGCATTGGAATTTTGACCCAATTTTGACACAGTAAGTCAATTGTACGTTTTTGAACACTAGAGTTTTAGAGTAAAGATTTAGTATTCGTTGTAGACGTCATGTGATCAAACATACAGTCAGTTCCATTCGTGCTTATTTAGTCAAGTGCTATTTTACAAATGTTGATAGAAGTAGGTAGTTTTTTAGTTTTAAAAACGTGTGGATTGGTCCTCCTCGTCCTCTAACCTTGACCTGCCCTAGGATCTTGTAGCGCAGTCTCGTGTTTCATAAGGAATTCTTTTCGTGGGTACACCCGAGGCCTTGGCAAGACTCCGTGACGGAATCCGTGTTGTTATAGTTCGTCAGAGTCCAACATATCAACTCACTCAAAAAAAATAAAGGTGTTTTAACAAGTTCAGAGTCAGACGTAATATTGACTTCGCAGACATGTGTATTTATATTTATAATATCATTGAATCTTGTATAAAACTTCTGTATTCTATGCGTAAACTTAAATAGACAAGAATAGTCAGAATATTGATGTGCAAATCTAAACACGTAATAATAAGAATATATTGAACTGTCTAAACATAGGTCGCCTTCAGGTATCAACGTGATGTGAATCTAATATCAGGATTGAAGTTTATGCACAAACGAGAAACTTCTATTCTATACGACGGCCTGCGGGGGACCGAGGTATGTGTCGTTTACGATACTTATTTAAAATAATCGATGTTGTGACTTTAGGGTGTCAGGTTCTCAGAAACGAGACACTTATCCCAACTTCAGAATCTATCCCGGTTTTACCCTAAACTACAGTGTACAGCTCCAATAAGCCAAATAAGATGAGAATATGAGAAATAATTTATATAATTAACTTCCTTATTCAACGATACAGGTCGACTTGGCGAAGCCTTAGAAGGTACCACGAAATATTAAGGTACACTATACAAACCTCTTAGGGGTGTGTATTAGACGCCAGAAATCAGAGGTCACTGTTTAGATTTAAATAGCTGGCTTAGGTGTTAGAATTCCTACACAATTGTAAATTTAAAATAAATTCCAGTTATACGTGCATATATCCACATTGTGAACAACGAAATTTTAAAGTGAGAGCAGGTAGAGCAGCACAAGATCGAAGGATTGGTAGGTATTCGAGGCATTAAACGTTAAGCTTAATACCTAAAATTTGTTATAAACACTCCGCCTAATGCCTCGTTAGTGTGTTATAACCTTTCAGTATTAAGTCACTCGACAGTCACAAAAAAATTTTAAACTATTTTCTGCATGTTCCTATTATAATATACAAGCATAAATGCTCAGATCATTTTGTAACAGACAGGGTCGCTAAAAGAAACACATTTGCCTCCACGATATTGTTCATTTGTTTACTCCTCCAGATGTCCGCGAGTAAATGTTGTTCTCCGCATAATTGTGACACACGAACAATCGCTACATGTCACCTCCTCTTGTTTTTATTCTTCCATAATTCGCATGATGGCAAGTAGTTAGAAGACAAGGTAAGGCTTCAATAATTAAGGTATAAATACATACTTTATAAGTATACCTGTACATAGGAGGAGATGACAGCACAAGGACAAATGAGGGATCAGTAAAATTAAAGGTTAATTAGATACGTTAGATATTGCCTAATCGATCGCTTGAAGGCCAGTAAGCAAACTTTTGCCGAGTGGTTTAAGACCAGTACTTTTATGTAGGGTCAGGTGGGGCATTTGCGATACCGGGGCAAAAGTGATAACGTTAATCTAAGTGATTTATATTAAAGAAACCAGTGCTGCCATCTCTGATATACCATACTTACTTCTTCAACTATAAGCAAACCACTTGTTGACACTGTTTTACCGGCGGATAAAGGAGTGACGTATCATTGCGTGTCGGACTTTGTAAGAGCGTGCTGTACAAATTCATAACCTAACTTTCCATCAAGGTTCATCTAAGGATTTAAAGTAAGTTTTTGATTTGTTTTGTACCAGTATGACTACTTATACGTTAGAAAGTTGTTTTAAACGTGTATTTTTTGATATCTGGTACCGTCTACATCGTACGTTCATTATTACATTTGCCCCTGATTTTTGTGTCACTGGGGCAAATGTAATACATGATTATTACATTTACCCCTAGATAAATTGCTTGTTCCAGATGGTGCGAAATTATGTTAAAAAAAAGGAAACGGGCCCCAAATATTCCGAAGACAGATTAAACCGAGCTATTGAAGAAATACGGGCCGGTAGATTAACAATACATAAGGCGTCAACTTTGTACGGAATTCCTTTTTCAACACTATATTGTCGAATCAAAGGTACGCGAGGAGTTATAAAAAAATCAAAGGGTAGGATAACCGCACTCGCCGAAAATATAGAGAACGTGTTAGCAACTTCCATTAAAACCCTAGCAAAATGGGGCTTTGGCCTCAGCAGGAAAGAAATTCTGGAATTGGTGGGTCAGTTTGTTACTAAGAATGATGTTCAAACACCTTTCAAAAATGGGATTCCAGGGGAGGACTGGTTCCTTAATTTTAAAAAGCGACATAATCTGTCCATTCGAAAACCAGAGCCGTTAGAATATGCTAGAAAGAAAGCTGCCACAGACCCATTTATTATTTACGGATATTTCAATCTTCTAAAAAAGCTTTTGGTTGAACTGGATATAGAGGACAAGCCTGGTCGTGTCTGGAATTTGGATGAAAGCAGCCTAAGTAGCGATCCATCCAAATCAAGAGTCGTCGGAGAAAAAGGTCAAAGCTCATCCCGAGTTACAAGCACCTCAGGTAAAGAAAATACTACCTTTGTTTTGGCTTGTAATGCTATGGGTCAACGAGTGCCTCCTTTGATAATATTCAAAGGAAAAAATATGTGGGATCAATGGAAAGCACCACCAGACAAAGAATTTCCCGGCACAGCTTACGCGGCAACACCCAATGGTTGGATGGAAACAGAAGTTTTCAAAAATTACTTTAAAAAAACCCTGGTACCGGCTTTGGGTGATGAAAGACCTGTCTTGGTTATATACGACGGCCACTCCACTCATGTTTCACTTGACTTGGTAGAATATGCTTTGGATCAAGGAATAACAATTTTAAAACTCCCTGCCCACACAAGTGATATTCTACAACCATTAGATGTATCCGTTTTCAAGTCTTACAAACAAAACTGGGACCAAACTGTTGCAACTTGGCAGCGACAACATATTGGTCAAAAGTTACCCAAATCCCTATTTTCTCAATTCCTGGGAGAAACTTGGACCAAAGTCAGCGACGACGTCATCAAGAATGGTTTTAGAAAGGCAGGCATTTTCCCGTTTGATGCTGATGTTGTTCCAAAGGAAAATTTTGCCAAAGAAGCTTTAGAGCGTTGGGAGAGACACCAACAACAAATTGAGAGGGGTGTGCAAGATAATACTATGGAGCTTGTGAATACCGAGCACATTGATAGTGCAAGGTGCGAATCGCCATCGCTTTTAACGTCGTTTTTTGAGAATGTTGATGAGGCGTCTAGTTTACAGTCACTGAATGTCAATTCTGTAGATCTACAAAGCTCCATTATTGAAACTCCACGTTCTCAAGAAAAGCCAGTTCATAATTCTGAATTCTCACAAGCCGCATCTATGGAGCAATTAATTCTGTCAGTTATTCACCAAAAACAAATGCCAAGCAAACAAAAGAGACGAAAGGTGGCCTCAGGTGCTGAAGTTATTACGTCTGCTGAAATTGTTGAAGTATTGAAGGACAAAGAACAAATTCAGTCAGATAAACGAGTAAAAAACTACAAAGAAATCGCAAATAAAAAGGAAAAAGGCAAAGAAAACTGAGAATTCAGACAGTGACATAACGGACGTAGAATCTGTACAGGTTGGTAGTGACATAAACAAAGTAAAAAAAAAAATGAAAAGGAAACAAAACACGAAATTAAACCGAAAGAAAAAGTCAGACGATACAGAGAGTGATGAAAGTTCTGAAGGCATAGTGTCTTATGCAGAATCAGATGCTAGTGAATGGATGGAAGAGGAAAACGAACGAGAAGAAGATGAACTATATCATTCTGATAAAGAAAATTACGAAAGCAGAAAAACACCTGTGATAAAAAGTAAAATTGGAACAGTTGAGATGAAAAAAGTAAAGAAAGCAAAAGAACAAGAAAAAGAAGAGATAAGAATTGAAAGAGAAGGATCACACGAAAAAGCAACTGAAGAGCAAGAAATAGAGAAGATAGAAACTGAGAGGACACGAACAGAAGAAAAAACAGAAAAGAAAATTCAAGAAGTCCTTGTGAACAATTGGGTTATAGTGAAATATGCACTGAAAAAAGGACTTAAGTACTACGTGGGTGTGGTACAAAAAAAGGTGGGCCTTCGTTGGGAGGTGAAATTTGTAAGACGTAAGGGAAGTATATTTGCATGGCCAATAACGGACGATGTTGATCAAATTACGGCTGACTCCATCGTTCAGATACTACCTAATCCCGAAATAACCAAACGTGGTTTAATAACATTTGATTTTAAGTTCAAAAATATGATTATTTCCTAAAAGTTTATAACTTTTGATGTGATTGTCCGATTTCGTTGAAATAAAAACTGAAATATTTCTTTATTTCTTAATTTTTTTGCTTTTGCCCCAGATTTCAGCCTATAAACAGGCTTAACGAATTAGATATGATTATTACATTTGCCCCTTTACACGGGTTAAATGTAATAATGAGACACAGTACTTTTTTTGGGTCTCACTATTGTAAAAAAAAAAATATTTTAGTTACTTAAAATACATAAAATAACAGCTAAATATATGCTTAATAACATCTATAAATGTGAATTCTTTGTAACTAATTAGTGAATAAGCAGTATAAAATCGAACTTATAAATTTAGTTATGGCCCTCGCATTTCCCCCATTTGACCCTATGTCTAAACTAGTTGTCACGAATCCTTAAACGAATGTCAATAATCTTTTTATTTATTTTAATTATTTCACTTAATGATAAAATATATAGACAGTCATCCAAAATAAACTAAGGAATGAATTATAAATAAATGTTATTCCCTAAATGAATCGGTTGCCTGGGATGTCCTAAGAAGTTCCGTAGTGACCTTCAAAAGCGCGAGTGACTAGGGTCAACAGTAACGTTTAATATCACGCAATCTTTGTGCCTATTTACAGTATTGCCACTCTTACTGAACTTTTATCTTAAACTTAATATGAATTCTGTTCTCATCTTTAGGCAGGAGCACCCCAGTACCAGCTTCTCGGTCTGAACCGCATTCAACGAAGAGCGACTCGAGTCGTCGATTGCCAGGATATTTCAGATAGGCTTAACCCCTAAGCGTTGCGTAGAGGTAGATGTCTGCATTCTCTATGGCCTGTATTATGAGGAATGCTTAAACATCACTTGGATAATTGGCAATCCACCACAGTGCGGTTCTCCACATTTTGCCTCGCACAATCTGTGGAAGAAATTGTCGCCTGCGATATTTCCGGACCGATAGGACCTTCAAACCTTCAAGAAAAGAACGTACTCCCATCTCAAAGGCCGGCAATGCACTTGTGACTCTTGAGTTGCAGGTGTCCAAGTCAAGTCATCAAGTGACCCGTCTGCTCGTTGCACCCTATGACATAATATTTTAATTCGCAATAATTTTGGGGGAAAACAACGGGAACACCCAAATACTCCGAAATATTTAATTCCGAATTTCGATGTTCCGATTTTCAAATGTCCGAATTTCATAACACCTAAGAATCATAATGTCTATTATTAAAAATCACGAATTTTATTTTACCGAAAGTCGATATTGCGATTTGTTAGTTTTCCGATTTTCATACGTTCGAAGAATCAAATTCTCGGAAGGTTCTCGGTCCGAAAAACTACGTTCCGATTTTCAATACTTCGAATAAACTAAACCGTCAACATGTTGTGCCAAAAAATTTAGTAACAGAAACGAATCGCTGCAAAACCGACTTCACGCAGTCTTGTCTGCCCTACCCTAGAGTGTAATTTAAGCCCGCGTAGGCGCGGAGGGGTGGGGTGGTGGGAAGCTCGCGTGGGGCCGCCCAAACCCCGCAGCGCCGGAGCCGTGACAGAAACAATTCGTATTTTTGATGTTTCGAATTATCATTAAGTCGGACTTTTTATTATTCGATCTATTGAAATTCGGTATTTTTAAAATAGTAATTATAAACGTTAGGAATATTAAAATGTAGGATTTATAAAAATAGGAGTAATGATAAGTCGGAGTTCTTATATTCGGAATTTTGAACCATTCGGAATTATGAATATCGGTATTTTGAAATTCGTGTTTGTGACTTTCGGAATAAAGTTTTTCGTATTTATGTAGTGTACCCGAAAACAACACCCAATTGACAAACTATTTATTTATTTCGCATCATGATGAAAAACCTGGTAAAGATTAATTTATTATTATATTTATTTGATGTAGTATAAATATGTATTTATTTTTCGTCTAGGTACTTCATTAACTAGAAAATATCTTTAGAAGAATTAAAAAATCTTGTAATAAACTTGTTCCGTTTTATGATCAAATGCAAAACAGCTATTTGTCTTAACATCCTCGTTCCGCTTTGCCTTAACCGGTAGCAGCGTGTCGTCGGAGTACCTAGGTGGTCCACTTTCACTCAGTTTATCTCCTGGACGACTTCGTCTATCCGGCACAAGGTCGTCTTTATGCTGCTACCTGATTCATTCGACTTTGAGGCTTGACACTCGTTTGGCAACTCTGATTAGTAGAGTTGCGTGCAAAAAAAAATATATCGCAGCTATTGCAGTTTACATAGTAAAAGTGAAGTGTAATTAATATATCTTGTGGAAAACGTTCCAATTCAAGTAATATGGCTTGCTCTTCACCAATGTCAGCCCAATGTATAATTGTAATGCGAGACCCAATAATTTACGTCTTATAAATAAAATAATTGATTTTAATTTGGTACTATTTCAATTACATAATTATAATTACAATTTTATAAAGATAATAGTTTTATAGATTCATTTTAAGATTTTTTTAGAAAGTAAACGTCTAATGGAGTTTTTGTGGTAATTTGTGGTAATTGTTGGGTTGTTTAAGAAGATTATTCATTAATTCAATAATCATTTATTATTTCTTTAGGACCCTGATGATCAGCTACTAATAACCTAGGTCGGTCGGTGTTCTTTGTTGTGTCACTGCATTAACGGGTCGCGGTTTCGTGCTGTGTATATTTTTCATTTTCTCTACTCTCTCTCTCTTTTCGTACTCAAACTAATTTAACTATAAAACATGCACCACAGATGATAACTTTTTTGTACTTAAACTTTACTTAATACTATAATACTCTCAGTATTCATATAAAAACCTGTCTGGACGCTTTAAAATCGGTGGCAAATCACCACGTATAATAGGCGTTACACGAAATGAAATCGATCCTGAATGTTTTATACAGGTGGATATAATGCCTTAAACTGTTTATAAATTTATGGTCAGTATCTTGTGGATAACGCCATCTAATTCCATATACCATATTTATCACCATTGGCATTGCCATTATATGGCATTCTTAGATAGAAGACCACAAATGGTCTAAGACACTCGAAAGCCTTAATACCGCTACGATAATATATAGGGCTATGATAACAAAGTATCAAAAGAACTTCTGGAGCTCAAAAGATACAAAACCTGTGCAGTAACAAGAGTCCTCACTGCAAACTGAACAAACATATGTTCAACCTAAAGTTAGGCGAGAACACAATATGCAGATTCTGTCTTTTGTGGCCAACTAATGCGGCACCGACGTATTAACCTAGAATTGCGCATCATGTAACCGCAGGAAATACAAACAATCACTGGTGATGGGATCTGGAGGTTTCTCGAAGCCATATGTCTGAGCAGTGAACTTTATAGCAAGAGTGCGCTACAAAAGACCAGAAATGGTCGAGGTAGCACTAAGCACTTAAAACAATAATAATAACACTTCTTAGATCAACGATCCGTGATAACTAGCGAGTTGATTATGACTACACACTTATTTATTTTCAGAATCTTTCCTCTCCACGAGTGGTATAGATTCTCTGTAGATAATGACCCCTGTGAAACGTTCTTTTTTGTACATATAAGTATGTAAGATAAGATGAAAACGAAAAAAACGAAAATAAAACGTGAAATAACTTAAAAGGCTATTCAGGAAGGCTATCTTGAATAGCGATACTTAGTCTGGGTTTCTGGATAGGTGACAATGTTTATCAGAATAAATTATTACGAAAATCGAGTGGACATATTTTTAACCAAGAAGTATTTATCAGAGGCCAGTTAACGTTGAAATGCACATATCCAAAAAAAACTCACAGACACTTATCCAAAAACGCAAGTTTATAGGATAAAAAAAAACTAATTAAAACTAATTAAAAAATATGTTTCAAAAACCGAAATAGATCTTACGACTTAACAACCTAAAACTTTATGTAGTAATCTATACCGCATTTTTTCTATTTATATACGAAACAGATACCAGAAAAAAAAATACAAAATAGCTAATCCAGAAATTAGTAATGCCCGGTTTATGAGGTACTTTTAATCAAGAGTTTATCTATTTGTTAGCACTATTGGTCCGATAACTTGTAAAAGTGCGTTTCTGAACACCACATCTAAAGACAAACTTCGTTTAAACTGAGTTTAACTTAACTGACTAATGTGTGCCGTTTAATCGATTCCATAGATAACTAGGGATATAATAGTAGCAAGGACCACAACAGATGACAAAGCAAAAGGTACCCACAAAAAAGGGTAGACATTTTTGTAGAAAAAAATTACAATCACTGACGTTCGCTAATAAACGAAGACATTTTTGTTAACGAATGACCATAATATATTATTAAAACAGCGGCAGGTCACGTCATTTTATCAAGAAATAGTTATAATATAAATAAACCTGTTATATATGAACTTATTAAAGTAACAAAATACATTTTAAACTCTCAAACTCAAAAGCTGCCACTAGATGGATCTGTTCAAGTTTGAGACTTCAAAGGCAGCTTTTGCAACTGCTTATCGGTCGTATAGTTATTGAATGGTCCGTTCCGTATTCAGAAACCCAGTGACAGTTAACCGAAGTTTATCTAATTCATATCTTTATTGAACCAATAGTTGCTAGTATTTAACTGAGAACTTCAGAAACCGGGCATAAGACGCAACATTTCACAATCGAGAAAACTGAACTGCAAAAGATTTTTTGTTAATCCTGAGACAAATATTGCATCACAAGCCATAATCATCGAATGGATAAACTAATAAACCAACTGCTTGTAAAAGACATAAGGTTGAATATTGTTTGACAATAGTTAGCACTCACCAACTTTCCCGTGCCGAACAATGCTGCAGACACGCTCCCGTCGCGCATGACAGATACTTGTTATGTCAATGAATTACGTGTAGTCTTCCTATACAGTTACTACCTATATAATTTGCGGCATCATTACCTACTTTGTGTAGATTAAAACGTGGATGGTAACTGATCTTTCGTGGTTTCAAGAATACCTACTCAAAAGTTTTGTCACGGAATTAATTATAATGATGCATATCTCTCTGTCACTCCCCTTTGTCACTCTTGGGATTATGAGCTTGGGAGCATTTTTTTTTATGGTGTAGAGGGTAAACGAGCAGACGGGTCACCTGATGGTAAATGACTACCGCCGCCACTTGCAACTCAAGAGTCAGAGTCACTACTGCGTTGCCGGCCTTTCAGTAGGGGTGGAAGTAGGGGCCAGGTGGAAGAAGGGGGGAAAGGGAGATGGGAGAGGGAAGGGTGGAAGGGGGGGATAGGGAAGAGTTAGGCCCTCCGGTAACCTCACTCACTCGGCGAAAAGCAATGCAAGCATTGCTTCACTGCCGGTTTTCTGTCAGGCCGTGGTGGCATGCGTGGAGTAACATGGCTATCCCACGTTGCATAAACCAATTAATATTAATACAATTTTGTGAGACTTGTATTATGCCTGTAGGTACGTATCGATTTCGTATTAAAATAAAATCATTTACATAAAAACTGAAACCCTCTGTTATGTTTTTTTTATTTACTCAATATTAATGTTATTATTAGATTTTATATTATGAGTTATTAGACTTGTTTACCTTCAATATTTAAAACGACAGACGACTAAAGTGTTGTTACCGGAAATCCTGTATTTATTGAAATTAACTTATAACATGGAAGTAATTACTTTCATTGTTCCATATATTGACCTCTACCAAAACAAAAAATAATAATTATTCCCTTCGAAGAAGTGTTCGTGTGGTGAGAAAAAAAAACGATAATTGGAATGCACTAAAAAGACTTTAAAATTTATATTTAAAAATAGGTCCATTAATCAATTAATACGTATAAATTTAAAATAAAAAGAAATCCCTTACTCAAAAATCCCTTCAACGATTATAAAAGAGCTGATCTTCGCACTACTGAACAGATTTTCTTGAATTATGGTTAAGAACACTCTCAATCAAGTCACCTTTCAAACAAAAAATACAAAATCAGAATCGCTCTATTCGTTTAGGAGCTATGATGTAACAGACTGACATGGACACACCTTAAATTTATAACCACCCTCCTTTGTGCGTCGGAGGTTGTAAACGAGCATTACTGGTTTCATACTATTCGTCTGAATCAACGGTTTTCTTGCTTGCTTGTTTTTATTTAATGTTTTCCTGTTTAGAGAAAAAATTAAAGTGTATTTAGCACGAAAATCGCTAATTAATTGGTACGATAGTGCAGTTGCTATAAAATTAATTAATTGTGTGATCTGTCTATCTTCATCAGGGCTTAGCTTGGCTCTAATAAAGTACAGAGTGTAGTTCTAGAGAATGATTTTTCGGCTGCCCTGTTATTTCTTCTAATAAACAAGACTATATACACATTTTTTCATGACCTTTGACAATAAAACTCGTGGAGCAAAACGATTATACCATGGAATTGCTTTTCAAAGTAGATCGAAAACGAAGATATCCGAAGCGAATTCACAAAAACACCATGACAAAAACGTTATTGGCACATTTTATAGACCTTTGAATCGGTTAGTCGAACGAAATATTGTATATTCAAATCCAAAAATGTCTAAATCTATCTAAGATTTCGTTTGTATACAACTTTGAGATATCGAACACAATAATGTTACGCATATGGTAACGTCATCTGTGGATGACGGGTTAACGTTACGGCTTAGGGACACAAGTCAAGTAACGCTCTCTGTTATATATTATAAAGTACCGAAAACTAAGTAGGTTGTAAACACTGAGTTATTATTACTTGTAAAGTGTATTCTATAAAAGTCTAAAAACAAAACTATACTGTTCACATAACCAGGTACGGCGGCAATAAGAACAGGTTCAGTGCAAAAAAAAACAGTCAGTCGTAGGACTGCACGTCAGAAGTGAAAACATAACTTCACAATGTACACACATACATCTGTATATATATAATTAGGTTAAAATTAAAAAGTAGGTAATAAAATATCTAAATGTATACATAGGGTATACTGGTAGTTCTGCGCTCCTGGCCGCTCATAAATGTTTGAATTTCGAATGTTATAGTTTTTTAAATATAAGAAACTCGGCTCCGTCTTACGAATTTTCGATCAGGTCACGTGTCCTGACGCGAGTTTAAAATTTTTTATCCATCCCAAAAAGTGCACAACGCCGCTAAAGAAGTTTTCACTTCAAAAATATATTAGAACGGAAATATCATCAATAAGTGTTTATTATAGTTTGGTGGATTGTTCACAATTTACCCCGAACCCCTGATCGTAACAGAATATATTTATTGAAAGTACCTAAGATAGTCTTCAAAGAAAGTGTGACAAAAAATTCCTTAGGTTTTTTAAATAAAGCGATTATTTATGTCTATAACTAGTACTACACTTAATGATCTTGGTAGAAATTCATTATTCCCGATTAAAGTTCTATGATATGCGTAATTTAAGCACTCCGCTTACTTACCTATCAGCAATTTGTTCTTTCATTTAAAGCGCCCCCTGTCTACCCAGACAAGCGCGTATTAACACTGTTGAGACGCGCTTGTCAGAAGGTTGCGTCAGCGCTGGCCCTAGCCCTTGAGAAGGGTAGAGCCATATTGTCATTCAACTCTCTTTTTTTTGTCACTTTACATAAATTGTATTTCAGTGTTATGTAAGTTATGTTAAATAAATATTGATTACCAAATGTACAAAACTCAACTTTTATTGCAAATATCAACACTTATTAAATTTAAGTTAAATTAAGTAGCCCTAAAATTATTATACTCCTGTTTCTTTAACATTAAGAAAGTTCCTGTTGTTATTGGTGTGCAATTTAATCAAATGGCAATATGTCAAATATGTAGTTATTTATATTGTAATAACTAATAAAAGGCCCAGCGGATCTCAACATTTGCCATAAAAAAATTCCTTTCCGCTGGAAATTGTTTTTGCTGTTTGGCACCCCTTGCCACCTGGCGTCTAGAGCGACCGCTGTACCATTACACGACTCAGTACTACTCATTTGGCGAGCCACTCAACAATATGGTACACTGTGGCTCGCACAAGTGAGGTCCATGAAAACGCTGTGTTATTTATAGGAAGAATTAACGCCATCACCACTTTGACATTTCAAAAATAGACTTTAGTAAATATTTAGCCTTGGTCATAAAACGGTTTTACATTCAATTGAAAGACCATTGACACAGGAAACATTAATAGAGCCTTTACGAGGAAGGAAATGTTTTTGTAGAAACATTATATGCGTTTTAGTAATAATGATTTACATACACGGGTAAGCTTAACACGAACAAATGTTTTTTGTAGAAACATTAAATGCGTTTTAGTAATAATATAATGATTTACATCAACGGGTAAGCTTAACACGAACATTGAAGTACTATAATGGACCTTCAAGTATGTTATTAATATTTCATACATATCAGTATGTTGCAAGCAATGCCTTCACAGAGTACATATCGCCTCCAGGCAAAAAAAGTGTCATATCACATGTTAGGTACGTTTTGATATTTTTATAGCATTGAATAGCAAATGTAAAAACAGCAGCTGTAAAGACATCGTTATTAAGCTATTACTGAGCTGTTTTGTTCAATTCACAGGCATAAAAGTCGTGTTTTCTCGAAATACCTGTTCTTGTATTATGACACTTTTTTGCCAGGAGGCGATATTATGTAAGTTATGATAACCATAAAAATACTTTAAAAATCAATAGTAACAACGACAAACTATAAAATATAGTCAGAATAATATGAATAAGTATACCTACAGTATAAGTATGCTAGTAAAATAACTTCCATAATATAAATGTCGTTAGGAATTGGTTTCTTCTTATGATAAACATCGATGCGCCAATTTTAAACGGTTAGTTATGTTTCAATCTACAATTGAGATGCCTGAAAACTGTTAAGAAATCCTTAACAGATATTTTCTGTAGATGTACCTACCACAAAAAAAAAATTAATTATTTTTTCTGTGGTACCTACTCATTCTTATTAAATAGTAATATACTTATAAGCTTCGCACGGGTATCAAATCATATATTGATTTTTCTCGACATCTTTATCAGTCATCGTCATATTTCAGCCATTTTACACAAAACTTTAATGAATTATACACTTAAATCTTTCTTATGAATCATTCTGTTCATTTCTGAAAACCGTATGAAAGCCGTTCGGTATTTATTGAGTTTATCGTGAACAGACAGACAGACAGGTGGGGGGACTTTGTTTTATAATATGTATTGAATCTCTACATATTAAAAGAAATTCGTTCTTCATATGTACCTAAATAAATAGTTCAGTTTATTTTTAAGTACCAACTAACTTTTTATCGTAAAAAAAAAACAGACTTATTATGCAGATGTAGGTATCGTTTTAATAAAAAAATTAAGATAATGAAGTAAAACAAAATTTTGTAGTGATAACACCAAATAATACTTTACAGGAAAAACGTGTTATTATGCCGCCATGTTAATTAAATGCATTTAAGCACTACTATTTTTATCAGCTTTGTTCTAAAATACTTTGAAGTAGGTACAGTGGTGGATTTACCAGTAGGCTGAGTAGGCTGAAGCCTAGGGCGGCAGATTTTATTGGCGGAAAATTTATGGCCTACATTATTTTTTATGTCTTGTCCTGGGGTATCTAATTAGATAGACCATCCGGTAGGGGCGGCAAAATTTTAATAGCCTACTGGCGGCAAATGTGTAAATTCGCCGCTGAGGAGGTAGTATAGGATTGTTATCGTGAAACAGCGACATACCTAAAATTGTAATGCACCTTGCATGTGTTAAAACAATTCAGTTTTTTTAAAGAACCAGGCTTAATAAAGGACGACCATCTGGATTTCTCATAGCGTAGCAAATTAATTCGTCCCACAGAAGACAACGCTGTAGCTACCCGAAAATGTTTTTGCTTACTCAAGCAAAACGTACACCTGATATATAAGTGCGTTCACATCAAATCCGCGTCATCATCCGACAACAAAACGAGGCCGATCAGAAAAAGAGCAAGTCGCAAGAATGTGGGGCTCCGAAAAAGGCGTCGACAGAGTCACGACTAAACCGCGGCCGCCGCATTGAGTCGAGCATTACGAATTGGGAGGATATGCCCCATTTGGATATCTGAGTCACCTAAATATTGCATCATCGAACATCAAAAAATATTATGTTGCATCGTATTTACTTTTATTATAAGGATTTTTTTTAATTACATTTTATAAGGTTTGACAGGTGCAAAATTGTAATGCTTCGTGTTTTAATAAAGCAAGATTATAGAAATAATAAGCTATACATAATAATTTAGTAAATAGCATAATTTACACGTTACTTATTGTAATAATATAATAATAATCAATGCACACATCTCACACACCGCCGTTTGACCCCAAACTAGACAGAACCTGTACTATGGTAACACATACATACGTATATACATACATATTATAGATAAATTGTCCTAGGTGGGAATCGAACCCACAACCTCTGGCTCAGCAGTCAGGGTCACTAACCACTAGACCAACAGGCAAGTTAAAATATATATATTCTTTAGTTTTCGACTAAAAATAGGCTTATTGCTTGCATCAAGTTCTTATCGTTAGTAAGACTTCGAATCTGCAGTCCATGATTGCAAGTGACATCCTCAAATAATTACACTACTATTCTGCCCTCCTTATTGCAAACGCAGTACTTGCAAAATGGTGGTTTGGAGACAAACGCGGTAAACGTATTTTTTGAAATCTTAGCAACAAGTCTATGTTATATAACTTTTGAAGTGTACTTAAAAAATTAGAAAAAAATCAAGCTTTCTATTGACATATTTATTTCTTTACTTTAATGTCTCATTTGGATAAAATGCACAGTACTGCATTTTCATTTCCCATCTGGGCTTGTGAGCTTTACAGTATCACTAAGGCCAAATGCAGTATTTCTGTTTATTACTGCAAAATCACCTAGCACGTGTTCAATACTGCGTTTTTAATTAGTGGTTCCGTCCGCGAGTGACATCGACGCACTGATTTGCTGGCACGAAATGCGGCACTGTATACTAATACTGCATTTAGTTTTAGCAGCGCAAGAGTGGCTCTTTGTTATGCTCGCTACACTCAAACGCATTATTGTAGAATACTGCGTTTGGCTTTAGTTAATATTCGTTTCAAAAGAAGTTATATGCTAAACTAAGCTACAGTAAACGTATCAAGTACTGCACAACCTTCTAGCACATGCTGAATGTTGCAGATCTTGTTAACAAAAGCAATATTTTTGTGCTGGTTTCTCGTTAAATAAAAAACATGTTTAAAATAAAAAAAAACATGAGAATAATTTTTTTATGCATAGATGAAGATGTCATCCCTTAAGATGCAAAAAAGTGAAAATCACAAAAATGTCGATTACTGCAAGTACAATTAGCAGGGCAGTATTGTCTCTCACTAATAATATTGTAGTAATAAGTAGTAATGAATGCCATTCCATTTTTTTTAAGAATATTAGCGACATCGGTCACACATTACTAGTATTCTTGTTAACCCTTCCAGCTAAGCTTTTGTTTGGAGACTTTGGAGTGAGTTCCGATCGCCGTCGGTAGTGAACTGGGTGAGATTTGGATCGCAAGTCCGATGCCTTAGCCATTAGGGATCACCGTTTTTGAAGCCCTCTTGCATTGTAAATAGGATCCTTAAGCGGTCCCTAGACGATCATGCGACATGACATGTGTTACGTGCTGTCATGCATGCATGACCGTTTAATTGTATTGATTGATGCGAATGACATGCAAACTACGTGCATGACATGCAAATTACGTGCATGACATGCTGGTATGGCTGGCTGACTACGTTCTGGAAGTTGATTGACAATTCCTTTTATTTTTATATTTATAAATTTCAATCAATCAATTAGCCTATTCTAGTTCACTGCTGGACATAGGCCTCTCCCAATGTTCGCCATAGTACCCGGTCCTCCGCCTTCCGCATCCAGTCCCTCCCAGCTACCTTCCTCAGGTCATCGGTCCATCTGGCTGGGGGGCGTCCTACCTTGATAAATCTGCCTTTGACAAAGACATTTCCATACCAGCGTAGAAGACCTCTTCACTGTACATAGATAGTACGAGGATCGACTGAATAAAATTATTATACCAAGCGAATTATCATGCTGCATGATAGACTCTCAATAAGTCGTTCATGCGGCATGATGATTCAGCATGTCATGCGGCATGATCGTCTAGGGACTGCTTTACTGCAACGAAATGATAGTCAGTCAGCACAGAATCATCATTACTTCAGCCATAGGATGTAGGGTTTGGGTCCCGGGACGTCTCGTGTCTCGAAGTCCCTGGACTTTTCGTAATTTTAGTTGTCTCGAGTCCCGGGACTTTCGGGTCGAGACTCGTGACGAGACAAGATTGTCGAAATTGTTATGTAATCATTTTTATTTTCAAAGAATTGAAAGAGCCTAGCGCCATCTGTTAGTTTAATGAATAATTACTTGACGAGTGTTTTGTAAATCATATCGAACAAGCAATAAAAATATACAAGAAAATTTACCCGAGATTCTTGAAAAAAACAAGAGCAACATTAAAAAAGGAGTTTCAGTTGTTTGAAGCAACCGGAAAACGTACAGAAAGTTTGGAACTACTGTATAAAGCCTTAAACACAATTAAACCGACATCTGTTGAAAACGAGATGTGTTCTCCTTGTTCGGTGGCATTATTACAAAAATCAGAAACAGATTGTCGGACAAAGCTGTTGACGCTCTGATTTTTTAAAAATTATACGTCTGTTTTATTATTTATATTTAGATTATTTAATTACGAAACAAATCTGTGATTATGAGAATTAACAATGTTGTGATTATGACCAATGATTAGATACTAGAATTACTAGATAATAGTAAAGTTATTAAGAATTAGTATGATTTTTAACTAAGTTCTTTTTATAACTATAAGATTTAACTAAGTGAATCTGTGTGTGATTAAAAGAAATAAACAAAGCAATTATTAAGACTGAAATTAACGTTAAAGTTATTAAAATTTAATTTTCTGTTTACTAAATGTTGATTTTTACAAAAATTGCCTTTTTTTAATACGTTTCACCAGAAATTAACTTAATTAAAATTATTCATAAAAGGCTTACGCCTCTTAAAAAAAACAAAAAAAATTGTCTTAAAAGTCTCGACGTCCCGGGAATTCCCGAGACTTTGATTGTATGCTGTCTCGTGTCCCGGGACTTTGAAATTGTCGGGAATTCCCAAACCCTAATAGGATGTTTACTGCTGGACATAGGCCTCGCTCAATGACTTCCAAGAAGACCGGTACAGAATAAAAACTAGTAAATCATATATTAATGATTTGAATTATTACTGAATTTTTGAAAATACTAAACTATTGAAATTTTGATTTTATTATTAATTTGAAATTATCAGGTACATCCTTATACATTTAATACTTTTATTTTCATTTCGAGTTAATTTTTTTTGGTTTAGATAATGTTGTATCTTAATGCCTTCCAAAACTGAGGTGGGAATCTGCACTTGCATAATTCTTGACTCTCAAAAAATATTAACAAGACAAATCAAACGAAACAAATAATTTCTGAAAGGGTTGCGTGAGTCAGTACAATAAATAAATATGGTTGGCAATAATTTATTACTTTTGAAATTAAAATATCGCGTAATGTTGGAACCGGTTTTTTTATAAGTTTTATATGCGTAAAGGCTGTGCGACTTCACGATAAGCTAGCAATTGAACAATTGTGGTTAAGACCCGTAAAATTGGACTTACAAAAGATTCGCGTAATTGGTGCGTGTTTAGTAATAAACAAAATCTACTATTCTTATTTTCTTATGATAATTCTTTAAAAAAAAAACGATTTCAACAAAAAAAACTATTCCATAAAAGACTTATATGGTTTTCTCATGGATGCCATTGTCAGAACTGGACCAAATTGAAATGAGACCACACGGGAAGCACCTCCTTTCAAATAAAAAAGAATCATCAAAAACGGTTCACCCAATCGAAAGTTCTGAGGTAACAAACATAAAAAAAAAATACAGTCGAATTGAGAACCTCCTCCTTTTTTAAAGTCGGTTAAAAATAGAGACGACCAAGCAAAGGATTGACACCGCGAATGATACTGCGGGTATAGCAAGGCTTATTTCTGTTTTTCTTTTTTGGTTGTAGTTACTGAATATAGTGTACTTACTTGTGTGTTATGATAATCTGTATTAGTGCTAATAAAAATTGTGAAAACATCATAAATCATAGTCATTGGCACTCTCCATCTTAAAACATACCTAATGATAGTGCATAAAATCACATTACCTACTACATTATTTACATTTTATAAAAGTACTTATATAATCATGATAAAGAAGCGGATATATTTATCCCACTAATATTATAAATGTGAAAGTTTGGATGGATGGATGGATGTATGTTACTCTTTCACGCAAAAACCACAGAACCGATTGCGATGAAACTTGGTATGAAGATAGCTGGAGACCTGGATTAACGCATAGGCTACTTTTTATCCCGATAATCCCACGGGATCGGGACTTACGCGAGTGAAACCGTAGGGCACTGCTAGTGTATATATATAATAAACTAAGTACTAGTGTATATATATATAAAAAAATAAACAGTAACAAATATCCATCCAAACTTTCACATTTATAATATTAATGGGAGAAGTTGTGCTTGGAAATATTAGTTTGCTGTATAATGAAGAATATTAAATATTTTTTATAAGTTTACCACTTTAAGCTGGCAACAGCTTAAAAGTTTTGAGTTTTAAGTTAATATTCCTCAAATTTTATCAGATTCATTATTTCTAGTTATCATAACAGGGCATATCCACATTAAGCATACACGCCTAACACGTTTCACCTAACCTTGAAAAACCACGAAATCATCACACAAAAATGTTACACAGAATTCGCGAAAAGGAAACAAAAAAATTATGATCCTCACGTTGCTTGACTATACCTACCTACTTAATTCAGCCATTAACATGTATTATTATGTATCATACAAAGATAAAATATCATATGTGACATCACTGTGAAACTTTTCTGCACGTTGTTATACGTGTCATGTACCGGAACGAGTAAGCTTTCAAACATCACTAGGTAAGTACTTTTTTCTAAGCAAGTAGTGAACAAGAAGATACAAGCTTTGGCCCTTACAAATCTAAAAATAGGAAAATTGTACGCAGTTCAGCCGTTCACCGCTTTTATTTTTAATTTTTTTCTACAAGGAACACCTCACTCTCTTCTTGGCTGATATTAATCCCAAATGGTCTTCACTTATCTCTGTCCTCGACACCTTCCATGCATCTATGTTCTTTTAATAAAAATACGCATCTGTCTGGAAGGTGTCCGATTTCAATGCACTTGTTAACTGTCAAGTCGAATTCGTTTTTCTTCATCACTACATATTATAAAAGAAAGTTCCCCGCCGCGTCTGTCTGTTTGTTTATCTGTCTGTTCGCGATAAACTTTAAAAGTACCGAACGAATTTTCATACAGTTTTCAACAGATTCACGAGGAAAGTTTATGTGTTTAATTCATTAAGGTTTCGTATAAATTTGCTAAAAAAACCGCCGCGTAAACCAATACAGTTAATTACCTATTTAAAAAACAATATATTTCGGAATTCTTAATCATAAAACTATCTATTAACTATGACAGGAAAAATGTATGCTTTGCTACCCGTGCGAAGCCGGGGCGGTTTGCTAGTTAAATGTAAAAACGGTAGGTTATTTTATAGAAACTTGAGTGATTTTTTTTTATTTTTATTAATGACAACTTTTGACGTCATACTTTGCCATCGTCAAATCTTTTTCATTTACTTATAAAGTTTTTGCAATATAAAATACTAACAAACTTAAAAATAATACTTAATTTCATGAGGCCTGTCAAATAATCACTGCAATAGTTCCAGCGTGTATGATTTCTCTTTTTATTCTAGTACCGTTTCAACCTGGATGTAAGAGTTGTCTGGCAGTGTGGCAAACAGTAAATAAAATTATGTCATCGCACCAGAGCAAGTTTTATAATAACCTTAATAAAAGCGAAGGTGGGTAGGTATCTACTTAATCGATTTAATATGCTAATACTAACTTGACCTTGAGAAGGCGGTCACTGTTGGTCCGCATTTTGGGTAAACTTGAAATCGCCAGCTGTTTCAGCAACCAAACTAATATAATTACCTAAGAATGAGTAAAATTGTATTTATTTCGCGTGATTTGATTAACTTAATTCATTTAGTTACACTAGAGTCTAGTCTAAAAACTAGATGACAATTAAGTAGAGGCTAGAGGTCCGCTTCGCTTAGCGGTAGTACCTAATTTTTCCCATACCAAGTGACCACTACCTGGCGGTGCACTCATTAGGGTCATACACACGCGCCCGATTTAACGTGCGTCTCATTTATTCTTAATGCAGATTAATGACAGCTAAGCGCGTCGCAAGAACAACCTATCGATGGCAATCGCTTTAAAAACCTCTTACTCGCATAGTGATTAGGCACAGTGTTGATGCAGCGATGCAGCTGCAACTGCGACCATTTGTAACTATTATATATTTTCTTACCAGTGTTGTTACTCATTTAAATATCTTAATAATTTTTCTAAATATTATGCATTAGCATATTTAATTATGCTGCGTTTTAGCTAACCGACATTCTTACATAATTAATATAAGCAATTATACGAATAACTATACACATCGATATTATCAAGATTTCCTTAGAACTATTTTATTTAAACAGTTCACCAGATATCAGTATCTTTTTAAGACTACCAGTAATTCCAAAACATTTCCAAAACTACAATAAATAGGATATACACCAAGATTCTGAATAGTTATCTTTGAGTAAGTATTACAGATACATAATGTGGCAAAACTCAAAACACTAGACACTATTCCGATTCCGTCAGTTAGGCCAATCTGATAAAAGTGCCAGTGGGATACCTCTTATACCGTGGTCTTCTAGTTTTTCCATGAGGCGGTGAACAGAGACAATGTGAAATGCCTTAGCCAGGTCAAGAAATATTATTAAACATTTTCTCTTATTGTTCAATTTATTTGTCAAGAAACTCACTAGGTCAAGAACAGTATTATCAGTTGCGCGGCCTAATCTAAAGCCATATTGGGGATCAGAAATTAAATTGTGTTCTTCTAGATATTTAGTCAATCTGATGTTGATGAGACGTTCAAATAGTTTCGACAGTGTTGTTAGGATCGCGATCAGCCTCTAATTATTGACACTGCCTCTGTCCCCGGCCTTATGTATGGGATGCACCACTGCCTTTTTTAACGCATCGGAAAATATGCCACCATCAAAACAGCGATTTATCAAATTGGTGAGAACAGGTGTTATCGATTGTGATATGTTTCAAAACGTCAGCCCTGATTTGATCCCATCCTGGCGCACAGTTACTTTTAAATAGTTGAATAGTTCTTTGAACATCCGTATTATCAGTTGGTAGGAGAACGAAGGCGTTCAGTGGTAGCTGAAATACTTTTGTAAAAGTAGGGAAATGTGAGGGAATCATATTTACAGAGTATCTTGCTTATAAATAGAAAAATACTTATTAATGTCATTGATTGCATCGGGTCAAATTTCATAGGTCAAAATCACAGTTCGTCTAGTCATTGATTAGGATCTTTATCGGAGCCTAGGAATTGTATCGGTAATTGCTTCATTTTATTGTTATTTGTAATAGATTTAATGGTAGACCACACCTTTTTAAATTACTTTTTGATTTTGTTAATTGACCTCTCTCATATTGCTTCTTTAGTTTTTCAATAAATTATTGCAGTGATTGCGATATCGTAAATATGATATTTTTAATATAACAATATTTGCATCTGATTAAAAATTTTTAGATTAGAATTAGAAAGCGATTGCGATGCAACGTAGCATTAACTAGATCGCAATGCAAGAAAAAAGTTACCATATGGCTCTTGTCCAAATCTTATGAAGATACGGAAAATTTGATTAAACTAAGTATATTATAATCCAAAATGCATCCTTCATACACACACATACTCACATACACACAGACTTGCAATATATATCTATATATATACATATAAATCTAATAATACGATATATTTAATTAAAATATTAATATGTATATATAGGTAGATATTTATATAATTTACCTCATGCCTATCCATCTACGATACACTACACTCTCATGAACTACCTGTTGTAATTAAGTACGAGAGCCCTGGTACCCATACCAAAAGTTAAATCTAATTTTGGGTACCAGTGGTCAACATAATTATTGTACATTTTAATGCTATGCTAATGTTATTCCTTCATTCATGTTTATTCCTTTGTAAGTATCTTTTTGAAACAATAAATTATAGTATACTAGTAGTAATCCAAGATTTAATTATAATTTTATTTCTAAGAATGATTCGTTTTATAAAATTCTTAGCTATTAATTGTTTTATTATATTAAAGAAATTGTTTGCAGCGATATTTAAGTTTTTTTTTTCTCTGTCGAAATTGCAATTATTACATTCAATTTTTATTTCTTTATCTATTTTATAATTAATGTTTAGTTGTAAATGTTTCTTCTTAGCTACATCGGTTTGTAAGCAAAATAATACAGCTTCATGGTCGGTGATGCTTGTACATAATGAAAATGTAATTGCGCTTTGTTTTGTTTTTAATATTATATTTATATCCGGCAGAAGTCCATGGAAACTAATGTTATCCAAATACGAGGTAGTCACATGAGAGGTTCCTATTAGGTCAATGTTTATATCACCGACTATGATAATATTTTTAAAGGATGACACACCCTCTAGTATAAACTGTGTAATGAGGTTAGGAAATTATCAGGTGATTTATAGCTGGATGGTCTATAAATCGCGATTATTGTTGTATCATGTCTTAATTTTATTGTAAGACAATTTTCTGCCGATAAAGAAAATTCCTCTACCACACATTCTAGGGTGCTATTCGTGTAGACAACTATACCATCGTTTTGATTGTAGTAGTCGTTAGTTTTACATGAATTGTATCCTTGAAGTAATGGCAAGTTCATCATACGCGATAACCAACATTCCGAGAGTACAATAATATCGCAGGATAAATCAATTTCAAGCTATTCTGTTGTGGAATCATTAAACATTGTTTAGGATCTTGGAGGTATGAGGAACAATGTTCGGGATCGCATGTAACGGGGACAGGTATGTCAAAATAGTCAATATTATGTAATAAATTATAGTAGGATCGAATAGTAAGCATAGCTGTTACCAGTGACAATAACATTTGCGCTAGTTTAGTCTTTAAATATTTAATTTAATAAAATATATTTGTTCTTCGTTGAGTGAGGCGTTGCATCGGTTATGATAAAGTACTGAAAACAACATGAAACAGAGTAGGTATAGTCTAACATATAATTTTGGGGTAGTTGCAATGTCAATTCTATTATAACATAATGTCGTGTGTAATAAGAGTGTTGTAGAATAATTTTATTGTATGTTTTATAATATATTAATTTTGTATGAACATTTTTGTTTAAGAATAATTCAGTGTAGGTGTATATTATAACATATATGTATTATATATGTATGTGTTGGGTTGGTCTACGTGTAAAGTAAGTATTTGCAGATATATCTTTGAATTGCTTTGTAATATCTGAATAGTTTTGATAACTGGTTTTATCGTAGGATACAAAATATTACTTCATAATTAGGCTAAGAATAGTACATAACGGGTATAATAACAGTAATAGTCTTCGTAGTTTTAGTTTAACCAAATCTTGTTCATGGTAGACAAGTTTCGGCGGCTCACCTTCTTTCTGGCGAATATATACTTTCCCATATGAAAACACTACACCAACAGGAAAGTTAAATAAAAGAAATAAAAAAAAAACAGTTTCTGTAATGACTCTTAGTCAGTTAAGGTTTATTCGCAATTCGCCCTCGCCACCAAGTTTGTTGGTAAATTATTGAGAATGAACATGAATAACAACAGTAAACTAATAGTGTAGCGTATATTGACACCACTTGGTGGGAAGGTTATGGGCCATATAACATTACGCTACGAACCTTAGGAGCGGGCAGTGACCATAAACTCAATATATTACTACAATATAAATATTAATACTGGATAAGCGATTATATTCGCAATACCATCGGTCTATCAAGGGATAAGGTTTCGTTCTTCAGAAAAACGCGACCAGTAGCTCCGTTGCCATCAAAAATCCACTGTGTGATACCTGTGCGATTCATTAATTTTATGTTCATAACCTTCCGATTGGTGCCAAGACCAAGGAACCCCAAAAAGATTACAAATTCATTATAACACGAATCATCCATCACCTGTCAAACTTGGACTTTGAAAAATCTAAAAGCAAATGCCTCTGTCGAGTTATTAATTAGCAATGCCAAGTTCAATAGGTGTTCGTGGCTTCGTTTTGGAGTCAGACATGTTTTGTCAAATGTTCACATACAACAATTAACCACAGGCCTCATATTTCTCATATACGAAGTTAATATTATAAATATTGGTATAAATACGTGTGCCTCTTGGCTATAAATGGCCAACGTACAGAAAATCATGATTAACAATGAGTAGGGTTAAGATGGCCAGATCTCCAGTGAATAGTAATGAACACCAACGTTATTGCAAGTGTTAGGCATAAGGAACGGCTTACCATCAGACAGGTGTGTTTATGCCAAGTACTGAATAAAAAAAATAAACTACAGTCGCTGACTACAGTGACACGGAGACTGAATTTTTTTTAGGCCTAATTACATGATCGAGGTTGGTCCGGGAATACACTAGATACATTTCATGGTATTTATCCATTGCGTAAATGATACCGGAACCGGTTACCGTTTTCATCTGACAAATAGTAATCCTTCCTCTGTGGTAATTACTTCCGGATTAGTACTTATCCGGATATTCCGTGTTTACGACCCTCTGGCTACTACACGTTTCTGTCAAGATATTTTTTTTGTGTATAATACCTACTAATATTATAAACGTGAAAGTTTGTGAGGATGTATGTATGTATGGATGTTTGTTACTCTTTCACGCCAAAACTATTGAACCGATTACGATGAAATTTGGTACGTAGATAGCTGGAGACCTGGATTAACATATAGGCTACTTTTTATCCCGATATTCCGATGGGATCGGGACTAACGTGAGTGAAACCGCGGGGCGCTGCTAGTTAATAGAAAATAAGTAATTGGACAACAAATACTTCACTACAATAAATATTTACTTTTATAATTACGTATCGTGATGGTATATTTTTTCTCAAATATTTGTACTAAGTAAAAAATTGTTTTGTAGAAATCTTAGAATACCTACCGTTGCAGATCAAATATTTCGATAACGTCTATTATTATTATATTAATTAATGACATACTTTATGATCGGATTAGTTAGACGTGGTTAAGTTCGATGACTTCGAATGTAGAGTACGTTGTATTGAAATCTCTTTTATCGTTTTAAGCAATTGATTTTTTTTTAATTACAATAAGATTATCCGAAGTTACCAGGAACTTATCTTCTAATGCGACACTTCGGCCAAGATAAAAAAAAACAGGCAAATTAGGTGGAAAAATTAAGTTCAAAGTTTTTTAGTGGGTAACTTTGTTTTTTTTAGTTTGTCCTCATACAGTAGATACTGAAGTTACTTAAATAAATAAAAAATAAGCAATTTATATAATTAACTAGGTCTCCAACCAATCTTCTCAAGCAATTTTGTATTTTATAAAGTAGGTAAGCCTGGGAATATTAAATTACTAGCTCGATAAAATAAAAAGTAGATAATAAAGAAATAATTATTAATAATTACTTTTTTTACATAAAATAAAAAAAACTAGATAAATTAAATAGTATTTGCCTATAACATACACATAACGCTTTGAATACTTCAGACTCGTGTCCTTGTTGTACCAACTTACGAAGTCATAAATATAATAACAGTTGACAAGTCAAACAAGTACATTTTATGTTCATTTATAGATTATAATTTCTCACTCGACAAGCCTATTGGTACCTATTTATTACATTTTTATTTTTATAATGTGATCAAGTAAATAGAAAAGAAAATTATTATTGTCGTTCTCTTTATTAAACTATTATTAATTTTATTATTGTTTTTTTATCATGAGCTAATACTAATACGAGAGGGGTTCAGTTCAGTCATAGTCGACAAATCATCCGTAGGATCTAGGTGAGAAAGAGAGTTTGGCAATTCTTTACGAATCTTATATAAAAGCATGACGGATTGATGTAGGTTTTCTTATCATATTTCTGTTTACCGTCCAACCATAAATAAATTTCGAAATGTCTGCGAACGCGAACCTTGCCATGAGATGCCAATTGTTAAACCACTATTGTTTCTTATTCAAATTTAATGTACCTCATTTAATGTACTACCAAGATTGCATTGAATGAGTAGTTTACGAACGGAGGCGCTAACGGTTGTTGTCTCCCGAGTAGCAAATTTTTTTTTACATTCTAACACCTACTACCATAGGCTTTCTCCTAGGTGTGTGTGTATTTACTTTGAAATGAAATGCTAGGAAAATTGAGACGGAATACAAAAAAAAAAAAAGAAAACTTGGAATTACTTAAATCCAGTTTTCTGTAGTTTTACTTCTCTAAGGGACATAATAGGTATTTATTAAAATCTGTTCACTATTTTCCGTGAACCAAAGTTTAATTGTTAAGGTTTTCACTCGAGATCTGTCATGTTTGTTTTTTTGTGAGGTTTACTGGCTGAGAAAAACGGTCTTCACAGACAGACAGCCAGACGGACAACAAAGTGGTCTATAAGGGCTCCCCTTACAGATCACTTTGTTGTCCTAAGCTCTAGTATCCTAAGCTACTGTACTACTGGTAAAAATGTATTGCACCTTCATATATTAAAAATTGGACCGATTTTTACTTACTCAAAGGATCAATTTCTACATAAAAATCAGTAGTAAGACTGCACGTCAGAAGTAAAAACATAAAGTATATATATATACACACACGTCTATATACATAAATGTATGAGCTTATTTGAGCGTGATGGTCACGCGATTCAGTGCTTTTTTCCCCATACCAAAGGTGCCCAACGTGCCTAAAGAAGTTTTCACTTCCAAAAAAACTTACTAAGTTCAGTGTCGCAGTCTGTGTACTCGTGGTTGCAGTCAACGGTGTAAGCGGCTGTGCGCGCGCTGATGAGCAGCAACGCGCACAACAGCGCCAGTGCGCGTGCGGCTCGTGCGCCCATTGTCAGTCACCGGGAAACCATCTGTTGACAAGAAAATGGAAACTTTATATATTTAACTATTACGAGAGACAGAAATTATTTTCACACACACAGTATTAAAAGTAGTTTTATTAGACAGTTAAGAAATAATACGATTTCTTATTTGAATTTGGAAATATCTGGTTGGGGAAGTACAGTCAGTAAGAAAACTTGCTGAACACATACAATCTCACGGATGTTCACTTGCGTGAGCAGATATTATATTATTAATTTATTAATGTAAGTAGTCCCCATAAGTTATGGTGCACCTCAGTCCTTTTTCAGTGCAGTCGCAAGACGCCTTCATTTTACGGTTCCTGTGTTTTTAGTTTTTTGTTGTATTGTTACACTTGCAATACTAATTAAGACCGTGTATTTAAAACCCTACCATGCCCTCTATGCACATCACACACATAGGATAAGACTGCACTGTTAAAGTGGTCGCTTTGCCACTAAAGTGAGCGGAGTGTTGAGGGGTATCTTTTTAAAAAAAAAGAGTGTGTCTGTGTGCGTGCAATTCACACACGGCAGAAGTGAAACTTAAGAAAAGTAGCCTACGAGAGAATGAGAAATAAAAAGTAAAATCGACACAAATAATTTACTAATGTTAATAAATTTAATTTTAAATAATTCACATAAAAGTTATTGGTCAAATTAACACAGATGTGTTAAATAATTAACATAAATTAATTAACCAACGAATTTTAATACGCAAATGCACAAAATTGACACCACGTTGACATTGGCACATTTTCTGAAGGCTTCGTAGTAAGTAGTGTTGCCAGACGTCCCGATTTGCGCGGAACGTCCCGATTTTTAGGGGTTTGGGGACGCGTCCCGATTAGCACCTGATCGGGACGCCAAATGTCCCGATAAAAAATCAATAAATTTATTAAAAACCATTATTATTACAAAAAAATAATATATGTAATTATGTGTTACATCAATCGCATTCGCATCACTATGTCAAGTACGACAATGATCATATTTGATTCTTTCTGATTCTAATTTTCATTTGAGAATTTTAGGTTATATTATTGAGTTGGTTCTTGCTGTTTTATTGATGAGAATGTGAGTGTGTTGTGCATGCTTGAACTTAATGATTGTTTATAACGTAATAACGTTTTATGTATTGGTTTTGGGCTTGAGTAATATACCTAACAAACTTAGTACCTAATATATACGAGCATAAAGCTGTCTAAACATCAAAGTTACCGGCCCGGCGGCTTTGCCCGGAGGCTTTACCCGGCAGAATAGGGTTTCTCTTGCGGTAGTCATGTATGCATGATCAGCAAAGCTTAAGGGAAGCTTGAGCATACATCTAATTCTAATGGAATGTACCTAAGTAGTAATCAGGTGTAGGTTATTAATATACGCGTGTGTTGGTTGGCGTTGGTTGCTGGTATTGGATTTCTTTTTTCAGATTACTTTTATAATGAGTGACCTAGAAACCGACATCGAAGTAAAAACCGATTCTTCGACCCCAAAAAAAAAACAAAGAAGAATGTGTACTTTTCTAGATGTTTGGACGAGAAGTTAATTATTCATCAAACCCGTCCTTAATAATAAGTTTAAAGCACTTTGCATAATGTGCCATAAAGAATTCAGCATTTCTCATGGTGGCAAAAACGACATTGAAAAACACAAAAAATGTAATGAACACCAAAAAAGAGAGAGAACTGCTAATTTGTCCACATCGTTAAAGATATTTTTAAAAACCGATCAAATGAGCACTCAAGAAGAAAAAGTGATAGCCGCTGAAGTCACAAAAACGTACCATTCGGTCAAGCATAGCTTGTCATTCAATTCACTCGAATGTGGTACAAAACTAGAAAACACTTTATATGGCGATTCAAAAATTGCTGAAAAGCTGACACTTGGACGAACTAAAGCCAGTGCCATTGCACATAACGTTTTAGGTGATGAAAACAAGATGGTTATCACTTCTGCCTGCCGTAGAGCGTGCTACCAAGTCTTATGAAATATTGAAAGATTACTTCATCACAATGGGAGAAGACGAATGTCCAACTGCGTTGTGGCATTTTTTTAGTTCTGATGAAACAGAACCATGGCTGGCATTTTATCAAAATGCACTGAAAGTCTTACAGGATGCAGTGGTACGACTTGAAAAAGAAACATTGCTGTGTTTTGAAGGTCACGACATTATGGTAGAGGTAAGTAAAAAATTTAAACAGAGGATTGAGGATGAGTTTGTTGGCTTCACGTGCTGCAATTTATTTAAAAAGTTGCCTGATTATAAAGTTACAAAAATAAGGAAAGACTGTTGTGCGTGGTACAAGAATGTACTCCATTACATCGAATCCAAGTATGAGCTCAAAGACAGCAAATTGGGTTTATTTAAACCATTTTCTCTCCAAGATGACTCACTGACTTACGCATCATTGCTTAATATGATTGAAAAATTGAAAATTGATACGTTCTTTGACATGGATCAACTCTATGAAGAAATGGGTAAAATAAAAGAAGTAGTGACGGCAGCAAGCCAAAATAGAGAGATGACGCCTCTACAAAAATGGCACAATATTTTTAAAGACAATCAAGAGTTAACCAATCTTCAAAAGTTATTTTCGTTTATGGCTACAATACCAGTATCAAACGCGGTAACGGAAAGGGTATATTCCCAGGCCAACTTAATTTGGTCTGAGAGACGAAACCGTTTGACACTCGAACACGTCAAAGCGGAAATTCAAATTAAAACTAACTTTAGCATGGCGTGCAGTGAATTTTATAACTACGTTATAAAAAACAAGGCAATCCTAAAGGCAGCAAAATGTAACGAAAAATACAATTTTAATAAAAAAGAAATTATTTAACCTTATAAACAGTGTCAATAACAATAATACATAATTACGATTTTATGTATGTAATATTTAGTCATTTCTATTCGTCCAGCAAGTTATTGTACAATTAAAATAAGATTTACTAATAATTAATAGTAATAGTAGTAAAAGAAAAGCAATAAATTAAGCTTTTATGTGAAAAAAAAATTTTTTTTTGTTTGTCCCGATTTAAAACCCTAAATCCCGATTTGTTTAACTATTTGCCCCGATTTTAGTCCAATCGGACCTGGCAACACTAGTAGTAAGCAGGCGCAAAAACAAAGATTATAGGAAACACTTATACTTGTATTCTGTCATTCTCTCGTAGGCTAAATCCTTCCTACTTATAAATGTTTGTCTCTTTTCAAAGATTATTGGAAACACCGTATACTTGTATTTTATCTCATTCTCTCGCAGGCTAAATTATTAATGTTTTATGAATGTTTGTCTCTTTTTAGTGTGAGTTTTTCGTTTCATTGAATTTCAAATCACAACGATTCTAAGGAAGTTTCACATCAAAAACGAAAAATAATATGATGTGTTCTGTCTCGTCTAGGTCTCGCCATTGTTTCGCGTAATTCAATATTTAAGTCTTGTGGTATTTTACCGTTACATGACACGACGCGAGCACCTGTATCGAATATTTAAACGGTGGGAACGCAAACTGTGGTCTGCGGTTTTAATTTGGTAACAAACTTATCTGTGTCAAGTCAAAGTATAGCTTTAATGTGCTAAATTTCATTAAAATCGGTTAATTAGTTTAAGAGTTCATCGCGAACAAACAACGTGACACGAAATTTATATTTGTATATATAGATTTTTAACACGCTTTTATTACCTTCACTTGTAACTAACAAATCAAATCAAATCAGCATTTAATTCCTTAAGAGTATGGTATTAGTAGGTTTTACATTACTATAAGTGATTGACGGTTACATGATGAGATTTTAATGTCGATATTATTTCATCAATCACCAACGAACATCTGTCAATCATGCATGACTTTTGATACTGATTGACATTGACGTTTACATGAGCGTCTAATGAACTCCTAAAGATTCCATATGTAACAAAGGTAACTGACAATGTAAACAAACGACGTACATAAAACAAACTTTGTATGTATAAGTAGTTAGTATATGACTGGCCTGTTGGCCTAGTGGTTAGTGACCCTGACCGCTATGCTTATAGGTCGTGGGTTCGATTCCCACCTGAGTCTGGGTGTTCTTTGTGTCCGTTGTTTCTATGTTTGTAAAGTCCCCCGCGACACAGGAGTAATTCCTAATGCGGGAGATGTCTTTTTAAAAAAAAAAAAGAAAAAGAAAGAAAAAGGAAAAGTTCGGATGAAAATACTATTGGCATCTTGGAGTTGATCTGATGATGGGCCAGGCGTTGGATAGTAGAACTCTTCCGTGGCTACTAATAAATACCTCAATTTTGGACTCATATGATTCGTTTTGAAGAGTCCAATAGATCTGGTGATGAAGCCAGGAGTTGAATAGTGGAACTATTTTTTTTACTTTTTAATTATGTTCGTCATTTAAGTGTGTTTATTAGTTGTACCAAACTATAATTTTTATCCATATCAGATGCTGTATGCCATATAAGTACGTTATGATTATTTTAACAAATTAAAAATATCTCCTATATCTGCACTTTTTACACCAAAACTACAAAAGATTTTATCTATTCACTGTCGATTTGTCCATCCAAAGATTGTCTGTAAGAAATTGCTTTCAGCGATAAGGACGCCGTTTGTACATATTCAGCTGATGAATTCTTGTAAGATTGTGTTTTTTATTACTATTCTATCCTAGGTGATGAGAAATGTAAATAGGTAATAGCTTAGAGACTTGCTTTTGGTCAAATCAAAAGCGGCAATACGCAAAGTGGCCACTAAAACCAGTGTAAAGCGTTCATTAGACACTCATGCAAACGTCAATCATTACCAAAAGTAATGATTGACGGATGTTCGTTGGTGATTGATGAAATAATATTGTCATTAAAATCTCATCAGGCAACCGTCAATCACTGCATTAGACGATAGGTTGTCAATCACCGTCATCCGTGCGCCAAGCATCATTTAGAGACAAGTGGAAAGGTGTAGTGCTGCGCTTCCAAACAACATTTCTAAACACGACTGCTCTGTCAAGAGCATACGAATAAGTAGAAGAAAAACTAGAGTTAAATATGAAATTCCTTTACCGCAAATATCTATATGCTCATTATAATTCATTAGCCTATAACACAGTAATGATGACCTTTTCTTTGTATACCGATTACAATAGAAAGGTCAACCTGTGTGTACGAATTAATTAACAGAGTGTGAGTTCTTAACTACGCCTTGTACAGAATTAATAGAACGCCATCTAGTGTATTTATAAATGTGCTTAACATTTGTGTTAGAATGTGGTTCACAGCTGTGTAGATAGTGCAGTGGATGGGATTTGAACCTGCAACGAGATGATAGTAAATAAAGATTCCAATTTCAGCGTTATTTTATAAAGTTTCTGCTACTGCGGCTGTAGGTAATAAGAATAACTTGGCACACCTCACACACGGCCGTCTAACCTCAAACCAGACAGAGCCTGTATAGTAAGCAGACTGCTGATAAACGTACTTATTTCTAAATACATACATATTATAGATAAATTACACCTAGACACAGAACAAATATCATCATCAAATATTATCATCATCTCATAACACAATTATTTGTCCTAGGTGGGAATTGAATCCACGACCTCTGACTCAGCAGTCAGAATCACTAACCACTAGACCAACAGGTCAGTCAGGTACTTGAATACTAAGCGTATTATTACTTGTATAAGGTCTTCTATTTTAAATACATATAACATACATAATCACACGCCTTTCTCGCTTCAAAGTAGGCAAAGATAACCCGCCAGTTGCTTATATCTTAACACTAACAACCCGCCCCGGCTTCGCACGGGTAGTAGAGACATCTTTAACAATCATCATTATATTTCAACCAATTTACACAAAACCTTAACAAACTATACACCTAAACCTTCCTCATAAATCACTCTGTCTGTTGGTGAAAATCGCATGAAAATCCGTTCAGTAGTTTTTCAGTTTATCGCGAACAGACAGACAGACGCGGCAGAGGACTATGTTTTATAATATGTAGTGATACTTCACAGGCTTCCTCTACTGTCATTATACCTTACATACAAACCCGCCATTTTAAATCCCTACTTCCCTACTAATCCCTACTAATATTATAAATGTGAAAGTAACTCTGTCTGTCTGTCTGTTACGCTTTCACGCCTAAACGGCTGGAGCGATTGAGATGAAATTTGGTATAGAGATAGTTCGAGGCCCTGGGAAGGACATAGGCTACTTTTTAACCGACTGCGCAAAAGGAGGGTTATGATTTTACGCGATAACGACTTCTACGCGGCTGAAGCCGCGGGGAACAGCTAGTATCTTAATAATACCTACTAGTGACCCGCTCCGGCTCCGCACGGGTGCAATGTAGATACCAATCGGTGAACAATTATCATCATATTTCCACAAATGAACACAAAACAATATTAAACTAAACATACGAGTATAAACCTTCCTCTTGAATCACTCTATCTATTGATAGAAACCGCATTAAAATTAGTTGCGGAGTTAAAAAGATCTAAGCGTACAGACGTAGACGGCGGGAAGCGACTTTGTTTTATGCTATGTAGAGATGATAATAATTTGTTAAGTGAACCACTTTAGTCCTTACTAAAGTTGTTAAAAGTAAACAACAAAATGTGTAACTTATACCACCTTTAGTATAAGTTACTTTTTTACATACGCGTTTTGTTGTTTACTCTGTAAACTTATATTGTGTAAGCTATAACCTAATAAAAAAAAAGATATATATTAAAAATAGGAATGTGTCTTTTTAGGTTACTCAACTGATCATCATGAATTTTTTGCAAATAACGAAGGACATAGGTTTTATTCAAAAAGAAAGTTCTATTCCCGAGGAATAGAGCGTGCGAGAGAGCTTTTACGCGAAAGAAGGCGTCGGAAAATACTACTTCATAAAAAATTATATGTACTCTGTAAAATAAAAAATTGTATTTTATTGTATTAAGGCTCAAATTCCCCAAGCATAAGTCAACTGTAAAGAGATTTAAATATAATAGCTATAAAACTAACATTTCAAAATGCATGAAGCTACATCTGATTCTTCTAAATCGTATATAAACGTGATGTCACGGGCCATGGGCGTCTTTATATAAAGTTAGATTCACTTTTATTGCATCACCTGTTCAATCATAACACCATACATTTAAATATAGTAACAGCAACCTTGTTGATAATTACGTCACTTGACGATTCATAACACCCACTTGTACAATACAATTGTTCGCCTGACGTACTAAATTGTATTGAAATTAGTTTTCACTTTTGATGGAGCTCGGGTTACCAAAATAAAATTAGGACAACTTTGACAATATGAAGTTCAATTACCCTCTTGTTGCATCAGGACGTCATATAACGTTTGTTTATAAGCTTGTTACGCCCATTGACGTCAAGTTAATTGTCGAAGAACGACATCTGTTTCCCGAGTGTTTTTTTTTACGTTACGTATTGAATTTTGCATTAAATGAAGAAACTACAGCTAGAAATTGTATAAGATTAATACAGTGATATCTAATCTCAATCTAATATCTCTCATATGATTCTATACAAATCGTAATTAACGTAACGCAAGTGAACACGCACTCGCTAGATTGCTAAAAGCTACACTATGCACTCGAAAAATTCCAGGAACTGTGTAGGACCATTTATGTACTTTATTTTTCTAGTTTATCAGACTTGACATAGCTGTCTTTGTTGTCATGGATGTCACTTGCGTATCAGACGTCTCCAAACAGGTATTACCGTCCATCTTTAGCGGCTTCATATTTCTTGAGGAGTATATCTCTGGCTAGTCAGAAGTAACATATAAAATGTCCCATATGAAATAAGACGTAACAATCACTTTCTTCGCTACTTTGACTTCAGCTAAAACAGCCAGTTCATTTTGTCATCAGTAAGATGTGCTTTCAATGTTCTTTTTTTATCCTTTTGAAAACAAAAACAGATAAAGATTCACTTGGTTTAGTGTTCTACTGTTTTGTGTTATGATTTCTTACGTCTGGCTGTAGTATTTGATGTTTTGTTCTATTGCATGTTCAGCCATGCGGATGTTCTCTTTACTCAAAGACAGAAGAGTAAATCATCGAGCAAGGTGTCGCTACTAACTTTTTAAATATTAATAACCTTTCCACAAATTATAACTGGCAACATTTAATTTATTAAATGTGTCATACATAAACAAATATATGTATATAATTACAATAATTATTGAGTGGGCGTTGCAAGCTGTTGCAAATTATTTATATTCCGTGTAATTATACCTCATTCGCATTGCGGTCTGCAAAATTAAGGTCGCTTTCATTTAAGCAGCTACTTCGTAGATCGTGAGTTGCAATGTGATGACACCACGCAACGGTACTTTATGTTTATGGCACTTGTAATTGTGAGGCAAGTGCACAATAGTTTGAAGAGACAATTTTTTTTATCAATGTCAAAAAAATCGGAAGTGCTGCTTACGAAATGGTTATCATTTTTATATCATCATTAACTACGACTACGGTTTACATTTAGTAATCTAAACGATTACTAAATGTAATCCTATTTAAAAAATCATTAAAAATGTTTTTATCTTGAATTTTGCATTAAATGAAGAAACTACAGCTAGAAATTGCCTCAACTCAATCTAGTATCTCTCCTATGATTCAATACAAATCGTAATTAACGTAACGCAAGTGAACACGCACTCGTTAGATTGCTACACTATACGGGCATATCGTAATTTAAACGACTTCTTGCGTATCATTAATTTAAAGCAAGACTATCGAGACACACAATCTAAAAATAGGATAATAATAAACCTTTTAAAATTTAGTTTGAAATTGAAAAACAAATATTAAAGATACCGAGGGTCTACAGGATGGGGTTCATCAAGAAAGGAGTGTATAAGGTTTTAAAGGGTCCGCAATAGTGATGCAACGAATGTCGATTTTTCACATTCGCGAATGCGAATATTTATTTCTAGTATTCGCGAATGCTAATGCGAATATTGACTTTTCAACTAAAGAGCGATCAAAATATACGAATGGCTTGACGTTTCGCATTACCTTTTATTGATCCGAGTTAGAAATTGATTTTTTTTTATTAAAGACGTAATGAAGATTTTTTTTAAATTAAGAACACTTCTCTGATGGATGGTTACAGAGAGAATGACCTGAGAATATTTGGTAACTCCACCAACCACCAACAAGTGTACCACTGATAGAGTTTTTAGTCTCAGTTTATTTTTGCATTTATATTTCATTATCTTTAATTGGTGGAAAGAATGTGTATAATTAGCGGGCTCAATGTCTCTTGTGAGTTTACGATCGTCGACGATTCACACAGCACGTCTTTGAAACGAGTCCAAAGATCCGAGGTGGTATCCAGGTACTCCCGCTCAGAGATGACAGCTGTTCTCCATATGGAGACGAACTTGTGATTTATCTCTATTAAGCACACTGAGCTTTTTGGATGCCAGCTTGGCCTTGCCTTCTAGGTGACATGGAAATTTAGGATCCTAAATACTCTCTAAGATGAAATGGACATGGATGTCTTGGAACTGTGGGGCCACAGTGAATGGTTTTTTCTTGGCAGTTAACGAGCAGCCTTTTGTTTTGGTGGGGTTAAATAATCAAATTCACCTGGGAATGAGAGATAATAAGCTGAAAACTCGTACAAACTGGTATTTTGGCATTCTAAATGTTGTCTCAAAAGTTTTATAAAATTTCATGTGCGTATCTTCAGATGTTCAAGGTCAATGGTCATAAAAATGTTTTTTTTTGCAAATATTTTGCTTTCTATGGCTCAAAAGATGTTGAAATCTATTATAAAACTGTAAAGTATAAAATTCTCTACAAATTTTGTTTGAAATTTTTTCATGCATTTAATCATTTTTGCAGTAGAGCTCGGCAAGCAATAATGCAAGGCCAACAAATTTGCGTATCTCGAAAAAGGCTCTAACGATTTGGATAAAATTTTATATCTTTCTTGGAAAAACCCATGACCTTGAATATCTGAAAACGTGGACACGAGTTTTATGAGACTTTTGAGACAACGTTTAGAATGCCAAAATAACAGTTTAAACGAGTTTTCAGCTTATTATCTCTCATTCGGAGTTTGACCCTTTTTTTCTAACCTTATTGACTGGATTATTTTTTATTTCTTTATTTAAAATCAATTTTTTTATTAGGTACAGTAAGTACAAACCAACTAATATATTATAATAATACACTCAGAGGCACATTTAACCGTCTCCGTTTAACCTTTAAAACTGCTGCCGATGGTTTACGATATCTTATGTTAAGATTACTAGGTATATTTGTTTAACTAGGTAGTTCTGCAATAAATAAAATTATTATACCCGTATTTTGTCTTTTTACGTTTTTTACGTTTTTGTCGCACATTAGTCTGTTTAGTTGAACTTTAAGATCCCCAACGCCCGTTTTGCGTAACAGTAAATTTGTTTTGTAACGTTGTCATTTTTTTTTATTGGCTAAAATGAAGGTTTGGGGTTACCGTAGTTTCCTTTTCATCAATAAAATGCCACTCGGGACAGCCTGAGAAACAAGGACAGTGGCACTAGCAAACGCTGCTAGCGTCTGATTGGACGGATGCTTTGATATCAGTGAACCACCATACAAGATGCTATCCGACATTACAGAAAGACCAGTTCCTGTTCCTTCCAAGAAGGCCTGGACAAGATCGTAGTAGGTGTATATCAGAAAGTAATGACCGTTATAAACCGTTACAAACTTTCTTTGAAATTAGTTAATGTCAGCTTCTGAGGCTCGTCGCTGCTTGTACCTCAAGTACAAGATGTGAGTGTAGGTATAGAAACAATAACCAAATGTTAGCACAGAAGGATTTGAGAGCATGTCGACGAGCTCAAGTTCTACAGCTTACCACAGCTTACAAAATAGCGAGACTTCAGTTTCCCTGAGAACACTTAAATTGAACAACGGATGAACTTAAGGCAGTTCTCTTCTCAGACGAATTAAGAATTGCTTTTCGTGGTCCTGTTTGACATCAGCGCGTATATAGATGCCGTGGTGAAAGGTTTGCTGGATATGCTGTGGTCGGAACAGTGGACTACGTTAGGAGTTCAATAATGGTATGGGGTGGCATTTCTTATGACGCTTGTATGGAGTTAGACATCTTTGACAGAGGCAGTGTTAATGCTCACAGGTACCTTAAAGAAGTCTTAGAATATCATGTGGTTCAATTTGCACCATTTATTGGCGATGACGACAAGACACCGCGAGAGCTATCACTAAATACTTTGACGAGGTCAATATTCAGTAATTACGATGGCCAGCTCATAGTCCTGACCTTTCTAATCGAACACGTCTGGGACAATCTCAAAAACCGTATTCGAAACCGTAGACCAACTCTTACGACCATCAGAGAGCTGAAAGCTGCAACTGTTGAGTAGGAAACTAATTTCACATTTTTTGCATATTTTTAATTTGTATTTTTATTTTAAATAAACCAATTTATATTTGACTCTTGTTCGATGTTTTTTTGTAAAGGGTTAACTTAATTTAGTATTTTATCAAAAACAATTAAATTATAAAGGAGTTTTGAAGGATTCAACATGTGTGGCCGGTTAATTGGGGCTCTCAGTGTATATGTAATTAGGCTTATTAGATATTATTAATTTGAAGTCGTTTCTCAAGTCCTTTTCTATGAAGATATTATGATATCATAAATAAATATATTTTTTTTAGTTTCGTTAATATTTTAATTAAAGTAATAAAAACAAAAGAGATAAAAAAAAAAGTGTTTTCCATTTAGTAAATCTACTCAAGACCGTTCCATTATTATTTATTCTAATATAACTAAAAATAAATAAACGTTAGCAGATGAATTACCACAAATAATTTCTTTTTCGCTTGTCTAACACATTCGCCAAACATTCGCATCTTTTTTGCGAATGCGAATGTCGAAAATAATGCGAATATTCGCGAATGCGAATGCGAATTTTCGTAACATCACTAGTCCGCAACAAACTTGCGAATCCTCTGAAAATGCAAGCGGCCATAGGCTACGGTAACCGGGCGTATCAGGCGGGCCGTATGCTTGTTTGTCACCGACGTAGTATAAACAAGAATAAATAATCATAAATAAAAAAATAAAATACCCCCGACTCCGAAAATCCCTTCAATGATTACAAAGAGCTGATGATCTTAGAACGGTTGAACAGATTTTGCTGAATTATATCTAAAAACACTCTCGAAGGTGACTTGTCACCTTTCAAACAAAAAAAACACTCAAATCGGTTCATCCGTTTGGGAGCTATGATGTCACAGACAGACACACAGATACACAGACACGTCAAACTTTTAAACATTTCATGATATACTTAATTATGTATTTATACGGGAATTAACGCGATCACGAAAGAGGTATTACATACCTCTGAATTGCCTGACGTTTCGACCAGGTTGCACTAGATTAGGTCACAGGCGTTAATTCCCATATAAATACATAATTAAGTACACGTCAAACTTCATCCCTCTTTTTGCGTCAGGGGTTAAAAACCTATCCTCCTCGTTATTTTATTGAGTGTTGCATTATAAATACAATGTGTTACAGAAAGGACGAATTTTAGATTCGGATAGTGGACCCCGTAAATGTCGTAAAACGATAACAATTTTACCATAAAATATGACCACACAACCTTCTTTAACAAGTTGTATATATATGTATAACACTAATATAACAGAATTGGACAAGAAATTTTACAGACCTTTTGTATATACCTAGACGGAACTAGTATATATATTATTAGTCTAGCTTTCTAGTTTTGGAATTTGTTGCCGTGTTGTGAGTCGTTTTCCAAATAAGATGCAACATTTACAATAATGATATATACCTATAATTTCTTTTCGTCCTCGTAACATCGCACTTTGGTTCACCCCTATATTACAAGCAAGTAGGTAGGTGTATATTGTGTTTTGGGCGGGGACCCTGACGGCCCGCAATGCCGTCTTACTGCAGCGTCCATAGCGAGCGATGGCCGTCAGAGTCATAAGGGGACACCGTACGGTTTCCTTTAAAGCGGCAAGTCTCCTAGCCGGTATTGCGCCATGGGACCTGGAGGCCAAGAGCCTTGCGTCGTTACACCAATAGAGCAAGGAGGCATTAGAGTGGTACCTGAAACCCGCACCTCGCGAAATCGAAGTCCGTTGCACTTCCCAGCTTCGCCAGGTTCTAATGGATGAGTGGACACGACGATTAGAGCGACCGAGCGCAGGGCACACCACCATTGCGGCGGTAAGTAATTGTGGAGGATTGGCTTGAGAGGCGACACGGCAGCCTCTCCTACCGACTGACGCAGGTGCTGACCGGACACGGCTGTTTCAGAAAGTACCTATATCGTATAGGCCGAGAGCCAACGTCTGTGTTCCATTTTTGTGGAGGCGTTCGCGAGGACACTGCACTCCACACTCTAGTAGAGTGCTCAGCGTGGGTGCAGCAGCGGTGCGACCTCGCGACTGCTATTGGTGTGGGAAGCCTCTCGCTAGAGGCCATGGTTCTGTCCATGGTCCTAAGTGAGAATGCTTGAGATTCTGCCGCCTCGTTTTACGAAGAAGTGATATCCGCTAGAGGCGGCGGAAAGGGAATGGGGGAAAGCTAGCACTCTTCCGTCCCGCAGAAGAGGCACCAGGCGACGGAGATCGCAAAATGATCTCCGACCTCCATCAGCGCTGGCCTGGAGGTAACGGGTGAGGCTGCCCGTTACCCTAGCAGAAGCAGGCCTGAGATGGTGGCGGGGTGTGTTCCGCGCGCCTCTGATGGAAGGGGGGCGAGGCCCCCCGCACCTTTTGGTGTGGCTGTCTATTATTTGACAGGCGGTCAAGGTCTGCCGGGGTAAATTGTGTTTAAGAAAAATGTATGAGGTGCAGTGATACTGCTCAAGAGCAGTTTACTATTAGTAAACTTGTTCAAAACCTACGTATTAACTATGCTTGACCTAATAAAATACATTTGGAAAATTTTCAGTGAATTTCTTTTTATAAATTTCTCGTTCTTCGGAACATTATTAAACGAATCCGTAGATTGAGTATGATGTCATTCTTACCTACATATGTATAGATAGACCATTCTTTTCTTAACAAATGTATGTCTACCTATTAAAAAATAATTAGATTCTTATCATAATATAAATTGAAACATAAAAAAATATTCATCAGCAAAATTTGTGAAAACGTCCACGTCTTAAAAAAAACCTACAACAAAATAAAAATGCGACTATAAACTTAATTAGGTACTTATTCCTACGCCTAAAAGTAAAAACTTCAATCTGAATCATGATTATAACCTGTACTGTTTGGCAATAAATTATTTGATTTATTTATTTATTTATATACAACAAATAACAATAAAATGCATATTTAAAATCAGTCCGAAATGGCAAAAATATGGTGTAACACAAAAAAAATCCTCCTTTTTGTAACAGACAACTCGCACTGGAAGTACAGCTCGTGCATTTTTTTTTCACGTGAAACTATTCATGCCGCGTTCCAATAAACAAAAAACGATTCGTTTTGCTTACGGACGGTAGAATTTTCATTGAAAATTCAACGAAATTTTACCTTCCGTAAGCAAAACGAATCGTTTCTTGTATATATATATATATATTTACAAATTATTGACAGTTGGCTTTAAATCCAACGATAAAGTTTACCCTTCTCTATAGCAAAATAAATCGATTTAATTTTTCCACAGAGACTATTTGTGTTCTTTTTTACCTTTATATTTTGGTATAGGTACGCATAACTTTTCAGAATATAACTAAAATGAGAATATATCGGTTACTGCTTATATTTTAGATTGTAACTTTAATATTTGTTTTTCATATAAACAATTTTTTAATTAAGAATTACGATTATCGTAGTTTTAGAACGATGGAGTACCGTGTGGAGACACGGTACTCCATCGTTATGGCTTACTTTAAATGAATAATACGAAAGATATCGTTTAAATTACGATATGCCCGCTTAATTGAAAAATGATAAATGACTGCTGTTTGTCTAGCTTTCTTCCAGACTGACATATCAAGTTTTTTTATTACTTTTAACGTTGAAACTACTTTCTTTCACCTTAATAGCAAAATGACTCATTCTTCACACATGTATTTACTACCCGCACAATATGTGTGTGATGTGACATTTTATTTTCTTTCTTAAAGGTTCAGCGGCCATTTGGACGTAGTAGAAATGACCATTTCTTTTGTTGTTTGCTTTTGTCTAATATAGTGGACATAATGTACCCCTTTCAGTGATGAACTGATGCCGCGTTCCATTAAACAAGAAACGATTCGTTTTGCATTCGGAAGGTAAAATTTCGTTGAATTTTCAATGAAAATTTTACCGTCCGTAAGCAAAACGAATCGTTTTTTGTTTATTGAAACGCGGCATGAATAGTTTCACGTGAAAAAAAAATGAACGAGCTGTACTTCCAGTGCGAGTTGTCTGTTACAAAAAGGAGGATTATTTTTGTGTTACACAATATTTTTGCCATTTTGGACTGATTTTAAATATGCATTTTATTGTTATTTCTTGTATATAAATAAATAAATAAATTAAATAATTTATTGCCAAACAGTACAGGTTATAATCATGATTCAGATTGAAGTTTTTACTTTTAGGCGTAGGAATAAGTACCTAATTAAGTTTATAGTCGCATTTTTATTTTGATACGTAGGGCACGCCACGATCGTGGCGGTAAGACCCGTCATGGAGGATTGGCTAGAGAGGCGGCATGGCAGCCTCTCCTACCGGATGACGCAAGTACTTACTGGACATGGCTGTTTTGGGAAGTATCTGTGTCGGATAGGCCGGGAGCCAACGCCTGTGTGCCACCACTGCGGGGGCTGCCGCGAGGATACCGCACTCCACACTCTAGTGGAGTGCCCTGCATGGACGCAGCAGCGTGCTGACCTCGCGAAGGCCGTAGGTATGGGTAGCCTCTCGCTGGAGACCATGATTATGTCCATGGTCCAGAGCGAGAGCGCATAGGATTCCGCCGCCTCGTTTTTCGAGGAGGTAATGTATGCCAAGGAGGCGGCAGAAAGGGAACGGGAGAGAACTAGTACTCTCCCATCCCGCAGAAGGCGCACCAGGCGCCGGAGAGAACAAGTGGATCTCCGGCCTCCATGAGCGCTTGCCTGGGGGCGACGGACAAGGTTATCCGGCGCCCTAGTAGAAGCAGGCCCGAGACGGTGGCGCCGTGTTCCGGGCGTGCCTCTCTTACTGATAGGGGACAAAATCCCCCACAACACAGTGGGGTCGCCTGTTGCCTCGTCTGCCAGGGTACACAGGGATTTCCTTCTAAGGGTACACCTGAGGCCCTGGTTATATGGACTGTGATGGAACACCGTGTGGTTTTAGTCGGTTCGAGTCCGACATACCACCCTACCGCTTAGCCCAGGTGGGGTGACGACCCGTTGGGGTTTCCACACGTAAAAAAAAAAAAAAAGGTTTTTTTTAAGACGTGGACGTTTTCACAAATTTTGCTGATGAATATTATTTTTGTAATTACTAATTATTTTCACTAAGAATACTTTGTCTCCGTTAACTATAAATTTTGAGCCCCGCGTTCCCGGAATATTCCCCTCCAAAGGCAGTTCTCTATTTAAAAATAATAAAAACTTAAAGAACGTTATAAATTTACGGAACTTCTCCTACATACCTTCCCTTACATTATTGCGAGCTTCAAGTTAAGATATTAACAACCTACATTAAGTTTTAACTTCATCTCTCAGTACACACTTAGATAACTTTGTTACTCTCTACTTAAAGCGTTATTAGTTTAGAGTGAAACTGTTATTATTGTGAGTGTTTACTTACAATTGACTAATCAATCTCACTGGTTGTATTCATAATTATGTTTTAGTTGAAGCTTTAAGGAAACACTGAGACACCTTTAAATGTAAATATGCGTCATAAACTTAATTTATGAAATAGCTTATCCTTTGGGATACTGGTTATTATTATATACAAGTTTCAGAACATAATTTTTTAATATATTAAATAATTCAATCAGCATCATTATCATCTCATTTATGGGACGTTTAGTGTTGAATAAAAGCCTATCCTACGGACTTCAAAAACGGGTCCCATCCTCGGCAACCGAGCCCTGCCTCCATCCAAATACAATCCAATAAAAAAAAATTGTAATGTTCGTGACTGTGTACTCCTCCAAGCAAGCTACGTGCTTGTACTAGGAATACTATACTAGGTGAACCAGTATTTTTTATTTTTCAATTGATATTATGATAAGAATCTAATTATTTTTTAATAGGTAGACATACATTTGTTAAGAAAAGAATGGTCTATACATATGAAGGTAAGAATGACATCATACTCAATCTACGGATTCGTTTAATAATGTTCCGAAGAACGAGAAATTTATAAAAAGAAATTCACTGAAAATTTTCCAAATGTATTTTTTTAGGTCAAGCATAGTTAATACGTAGGTTTTGAACAAGTTTACTAATAGTAAACTGCTCTTGAGCAGTATCACTGCACCTCATACATTTTTCTTAAACACAATATACCCCGGCAGACCTTGACCGCCTGTCAAATAATAGACAGCCACACCAAAAAGTGTGGGGGGCCTCGCCCCCCTTCCATCAGAGGAACGCGGAACACATCCCGCCACCATCTCAGGCCTGCTTCTGCTAGGGTAACGGGCAGCCTCACGCGTTAATAACTAATTTTATAAACTAATTGTAACATTTGATGTCAAGCATCCCACGCTTTTTTATAATCAAACATTATGCTCTATCTACTTTTTAGTTCGGTCACAGATAAGAGTTGGGTTTGCTATTGTAAATTTATAATTTGTATTATTATTTGTATTTAACGTGGAAGAGCCATGCTTCGGTACGTATGGGCCGGCTCGACTCCGCTTGATACCACGGCCTCACAAAAAACCGGCAGTGAAGCAATGGTTGCAATTTCGCCGCGTGAGTGAGGTTACCGGAGGCCCTAACCCTTCCCTCTCCCTGTTGGCAATAACTGGGTTGATAAATAAATAACTTGAACTTGAATAAAAAATGCCTCACGTATATTATAGAAAAACAACTTTTACATACAAGAACAGACGAAGTGACAAGACACAAAAAAGGGGTAGCCAATATAATTGGTACAAAATCAGTACTAGCAACATAATAAATATGGGTGCGTTCTCATATTCCAACACTCCCTTATTCCCGTCCTTCCCATCTCCCCCCTCTCCCCTCTTCCCACTCTTCACCCCCTCCTCCTCTTCTCCTACTCGCACCTTAAAGGGCGGCAACGCACTTGTGATTCTCGAGTTACAGGTGCCCATGGGCGACGGTAGTCATTTACCATCAAGTGACCCGTCTGCTCGTTTGCCCCCTATACCATAAAAAAAATATTGTTCTATTATTGTCAGTTTTTTAATTTGCAACTTTTCAAATTAATCGGACGGTTTCAAGTTGGTGAGTCAAGTTGGTAAGTCATATATAGATAGATAGATACAGGTCAAGTTAATATAAAGCGTTTATAATGTTATAAAATAAAGGCATATCTTTGACATAGGTATAGGTATATATATATATAACTAAACTAAATTTATATAGTCAAATATGATCTGAATTTGATCGCGTTTTTTTTCATCACCTTCTCTTTTTGTATAAGAAAGTATGAATAATTTAGAGCACATTATATTAATGTTTACTTAAAATTCCGCTGATGTAACAGGAATTACGTCATACTAGTTTAGTGAAATACTTTAAGAAAGTATTAGGTGTATTATTAGTTGGGGTTTTCGGCTAGAAAACGTTCTCACAGTGCACCCTATATCACCACGACCACTAACTACTTCAACGTGACCTCAGTGCAGTAACTATAAAATGAAACTTTTATTTGAACAGGGTAACAAAAGTTCTTATGTCAAAAAGTAATAAGTTCAAGTTCCGCCTTAGTTAAGCCATGCAAATATTCCATGCACGGAATCAAATAAAATAAAGATTAATACAATATTATGTCAATAAATCGCGAAATATGTATTACATACCTCTGAATTGCCTGACACTGTTAGTGTTATAGTATGTGACGGTACACGGCGAAACAAAAATATCAAAAATGTCGAAAATGTGCAGGTGGATGAAGAACCTTCTACCTCACGATCTCGACGACGGAGGGCGTGCACCACTGAGCCAGTCAGCCTGTGACCACGTCCGGTGCAACCTGGTCGAAACGTCAGGCTATTCAGAGGGATGTTAATACCTCTTTCGTGGTCGCGTTAATTCCCGTATACATTATTAAGTATATCATGGAACGCGAAAGTTTAAAAGTTAGTTATGTCAATAATGTTTAATATCTATAGGATATGGCAAAAATTAAAATTTTACTAACGTAAACTAAGGGCACCTACTAACGACCCCTGAATATTTAGAAGATATGTTGCAACCGTCTAAAAGTAATTTTAATATACCAGTACAGTACTGTTTTCTTTTTTCTGAATAAAAGGTAATTTCTGTACCCTAAATAACGTGTATGCAAAATTTCATGATGTTCCGTTGAGTAGTTAGGGCGTAAAAGCGAAACAAACACACTCTCATTCAAATTAAAAATATTATTAAATCCCACTAATATTATAAATGTGAATGTTTGGATATTATTTTTTACTCTTTCACGCCAAAACTACTGAAACTTTTTACGTAGATAGCATGAAACCTGGATTAACATATAGGCTACTTTTTATTCCGATATTCCGGGATCGGGACTTACGCGGGTGAAACCGCGGGGCGCAGCTAGTTTAAAATATTATTAAATCCCACTAATACTATAAATGTGAAAGTTTGTTACTCGTTCACGCAAAAACCACTGAACCCATGGCGATGAAACTTGGTATGTATCTACATACCTACCTATGGAGACCTGGATTAACGCATAAGCTACTTTTTATCTCGATATTCCCACGGGATCGGGACTTACGTGGGTATACTACCGCGTGGCGCTGCAAGTATTTCATATGTATTTCAATTACGAAAACTGTGAGTTGTATTAGATAAAGCAGAACAGAATTCGGCGGGAATTGGAAACCGACATCCACAATACAGTAGAAGGCAGTGTCCCAATGGAGGGGAGGTAACACCACTGGTGTTGTGAGGCCTTTAGACACCGGTAGCAAGTTACCATCAAAAGGGCCTTTGGTTTGTTTGTTAACTTATATTTGTATAGCTAAAAATGTACCTTTGAAAACCCATCTTATTAAACTTTTTATGCAGTCGACCAATAAACAATAAAACACTCGTAAACAATTTATAGTTCCAACTCCTCAGACCACCGCGTTATTCTCCAGTAATGTTCTAAATATGGGAAGACAAAATGTGCCTAGAAATGGTCAGAGGTCAATGAATTGCCATGTATAGCTGGATTACGTTGACATCTATTCAGAAATTGGTGTCGTAAAGATAAATAGTTATTTCCGATTACGAATAGAGTATTTTCTGTGAAAAGCTTTCAAAACTTGTATTAGCAGTAAAGGAGAACTTAATCTTAATATCTTATTCCTTCTACCATTCACCGTCTTCGTACATCGAAGTAAGTATGTATTACAACATGCGTATCCCACTATTTACTAGTTACGCAACTCTAGACTATACATGAAGACATTTACGAAGTATAATAAATACATAATAGTATCGGCATAAAACTACAGGTCAACTTAAGTTAAAGAATTACAAGATTTTCTTGACGAAACTTAAAAAAATATGACAAGAAAACATTTAGGCCGCTACTTATTCGTTTATTTCAAATGATCAAAATTGGAAAGGTCAGTAAGCCAATGAACTGTCTGCAATAATAGACATATTCATTGGAAAGATGTGTGTGAATGTTTGGAGTGATTGCAAGAGTGATGGCGTACCGTGGGTAGATGGCGGATGGTGTTGCGAAAGTAACAACAGGTCAGCGAAGATCCAACCAAGATTGTACTCACGCCTGTGATTTATTTACGTACTGAATGTTTATTTATTATATGCAGTAAGATAGGCTTTGAACCTAATGTGGCGTTCGCAGATTGCATGTTTTGTAATGTAACAATATCATGTCGTATCGGATCGTGATTTCGAAAAGCAATTCTCCAGGAAGCAATATAGAAACTCAGGCCTTGTACTTTTAAATAATTTCAGCTAAACCTACTGAATGCTATCAAATAATTTACACATGTCACTTGAACTCTAAATTGAATTAGATGTTCTTATGTGTTGCCAATTTTTAAATATAATTATGTAAGCAGTGCTTGTATACTCTTTGTATGTAAGTATGTAATTTCTTTTTTGGAATCAATCTTATAGGAAAATTGGATTTAAAAAAATACAAATTTAAAATGTAGAACATCACATCTTAGCAATGTTGGCTGTGTCGGTGTGTAAACCTGCATTACAAGACTTCTCAAACGACACAAATAAAGTAATCTTGTTGATGATGAAATTGGTTTTTGTGCCGTCTGTTGTGACGCTTGCCGCAAAGGGTCAAAGTGCTCGCATTGTTTTTAATGTTTTGGCGTTTGGTTTATTTCCACGTACCTATCCAAAATGGTAGCATCTATCTCTGAATTAGCATTGCTATTCAACGTGGCAATACTACCAGTCTTCTAATAGCAAATATGACGATACCTTTAAATTGTTTGTATTTTTTTATTCTTAGTTTACGTACTTATAGGTTTCTGAAAGAATATAAATGTTTCCTGTCAAAAAAAAAATTGGCTTAGAAAAAAAAAAAGTGTATTGTAAGAACTACCTATTAATGATTTCTATCTAATAACGTCCTGGCCAAGTGAGAAGTTACAAGTCCCACTGTAACCAACACTTGCTGAAACTGTCCCAGGCGGTGTTGATTATAGTGGGACTGTGGGAACATCGATAGGACAAATACACGGATACAACAATATTATTATCACGCTATATATAAACACATGATATAACAAACAAAGTCCTATACTCTCCTCTTGCGTATTGTATTAATATTATTGTTTAATACTCCATGTAATTATATTGTCCCATAACATTGATACGGATCTCAAAACGTCTCTTCTTTAACGCTTCAAATTAATAAATATTCTAATTTAACATTTCAATATTTTACAATGGCGTTTGAGAAGCATTGATTCTATGTTTATCAAACAATTTTATAACATTCATAATACAAAATATAACTTAACGTCTACATAATGGATTAAGTAGTTACTTATTTTTCTATTAAAATGCTCACGCCTTAATACCTCAAAAGGACTAGGCATTAATGTAAGTACCGAATAACGTAACGTCCTCATTTCGATAGACATATTTTTGGTGCCACATATCAGAACGCAAGACTGTTAGCGTCTACTGGCGCGGGCCCAGACTCAGTACTCAGTATAGAACTAAAAACATCATAACAGAAAAACACCAAAAACAATTTGCTGAATTCAGGTATTAAAAATAGAATCTTATGATCGTACTATCAACAGCTACACAAGAGTAAAATAAATTGGTAAGAAATGCCATCAGAAAGAGTTCTAACAATTCAAGAAATTCCCACAAAGCAAAGTGTGGCGTTTAGACCATATTTCGATTAGTCCGGACTCATCTAACGATTTTAATCTGTATTAGTGACTGTTGCCCTACGATGAAAGAACAGTCTTTGATAATAAGTATTAAAAAGATAAGAAAAGCAGGTTGATAATTTCCATCGCAAAAACCTAAGATCGGTTCATCTCGATCATTGTAAGTATAGATCTACTTTACACGCGTCATCCAGTGAAAAGTTACAATCGTCGCGAGCGCATCGAACCGACCTGATTTCTTCATATCTTCCCATAGTCATAGAGAAATGTGATTCGATGGCGTGCCAAATACCATTGTTTCCTATACAAGTTGACTAAGTACCTATACTTTTATATCGCAGTTTAAATGATATTTATGGTGACGATAAATTACTGTCTAAAATGGACGTTCATCAAGTTTTTGTTCATAAATTACTATTCCGACAGCTTCAATAATTTGTTAGACTAAGCATTTAATTAAATACATGCTCCCACTCGATGTTTAGTGTTAGTTGTGAGGTAAATTCAATCATGATTCCTTAAATTTTAATTTTCCAAGTCGAAAACGAACTACAGGCGGAGAAGTTTTTTTCAATTGGCAGTATGAACGTAAGCAACTGGCTTTTTTATTTTATTTTATTCACAGTGTTATTCTAAAGCTGAGTAATTTAGTTTGTGTATAGCGGTCTAGACCGGCCGGATAAACAGGAAAATAACTCAAGATTGTTCTACCTGCAAAGTTCTGAGCGGTATAATGAAACGATTCATTAACTTATACCCTAAGTACTCTCTAAAATGATAAAGCGAGATTCCAAATATCTTATTTCTTGACTATACTTAATTAACCTCGATAATCTACAAGTACCTTAAATATATGTAGTATGTTATTACGCACACACACAGTGTGACGCCTGACACCGTCGCGGCAGGACGCTTCACTCCTTGAAAAAGGGCCCCCGTCGGGTCCGAAACTAGTCGGGCATCCCCGAAATACAAACGTGAGTAAAACCGTATAATCTCTAATAAACATGAATATCACTCACGAAAGTTTTTATTGTAACATTAAAATAATTGATCAATATGTTAAACCTAAGTCTGATTTGCTTCAATCATCTTTCTTGTACTTGGCAGGGTATCACGTCGCCTAGGGTATAACTAAATCTTTAGGAAATTATTACCTACCAACGTACTACAGGTCATGAATGCCATTTCTGGTTACCTAGAGTGGAGGAAATTAATAAAAGTTAATAGAGTAGAGAGCAACAAAACGACATCACTACAAACAGGGTTATATAGATATCCCCTTTAACTAACAATTTTATTCTCAAGTTCTATTTAACTCTAGCATTTTCCTTTCTTCAATATCTATAATTTATCTATTTATTTTTCTCCAGCAACTAACAAATCTCATTCAAAATAAGCAATGAATATTTTGAAATAGAAATACTCTAAGCTATTTTCGAATGTGTGTGACTACTCGTTTTACGCCTTTTCTACTACATACTACACTAGATGTTAAATAAGAGTATCTCGCATTAATTAATTAAATTAATAATAATCAGGAGTACGTATATAAGTAAACTATCAACCCGCCCCTGCTTCGCACGGGTAGCAGAGACATCTTCAACAATCATCATTTTACACAAAATCTTAACAAATTATACACCTAAACCTTCCTCATGAATCACTCTGTCTATTTGTGAAAACAGCATAAAAATCCGTTCATTAGTTTTTCAGTTTATCGCGAACAGACTAGAGTTGGACGACGGGAAAAAATTGGGAAGGAAATAAATGGGAATAAATGGAAATATTTCTAAACTTCCATTTTTTACCATTTCTTACCGGTAATTTATTCAAATGGATGGGAATTTATTAGAAATATCGAGAAAAATGTAAAAATATCATTATTAGGGCAAGTAGTAAGTAAGTAGTAAGCAAAAAAATCGTAATGGGTGGAATTTTATTTCCTTCAACTTTGGTTCTCCCACTTTTTACGATTTTTTTGATAAACTTGATAGTATAACTCTGCAGATATTGATACTAGCTTAAAAAATTATAATGACGAAACTTGTGGGAAAAAATAAATTTTTCAACAACTTTGGACACTACCATTTTTGCACTAAAGTTGCAAATTAACGAGTTATTTCAGAAAAACGAAAAAAATTAACTTCAAATCAAGATGGCGGCGAATCCAAGGACGGGCTTGCCCTGAAAATCGAAATGTAGACTTCCAACCACGTTCCCCGACATTTAAAAAGAAAAATCGCGTCCCCTAATTTTTTCTATTTAAGGCTATTTTTATGTCTATCCCGACTGAACTTTGTGTTGTTTTGTAAAATAAAATCTTGCATACACATACCACGTTTCATCGCAATCGGTTCAGTGGTTTTTGCGTGAAAGAGTAGCAAACATCCATCCATCCATCCATCCATCCAAACTTTTACATTTATAATATTAGTGGGATTAATTGTTATAAAACCAATTGTAAATCTAGTCCAGTTGATTGGCAATATTATAATACGACAATGAACATGTCATTGATTTATAATATTTCCTTTTTAGCATTATTTGTTTTATTTAAACCTATAAACTCAAAAGACTGGATGCGTTGGTGTATGTATATACTTAATTCTAATTGAAAAGACTTATTAAAATCATGTAAATATACATTTTTGTCGAACTTAATTTCTTTCCGGTACGAAATATTTTTGCCTGGAAGTAAATGGGAAGAAATGGAAGTTTATTGCCATACCGGTAATTTACCGGTATGGCGCCCAACTGTAGAACAGACAGACAGACGCGGCGGGGGACTTTGTTTTATAATATGTAGTTGTCTGTTGCATTACAAATTTTCGACAAGATAACGCTTAAATTCGGACTTTTAAAATAATCCTCAATGTAACACGGCCCTTACCGGTATTGCCACATACGAAATGCCGCGTATTCCCACGTACGACAGAACAATAGTTCCACTATGTATTACCCGCCGTTTTTCTGGCCTAATCGGTCACCGTTGTTTCGTAACTTATTGTATACATACATTACATACATACGTAAGTATTCGTGTAAAAAAAGTGCATTGTTTGGCTATCAGCATTCGGTGAAGTATTGAATGTGTTGGATAATGTGAAACAGTAACCGAAAAATGTAATTTATCGTACTGTGTTGTGTATTATTTACAGTTAAGTGAGGATGGTAGGGTTCAACTGCACACTATAGCCTTAAAGGAAAATGTTCCCATTTTATGGTGTGTATGATATTTAAGTATTACGTATGAGAACATAATGGTACGTTTGTGTTATAAAAAAAACAGTCAGTCGTAGGACTGCACGTCAGAAGTGAAAACATAACTTCACAATGTATTTGCATATACATACACACACACATCTGTATATATGTATATATAATTAGGTTAAAAATAAAAAGTGGGTAATAACATATCTAAATGGTATAATACATAGGGTTCACTGGAAGTTCTGCGCTCCTGGTCGCTCATAAATGTTTGAATTTCGAATGTTATATTTTTTTAAATATAAGTCACGTGTCCTGACGCGAGTTTAACATTTTTTACCCATCCCAAAAGGTGAACAACGCCGCTAAAGAAGTTTGTACTTCAAAATAGTAATGAACGAATGAATACAAATAAATAAAATTGAAGTGATTGTTTGTAATGTCAAAATAATAGTTTTTTTTTAAGCTCACACAGTTATTTGCACGATACCTATGCCTAAAAATCTGTTTTAATTTTTTTGTCTGTATATCTGTTTGTTCGCGGACCGATTTCCACAGGACTTTCACTGGCAGATAGCTGGTGTTAAAACGAGTAACTTAGGCTACTTTTATTTTGGAAAAAGTATAAGGGTTCTGCGCAAAATATATAAATATGTACACGCAAGCAAAGCCACGCAGGCAATGCTAGTTTTAAATAAAATCTTTCCTTCATATCGAAATGTTTAACACGTATGAAGGTGAAGGATTTATGACTCGGATCGGTTACACCATCAAATTTACTTATGACGTCAAGAAAGCGGATAGCACTCTCATATGTGTTGCGACATTAGGACGTGCGAACGGACCTCTCTTTGAGGACACTTCGTGAGTAACGGTTCACCATATTGAATTATTTATTTATTTATAACTTTATGCACATTTGGTACATTGGCGGATTTAATGCCTAAGGCATTCTCTACCAGTCAACCATTGGGTGATGCAGAGAAAAGAAGAAGTAGGTGCAATTAAAGATTATTTTAAATAATTGTACAGTAAATGGAGTACAAATTAACATTTTTCTGTAGCCTAATACATATATATACTATATAAATACATATCATATACTTAGATAAACATACATACATGCATAAATGTAGACATGATCACCATAAACCTATTATCACATACCTGAATTTATATATCCACGAATAAGTATATATATTATAACAATATTCAACGACTATTAAATAACTATTGAAGAGTTGAATCTGCTAACTCTTTGAGTAAAAGCTCCTTTACTTTCACTTTAAAAGAATAACGATTAGTAGCCATCCTGACTTCGAGAGGAAGCGCATTCCATTGTAGAATAGACTGAACCGAGAAAGAAGAACCAATAAACCCAGTGGTGTGAGAGGGACAAAGTAGAAGTAGGTTAGTTGACGACCGAAGGTTTCTGTCATGGTTATTACACAATAGTTGGAAGTGTGGTGTTAAATAAGTAGGGGTAGGGGTTATGTCGGTACTGACTAATTAGTGACAAAGCCGATTGGGTTCCGGCTAAAGTATAATATATTCTTAACTACTTTTCATCATCATCCTCCGCGCCTTTTCCCAACTAAGTTGGGGTCGGCGTGCAAAACGGCCGAACTTTGATATTTTACGTGAAGCAACTGCCATCAGATCAAGTACTAGGCGATATCGAAGTTCTGTAGTTAGACCAGGTTGTCGGACTTTTTAGAGCTCTAACTACCAGTAACGAGTACCACAGTTGTTTGTATGGCACCCGGGCCTGGCGGTTTAACGTGGTCTCCGAGGCACGGAGGGGTCTCAATGTGTTAAGAATGGTCACCCATCCTAGACTGACCTGGCTAGTATTATCTACTTAACTTTGTAATGTGCTAACCTACTCGGTTACCACTTAGCCACTTTTCGATCCTGCATATTTATATCTTCATACAGTTTAATGCATTTTTAGTATGCGTAATAGTTTTTTGTTTCAATAATACAATAATTATAATAACCCCACTATTGTATACACATACGCCTGTATCCCCGGAAGGGTAGCCGCCGTAGGTGTAGGTGCGTGCCTCTCTTACTAACAGGGGATAAAATCCCCCACAACACATTGGGATCGCCTGTTGTTTAGTCGTTGGAGAGCCCTGCTTTAGCACGTATGGGCCGGAATGATACCACGGCCCTAAACCTTCCCTCTCCCACCGTCCCCCTATTCCCGCCATTTTCCTCTCTCTACCCTCTTCCTCTACTCCCACCTTAATGGACGGCCACGCACTTGTGACTCTTGAGTTGCAGGTATCCATGGGCAGCGGTAGTCATTTACCATTAGGTGACCCGTCTGCTCGTTTGAAAAAAAAAAAAAAAACAGGTGGCCAAGTCTGCCAGGGTTCACAGGGATTTCCTTGTAAGGGTACACCTGCGGCCCTGGTAATATGGACTATGACGGAACACCGTGTGGTTTTAGTCGGTTCGAGTCCGACATACTACCCTACCGTTTAGTAACGGTGGGATGACGACCCGTGGGGGTTTCCACAAGTTAAAAAAGAAAGGTGTATTAAGCACCCACATTTTGCCAGTTTTAATTTGGTCCCATTTACTTAATGGGGGCAAGCCTATTGCCGTTAATGAATTAAATCAATCATTGCGAATTAAAGAAGGAAATATTGGGAGTATATTGAAAGGCAAAGGTATGCCAGAATGAAAGGCAATGGAAGGAAAAAGCTTGAGAAGGTCAAGATCGGAACTCGGAAGGAACTCCGAGCCTTCTAATGGCAGAATGATAGATATTTTATTAAAACGTTATAGATATTTTATCGATTAATTTATTTACTTTTACACAAATAAAATATAAAAATATTATCTTAATTTAATACGACAATTTGAGAACGTTGCCATCCTTATCGCAACTCCCATGGAGTTTGCGTGACCGTAATCAACACATGTACAACATGCTAAAACTAATTAGAGATGTTATTATTATTTTATATTGATAATATTTAACAAATTTCGACTCTAAAACTGTTAAAAAATTACTGAAACACATTGTTCATATAAAAACACAATATAGTTGCTGCAAAAAAAAACAAACTACTATGTAATAATAATAGAGTAAAAACTGAGGCAAAGGCATTCTCATAATGCCAGAGCTGTCAAAACATCAAGATTTCTTATCTCACACTCAGTGTTACAGAAAAGCTCCCCGCTATTTGCGAAATCATTATATCGCATAATGGAATTCTCCTTTAGTAGTTTTTTTTTTACTTTTATCGCAAGTTCTCGAGACTTTTGTTTTAGATATTGTGTGCAAGTTCAACCAAATGAAATCGAATATTGTTACTGACGAGTCTGACGGCACAGATATTATCAGAGTATAAAACTCATATCTGTGTAAAAGTTGTTATGCACGAGTTGTTATACGCGAGATTTAAATGTTAATTTAATAGCGGACTGGCCTGTGAAGGTACTTCATAAAAATATGGAAGTGTGTATGCTTAGAGAAACTGTATTTATTACAAGACATAGCAAATGCCTTACTTCCCAAATCACACCAAACTGTACCAAAAGTATGCTATTCAAATTCATAACGTTAATAAATATTTTTATTACAATGAAATTCCGAGACTATTCATACATTGAAGGTTGTGAATGGTCCATTATAGATACAAAGTTTCCCATCGTAAGCTTGCGCAAATTGACCTTGTATTGGGGTTTTAAACAATGTACTCGTAGTATGGTCATGCCCAAATATTTTAAATTTTAATTTGGATGGAACATACATTCCTTTTCTCCAAATGTAAATCGAATCTTAACTTTTAAAAAATAGTAAATGCAACCTAAATTGTCTTTTTAACGGCAACGATAATATCAAAAAGATGATGTGTTGGTTGATTTATGATTCAAAACCAAATTTTTTTGCTGTTATAATCAGTGGATTCGGAAATTAATGGTCTATGCCAACAACCGGCGTTTTTTTTTCATAGAAGTATCATTAACGCTGTGAGTGAAAGTACTCTGTGACTTCTCGAGCAGCAACAATGTGCATAAAGGCTAGTATTTAAACACAATATTTAATTAACACAGTTTTATCAATTAGTTACTACCAAGTGGAGTGTTTTAAACCCAAAATTAGGGCGAACTAGGTGGTTATGGAGCCCGTTTGGCGGGAAAATAATTTAGTGAGTCCATAAACAGATGAGGTGGCCGAAGGAAGGTTTTATTCGATCTAAATAACGTACCTACCCAAAAAAACGTGTGTTTTCTTTTCAACTTTTGTGTTTCTCTACCTGTTTGTCAATAGAGATCATACGATATTTTTATTATTATATCAGCTTTCATTTTAAAGAAATTCATGTAGAATAAACCTCAAGTATATAAAAAAATTAAAACACTTATTTATTACCAAAAATGCAGTTTTAAACTGGCAGTTTAAATTTGTGTTTGAAAATGAACTGCAGGTTCATTTTCAAACATATATATGTTCCAATAACATCACTGCTTGTCACTGCTCATAAATATTTGTTCATCATTTCGTTGGCTTTTATAGTTTTGCATATTTAGTTCCGACTTTCTAGATATTTTTTGTCAAAATACATGAAGACCATCCTGACTATCCATCAACATCAGATAGTCATAACAATGCCACCAATAGTGCTCTTAGAAAAAGCCGTGTTTATTCATATTTTATGTACCAATGTGTACATTTACTTCGAGAAACTTTCCAAATGAATTATTTTAACTGGGCCCTCTGACCGAGTTCTGATTGCGTTATCTACTGAAATAAATGCTGTTTAGAAAGAAGATGCTAAATGAAATACAAAGTTTAAACATCCCGTAGTGGTTTAGTTGCTTTCATTTAAAAAAATCACATTTCCAAAAAAAAAATCACAAACATGTCGACACTAACTTTTGGTAGATTCCTGAAGTCTACTTAGATAAACCCAACTTCCATTTCTGAAATGATGAACTAAAATGAAAATAACCTGTCTTTTATAATTTTAAAATATTTTAATCATAAATATCACATGTGCTAGGAAGTTTTTAAAGGTTAAAGAAAAACGGGGGGAAAACGAATTGAAGCGCTAGTAACATTTTGAAGAAGAAAGAAAGAAACTAACTAGATCATAGTGAATGCCGTCGAGCGCTTGTTTCATATTATCCCAGCTGACAGCTGTTTAAATAGAAATTTTGTAAGGTATTTTTATTTTATGGGGGATAATTGTACAACCTGGCGTTTACGCAACATTTTATGATCTATTTAAGGATACTTTAACCCGTTAGAGAAGTTTACTAAAAACAAGTCGTTCCGATTTAATATACTAGTATTACAAAGTGATGGGAGATGGGGGCATGGCCTTTAGGCCTCTTTGCATCGTGTGTTGCACGTAAATTTATGATATACGATGTGAGATATTGTTCTGAAATTATATTTTTTATTAACACATCCATGACATATGTTTATCTTGTCAGATTTTGTGGGGTTTTGAACCTTAAAGAACTTGCTTGTGCTCAACAGGGCAAAGCATTTTAGACTGTGAGCGTAGGAGTAATTCCAGGTTATAATTTGTTATGTCTAAAACCGTTAGAATTTCGGCTGTGAAATTACAAAAATATAATTCTAATTTTAAATAACTAGGTATAATGATACATTTCTAATTTTGTAATCTATAATAAGGTAGATGACTGTCAAATCAAATCACTATTTTTTAGTAAACGTCGATACGGTAGTTTGCTTATATTTTTGTATGAAATGCTAAGGCCTGACGTCACGCCTTAGTATTGTCAAATCATTTACTTTTGATGTTAATTTAACAATCCCACTAATATTATAAATGAATGGATGAAGAATGTTTATTACTCTTTCACGCCAAAACTATCTACTGAACCGATTGCGATGAAACTTGGTATGGAGATAGCTGGAGACCTGGATTAACATATGGGCTACTTTTTATCCCGATATTCCCACGTGAGAATCGACATTTGTGTACCATCATATCTGTACTGTACCACATTTTTGTACTATTGGTTTGATTTGTTAGTGCCAATCAAAAGGTTTTTTTATGTACTTTAAAACCATCTGAAAAAAAAACGCCATATAACAAAAGCTTCAAGCCGGAAGCCGGTTCTTTTAATAATATCTTCATCAGTTTATAACTTAGCAGATGGCCTTTCGACCCCACTTCGTGACAGAGCCGACCTTCATAGGGCGGTAGATGTCTAAGAGGCCTTCGAAAGAGAATGCCTCTAATCATCGCATTTGATATTGAAGTTAGGGCTCAATTGGTTTATTAGATCCATGCTTTTAGATAAAGTGATTTTATTTATTAGAATAAGTTATTTGGTGTAGAACATGGCAAACGGGTATTTAATTTTGGCAGGTATACGTCAGAAATCTTTGTTATACTTATTAGTTTACTTTGAAAACTAATGTGTGATGTTTGCACGACTGGACGAGTTGAGGTCTGAATACTTTAATAATAATAATAAGACCTACATTAAGCGTAGCTTAGCTTAGCATCCTTGATTTATAGAACACGCATAAACGTACCTTACATAGTTATTTTTTTTTGTAAATGCTAAATATTATACTTAGAAACATAACCTATGCATAACAGGTGAGCCATATTCATGCCTATAAGTATTTACACTGACGAGGAATCAAACCAGCGACTTCCGACATTAAGTATTTGGTTTTTTTGAGACTATCTGCTAGTAACATGGCCTCGTGGGTCACACATTACATTGACAGTCGACTGCAACTAAATAACAATCTATTTAAGGTAAACAGGTCGTTGATTTACACAAAATAATTTACTTTTAAGTCGAGAATAGTAGCTATATGTAGAACACTATGGACCGTCTCATACGCAGTGGAGCAGAAACAGGTGACGTTAAAAGATTCTTTTTATTTTAATACTATTTTATTTACACTAATATAATAATACTGAAGAGTTTTTTGTTTGTTTGTTTAAAGCGCTAAACTCTGGAACTATCAGTCAAATTTGAATAATTCTTTTTTTTATTGGATAGAGTATTCATTCAGGAAGGTTACAGGCTAAGTAACATCACGCTACGCCCCTTAGGAGCGGAGCAGTGATCATAAACGCAGGTGAAACTGCAAGGGTCGGCTAGAACTTAATAACAGAATTGTAGCATTATTGACGCCCGACAACGTCGCGGCAAGACGATTTACTCCTTGAAAAAAAAACCCAACCGGGTCCCCGAAATACACACGTGAGTAAAACGGTGTATCTTTAATAAACACGAATACCACTCCGGAAAGTGGTTATTTTATTGTAATTATTAAATGCACCGTGAACATTCAGTTTTGCATTTTTTATCTGTTGCCACCACAGTAGTTCACCACAGTGGGACGATAATGTACATAATAACGTATGTATTTATGACATTGTTGTAACACAACATTTTAATTTAAAATGTTATCCAATAGTCTGGGCCTAGAGTGCCATAGATGTGCTCGAAAGGGTAGACACGGATCTAGACCAAATGCTGACCACTTATATTGTTTTTATTTTCGTTTCTTTTTTAAATAGTGCTAAGTAGTTGCTTTAAATCTGTACATATTATAAAACAAAGTCGCTTCCCGCCGTCTGTACGCTTAGATCTTTTAAACTACGCAACAGATTTTAATGGGGTTTTCATCAATTGATAGAGTGATTCAAGAGGAAGGGTTATACGTATAGTTTAATATTGTTTTTAAATAATTAAAATTAACACTGATTTGTTGAAATTTGACGGTAATTATTCACCACATTAGTATCTACATTGCATCCGTGCGAAGCCGATGCGGGTCGCTAGTTTGATAAGGTCTCTACCTATCATCCACAAAGGTATAATCGTTCATATGTAAAGACAAGTCAAATTCTGAGCCTACAAACACCTAGTCTTCACAAAAGGCGCAAAAGAGAAGACGGAGATTTATGACGAAGTGACAGTGTTTCTCCTAATACTGAAACTAAAAACCTAAAAACTAATTACTGAGTAGGTAAGTAAGTGAATTACTTACCTTTCCAATACTCGTCTCTAAGCAAACGAGTTAGCATTTTTATTCTCTTAAACTATGTATTAAATGAGAAGACATTAAAAAAGTAGACAACCTTCAAACCACACGATAGTGATCAAAAATTTCTGCTTCGGTGAGCGCCTATTCCAAAATTAACATGGTAATGAACACCGTATGTAAATTTACATAACACCCACGTATTTGTCCATATAAATCCTAAAAACAAAGGATAGTTATACAACAAAGAAGTAGGCTTTTAAAATTGAAGCTAAGTAAAGCTTCTAAACTATATCAATTTTTAATAATCTTTGGTTTAGTATACAATATTACAAACAAAAAAGAGGATGGTCCGTAACTAATTATTTCACACACACATACACACTTCGGACTGACTTGTAATAAAAACGTTTGTGAGACCCTTTTTACTACAAGCCTAAAAGCAAACAGTTCTATGGTAATGTGTAAAAAAAGAAATACTGGTATTTCTTTAACCCTTCAAATTTAGATGTACACTTCTGAAAGTAGTGGACACACATCAATAGCGAATTGTTTGGGCACAAATCTACAAACTCTTTGGTAACAAATTCAACGCCAGTATATTACACTGGCGGCTGTTATGATCTTAGCGATTAATGCCAATATTATCTACATAAGATGTGGAAATGGCTCTCAGGAAATCGATATATCAACTACAGGACTATTAGTATAAATTCCGCAGAAACCGAGGCGACGGAAACCCGCAGTATGCGCTCTCACTCCACATCAGGATAGAACCACGTTCCCATCGTTAAGACGTTAACACAGACCATATAAGACATTGCTGGTGTAATAAATATTAAGTCAATCATAAAATTAAATGTACTATTGACACTGCTCAGCACTTATGTGAAAAAATAACATAAGTATTTTATTAGAACTGCAGAACCTTTTTATCAGAATTTAAACACTATTTCAAAAGAGGTATAGTTTTAACTGTCAGAGCAAACTAAGAGTCTTATTTTGCTTATGAAACTAAAACCGCACCTCGGGCTACTCTTGTGGGTATGAATTAGGTACAGTTTTGCGCGAGCACCGATTTACATGCAAATTCACTACTCGTAAGCGCTGAAGTAGTCTGTCATCGTATGGTTATTTATGCAATTGTGGGCATATCAAATAAAACCTTCTCCTTTTTTTAAAACGAGTTAAGACTGCATAGAATATAAAAACTGTTATTTTATATTTAAATAAAAACAACGACTTTATTTTAGAATACTGAACGGATTTTTCTGTTACAAAATGAAAATATTGCGATAGCGCGTTAGACCAAGGTGCGCAGATGTTTGTTAGTGCAAAAACAATATCTTGTTGGCTGATGCTACGCTAGTAACTGCAATAATAATTATTGATACATGTATGCTTAGGTGTTGCGTGTTTAAATGGTTATTAATCAATTGCTTAATGTAATACGCTTACGATTTAATGGCTTTTATACCGTCTTATAAACATTTGCCCTTGGTAGGTAGGTACCTATTATTTACTTAAAATTACATGAAAATAAAAACAAATAAAATTTAATCAATCGAAAACATAGTCATAAACTTTTTATAATTATTGAAAACTTGATAACGTTGGAAAAAAAAATATCATTAAGGTGGTGGTGGTGGTAACAACCGCGGCCCTTATCTCAACCGCTCGTGGGAGAGCCATGCTTCGGCACGTATGGGCCGGCTCGACCGGAGTGATACCACGGCCTCACAGAAAACCGGCAGTGAAGCAATGCTTGCATTGGTTTTCGCCGCGTGAGTGAGGTTACCGGAGGCCCTAGCCCTTCCCTTTTTCCTCCTATTCCCGCCCTACCCCTCTCCCCCCCCCCTCCCTCCTCTTCCCGTATTCCCACCTTAAAGGGCGTCAAGGGACTTGTGACTCTTGAGTTGCAGGTGCCATCAGGTGACCCGTCTGCTCGTTTGCCCCTATACCATAAAAAAAAAACAATTCCACAAAGTAAACACGACATAAGAAATTATTAATGTTGCCTTTGCATTATTTGGTTCTGTTAAATTTGTAGATAGATAGTTACAGGTAAGGGCAATATAAAGCGCATAAAAACAAAACAATAATTCAGTCCCCTGTTGTTAAGAAAGGTACCCCACTTTTTTATCTAGTGCATTCAAATTTGGAACAAAAAAACTTTATTGTTTTAAAGTGGCATAAACCCAACTTCTTTTGTTTAGACTCTTTCAAAATTACGATTTAATAATGGCCCCTGCGACGAGATTGAAAACAGTGAAGTGGTTGAAAAGTCTATTTATTGTTTTAGTGTTCCGATCCTCAAAAGGAAAAAGTAGCCCTTATAGGACGCATAATAGAACGCCTGCGTCCTATAAGGGTTACTTTGTCTGAGTATGAGTCTAAATGCGGAACACCTATAATAATCCTTTGTTGTCCGTCTGTCAGTCTATAGTCAAGACCCTTTTCCTCAAGAACGCATGGAGCTATCAAATTGAAATGAACATCAAATACTTGTCCGCGGTCCCTTGAAGCTGTAAAAAGGGCAATTGAAAGATACGGCCATTTAAGCCTTACATTTTAAAACTTCACCTATTGACCTAGAATCACCAAAATTGGTAAGAAGCAAGGCCTAAAAGTACAAATAAAGGCAAAAATGGTGTCCGGACACCCTGGACAACCCTCGTTGTTGCGCCCCTGTTCCTACATAATCTTCTAAAGTTTACCCGGTTTTCTAAGTTATCTAGTCTTCATGACGTCCGTGACGACGTCTTGTGGCTGATTCCCATTCAGAACAAATATTCATTTTATTAATTTATTAAAAAATAAGAGACGAAAATCAGAATAAGGATTACGTAATTAATAAAGCCATGAGGAAGAAACTGGCTTGAATTAAATGATAATAATTTTAAATATTTCCTTAACAAGATGTAGATTGACTGAAACAATCATAAATATTATCATTACAGTGTAAATCGGTAATTAGAAGGTTCATAAGTATTACCAGGCATGTCGCTGTCGTTTAATATTTGAATTTGTTTCAATAATTCTGAATCTTAAAACAATTGAAAGTATTAGGATTAATGCATTTGTTTAGTCACAGCCTTGTTTCAAATCTGTAAGGTCACGTACAAAAATGGATCTTTCGAAGGAAAATGTGCGTGCAATAATTTTATACAACTTTCGGTACGCATTTTATTTGATAGAATTATACAATTCATAATCTTTTGTAATTCACAAAATATCTCAGAACGGTGTCTTTGCGTGTTCTCATAGTAACGTTGTACAAAACGTACGCACTGGATAACGTTACTAAGACAACGCGTACATATATAAGACTAGCTGCGCCCCGCGGTTTCACCCGCGTAAATCCCGGTCCCATAGAAATATCGGGATAAAAGTAGCTTATGTGTCAATCCAGGTCTCCAGCTATCTACATAGCAAGTTTAATGGCAATCGGTTCAGTAGTTTTTGCGTGAAAGAGTAACAAACATCCATACATACATACATCCTCACAAACTTTCACGTTTATAATGTTAGTAGGATAGACTGAGGTTAATCCCAATTGTTTTTTTTTTTGTTGTACTTAGTTGTTTTAAATATATTCGACCTTATTTAAACGAAAAAAGTTTAAACAGCTGCCGACAAGGTGACGAACATAGAAAAGAAACATACGTGACGAATATACTCCCACCTCCCTCTCTTAATTTTATTCATAAAAATTCCTCAAAAGGATTTAAAACATGTAAATTTGGTGTTGCCACCTTACTAAAGAAAATGTTTCTGTTTTCGCTCTTCTATCTTGTTTGGGTATTTCTATATAATTTTTTAAATTGTATTCTGAATGAGATTGAAATATTTAATAGGTTTTATTTTTTTTAATGTCGTTCTGAATACAAACCAATGCATTTCAAAGTAAAAAATTTAAATCTTTAGATTCTATGTCAGATTACGTTAGATTCTTATTAAAATCAGCGTTAGGTGGCCGAAGTCGTTGAACTCTTTTGTACAGCGATCTCTAAGACGCGAATGTCTAAGGAAAACATATTGTCGTTGATTTAAAAAAAAAACAGAGTTCTTAACAGCCTTTATTAGTTTATGAGCGTTATTTTGTTTTTCTTATACGAATGTAATTTTTAAAAATTACAGAACTCCATAGTTTTCTGTAGGATACATTAATTTTATTTAAGTGCGGATCATAATTTGAGTTTGAGGTACAACAGGTACCTCAAACTCACAAAAAAAGAACAGAATTATGTTATGTTAAGTTTTGTTTATTTGAGCATATACGTAGGCATAGAGCATATAGATCTATCTATGATGTTAAGAAAGTTGTGTTAATCAGTAAAGTTCATAATAAACACAAAGTAACATTTCAAAAGGGACAAAAAGAACCGGTTACAATTAAGGAAAATTTAAGAGCATTTTCCTTAAACATAACCGGTTCTTTTTCATCTAAATTCATTCTTTATTACCCTAAGAGCTTAGCGCCCGAACACATTTTCATATTAAGTCTAAGCCAAAAGTCATATTAAAGTCTTTATTTGTTTCCATAAATCCTAACAATAGGTTGCTTTGTCAAAAATAAAATTATTATAACTATAAATAACAAATAATACCGTGTATAAATAGTTAAGATCTCTATCTGCCAGTGTCGATCTATAAGCGCCCGTTTCCAAATAGTTGAGCCTTGTGAGAAGAGATCGGGCAAACAAACTCACGGCCACTCTTTTACATCACCAGATAGTTTTACAATATTTGTGTGTAATGTATTACAGCAGTGTTTTGTTCTGAGCTATTATATTATTAAGATTCAAAGTAAATACCTAAATTAAAATTAACCTGTGTAAATATGAGGACTGAAAACTTAAGATAAATTTAAAGTAAAGAAAAGGAAGGAAAGAAAAACATAAAAGACGAAAGATGAGCCACATATTAGCTTACGTTACATTTTTATTAAATATTTCAAATAAACTGTGAATCCAAAAACATTTTAATCCCAAGCATTTTTATCTTTCATATAATCCACTACTGAGTAAAAGCACTTTATTTTAAAACTGCATTAGATTCGAAAATACTCAAGTTTAAACATTAAAACAAGTCTTGTTTTGTTACTAATGCAATGGAAAGTTTCTTATTTAAAGTATACGCTTGTGAGCATCTCTAACCACAGACATTGGAAACGATAGATACGTAGACATACAAGCGAGAGGCGTCCTTTCATACAAACAACTTATAATCTCATAAAGCCGCGTCGTCCTTAAATAATGCTGCCATTATACGTTCAAAACATCAAACTACATACCGGTAGACTATTGAAAAACACTCCAAGCAGGTAGACGGGCACTTTCTAACAAACAAAAAATTTAACTGCAGCTCGCACTTCACTGATTACACAGCACTATTAAAAACTTAAAAGTTATGTGTAGAATTTTAAGAAATGATCCTCAAATATGTTTTAATGACACGAAAATGATTTGTAGTTAGTTAATGTCGGCGCGTGCGCAAACGTTGTGTTGGCTCGACGTGGTGCGCGGTACTGACTACTGAGGCTAGTGGATCGCCGGCCGCCTCGACCGGTCGTGATTTCTCCCCGTAAACAACGAAAGCAAGCCTCCAAGCCTTTCTTCGATTCGTGGCGAAACGTGAAAGAGCCCCTACTACGGTTTAATGTTCGGGTTAAATGTTGACAACAACATTCTATCGGAGAAAATATAACAATTTTTGTTACGTCTTTTGTGTATGGCCAAATACTTCAATCATGCCAGTATTAATGTGAAAAAAAACGAAAAAGTATTTATTACTAATAACATTTTACAAAACTTTACAACGCACTAAGAAGAGAAACTGGGACTCTCTTTTTGAATAGTCATTAATATATATTATTGTTTACGGTGTTATATAGAATATAAAAAATGCAATAGTGATTTCAGAAAGGAATCTAAATAAAGGTCGACCTTATAAAAAATATCATGATCGCTCCAGTCAATTTCTTGAAAGTAATCAGCAATCAAGATGGCCTATTTTTGGGCGAGACAGACATTTATCAAAGTTTATATCTCTGCATAAATATATAAACATCTAATTCTAGATAAAGATAATTTCATTTCAGAAATCACCAAATTTATCAAAGAACTAGCTGACCCGCGCATCTTCGTCCGCGTTTGTAAATTTTCCCTGTTTTTGCAACATTTTTCATTGATGCTCCGCTCCTATTAGTCGTAGCTTGATGTTATATAGCTTATAGCCTTCCTCGATAAATAGGCTATCGAACACCAAAAGAATTTTTAAATTCGAACTAGTAGTGCCTGAGATTAGTGCGTTCAAACAAACAAACTCTTCAGCTTTATAATATTAGTATAGATTCGATACTGATACTCTAACTCATGAACTTAAACAGTATGAGGGACGCATCTGATTTTACAGCCACCGCACCATTCAGGATTTCATTGCACGATTCAGGATTAGTAGTTACTATGCAGTTTGGCTTGTCTTCGCTAGATGGCGCTGAAGTATGTTTTTGTTGTATGTGGCAGTCACCACAACTAAAACCTAACCGATTCCGTTCCATATAAAATAACTACTTTTCATAGCAAATGTTAACACTTTTGTAATTTAGTATTACATGTACACTTGCAAAATAATTCATATCTATTTTGATAAACACCAATTGCATTTAATCGCGTATTATTACGCGCGAACTTCATTCAACTTTAAGTTCTCAACAATGGAAAAAAAACACATCAATTTCTTAAAGATTTTTATATTATTTTACTATGTTCGATAAAGTACACGCAAACACATCTTGGAATTTAAAACATGTGGTCCTTTGAGCCAGATGATTTTAATTCTGCTCCACGAAATGACAGACTAAATAACCTTGTGTTTACTATCTATGACATTCCAATAGTTTCTCCGGACCATGGAAGAAGTATCTTTATTCCATGCTGGGTGTTTTTGTGTTGTTTGGCATGTTTGCATGTTTATTTGTCAATAAGCAAGCAATACTTTTTACTTTTCAAGCATAGATTACAGAGAATACGGGTTAAAATAAACAAGTCATGGAACCGAATATCGCCATACCTACCTAGTAGTATCAGACAATAAATACTAAAAAAAATTGGCAGTCATGGAACTGCCGACAGAAGTGAAAACTTAAACGAAACGATGAACTTAAAACTTCACATTAGCAAGTTGGTGACATTAATTAATAAGGAGTTGACAGAACTCAATGTTTAGATTAGCGCCCTCTAGTGGATCTATATATGTATTATTAGCGTGATGGTCACGAGTTCAGTGCTTTTTCCATATAGCAAAAGTGCACAAACGTGCCTAAAGAAGTTTTCACTTCAAAAATAATCCCACTAATATTATAAATGTGAAAGTTTGGATGGATGGATGCATGGATGGATGTTTGTTACTCTTTCACGCAAAAGCCACTGAACCGATTGCGATGAAACTTGGTATGTAGATAGCTGGAGACCTGGATTAACGCATAGGCTACTTTTTATCCCAATATTCCCACGGGATCGGGACTTACGCGGGTGAAACCGCGAGCCGCTGCTAGTATTTTTATAAACAAACCAATGGTAGGGGATGTCGTGCTTTCATTTGACTCACAGTCACTCACAACTTTAGATGACGTGAGACGCGCTCGGGATGTGCTGAATCGGTCAAGGTGCCTTCCATTCGATGACTACGAATACTCAATACCCATGAATGTAAATTATACTTACGTCAGTATAAACTGACACCTACTGATTCCGCTTTTATATTTCGCCTTTCAAGATCAAAACGTACAATAAAAAAATATGTAAATAAGTAAATCCTTTTGGTGATTTTGTGGATAGCTCATTTTCAAGATACCTATGTCTAGTAAGTAATAAATAATAGAACTGTGCGTCAGAAGTTAAACTATAACTAACATATCACACACATACACGTCTGTATATATATATATGAGCGTGACGGTCACGCGAGTTCAGTGCTTTTTTCCCCATACCAAAAGTGCCCAACGTGCCCAAAGAAGTTTTCACTTCAATAATAGTAAATACTCTCAGACATGTTACACAGCGCTGTCTAGACTCGAGCTAAGCTTAGATTGTACTATGGGTTCGAGAACACGGACTAGATGCTTTTTTAAGTGAAAACTTCTTGTCTAGGCTAGTCAATTATACTCCTAGTAGGTAGTGTGTAAATAACCCATCACTACATATTATAAAACAAAGTCCCCCGCCGCATCTGTCTGTCTGTTCACGATAAACTGAAAAACTACTGAACGGATTTTCATGCGGTTTTCCCTAATAAACAGAGTGATTTATGAGGAAGATTTAGGTGTATAATTTGTACCCGTGCGAAGCTGGGGCGGGTTGCTAGTGGTAAATAACTTGTATGTACGAGAAAAAAAATTATAAAAATATATTGCATCAGTAAACCTGATTTTTTACTGCACAAGTAGCGCAATGGTTGTCGCCTCACCACTACATCACGCCGGGTGTTGTGGGTTCGATACCCATACGGGACCAAAATTTGTGTGATCTACAAATAGTTGTCCCGAGTCTGGGTGTTCTTTGTGTATGTTGTATCAATGATTTTGAAGCCTTCCGCAAACCAAAAATATTGCTAATGGAGTTGTCTCTTTAACACGAAAACCTGCTATATATATAAATAAATATATTTCTTTATTGCACTAACAAAATTAACAAATTAATTAAACTAAAACGCTTACATTTTTTTTAAGAAAAAGACAACTCCCGCATTAGGAATTACTCCTGTGTCGCGGGGGACTTTACAAACATACAAAGTACGGACACAAAGAACACCCAGACTCGGATGGCAATCGAACCCACGACCTGTGGCACAGCAGTCAGTGTCACTAACCACTAGGCCAACAGGCATTTTACTTTAATTTAACATTTTATTTTAATTAGTGGCGTACTAGCGTCTAAACTAGGCCGAGCCTGTATCTTAGACGCCAGTTTCTTCCAGTGACACAATACTGATAAACAATTAAATTCGCACTTATAATTCACTAATACAAAATCGTAAACACTACACCAATATTCCGAGATATATTATACTTATTATGATATACATATGTATATGTACTTACATTAACATTCGTACTCATAATCATAAGTGACAGCCCCTTGACAGAATATCACGTAGTGTTATTCGATACGAGTCTATCACAACTGTGACTTTATATCCTCATACGGATGATACCCGATGGGGTTTCCACAAACAAACAAAAAAGATGTGCAGCAAATTCGCAAGAAACTCAACAGAGTTTTTATAATTAATATAGTTAACAAACAATTTGAATGGTGTGAACAAATATACAAAATATAAGAAAATGAAGACAACTAATAGTAATAAATAAAATAAAATTATAGTCACCTTGCATTAGACATGACCATGAGACACATGACCAGCACAGATGTTCACATTTACATATATTTATCTACAATTCTAAATAGCATGTGGGTGAAAGCAGTTCAATTTCATGCATATGTGTCTTTCACCGAATAAGTAAGGTTGAGACATTATTTTCTCTTTATAAAACACACCTGTCAGAATTTAATTCAGAAGCGCCTTTTCTTGACGCCCATCGATAACACAGATATAGATGACATCACATATATAGATATATAATCATAGGTGAGAACTGTTAAAATCTAAACGAATTCCATAACACGTGAAGTGATCACCCGTGTGGATTTCCAAACGGCAAAAAAGGTACAGTATATGCATGCTATCAACTCTTCAAAATTTAGAAATACTGGGTTTATCAGTGTACCTTGATAATTAAAACATGAGAAGAATATGTTATGTATAAATCATAAAACCAAATTAGTTACTTTTAATACAAAACTTGTACCTACACAATGTTGATTACTTACTAAAAGTTTATTATTCCTATTGGCTCAGTCCACAAGATAATAATATGTTTATCAATAACTAGTTATCGGAACAATAGCGCTAACGAATAAATAAACTTCCGATAAAAGTATCTCTGAAACCGGGCATAAGTATTTATTTATAAATGTTTCTACAATTTACTTATTTAAAAACTTCTTCATAAATGTTTTTCTTTCCTTCTTTCTTTCTATGTACAGATTTCTAAACGTCCTTATTACATAATATACACACAGTTTAATATATAGGTACACAAAAATATAGGGCACTTCGTCGATTCACACCACAAGCTGTTCGGACAACGGTGTGAATCGCACAAGGCCCCTTTTGAATTCGTCAAAACGACGAAGTACAAAACAGACATTCGTCGATTCACACCACTGGTCCGAAACGACAAATTCAAAAAGGGGCCTTGTGCGATTCACACCGTGGTCCGAACAGCTTGTGGTGTGAATCGACGAAGTACCCAAAATATATACACATTACACATATATAGGTATATAAATTTATGTATTCTGCTAACTCGTTGTGGAGGAGTTCGCGTATTTTCATCTTATGATTTCGAGAGGGAGCGCATTCCAGATAAGAACTGATTGTACATAAAAAGAAGAGGTGACGAAGTTAGTGCTGTGAGAGGAACATAAGAGAAGCAAAGTATTTGTAGAACGATGATTCCTGTCATGAGTAGAGCACAAGCTTTGGAAGTAGAGAGCTAAGCAGTTGTAAAAGCCATTTTAATTGGAAACGTAAAGCAGATATATGGCCATACTTACGAAGATTGAAAATGAATCGAATGAACTTATTAAGAAGGCGGTCTAGCTTATTAGCTTATAAAATATGAGCCTTGCAGATTTTACCCGTTTCTACTGCAATCGAAGAAGTGTGATACAAGTAATCGCACCGTTTTCATAGATTGAAGATAAATACAAAACCGGCATGGCTCCATTTGGAACTCTGTCGATGTAATTCCTACTTGATAAAACTAATAATCTATTTATTTTATTTCTTAATACAGACAAATATTATTTAATATAGCCGTTAGCGTATCTAGGGCTATGTTTTGCGATGTCGGATGAAGCCGAGATGACCTCCAAATGTACAATCAGTGAAAACGATAACAATTATAATTCATGTTTGAACAATGAATTGTGCAGCGACACACGAAATTATCAAAAACCACAAAGTATAAGTACCTATAGCGCGAGGCTGCTCAACCCTATACCCGCGTGCCACACTATGGACTGCAAAAGGAACTTCAAATGGCCTGAGCTTCAAAAGCACCATCTTGAAACTTGTCTTTAATTTAAGATACCAAATGTTCTATTTTTAGTGGCAAAAGGCTTCCTGGTTGAGTGTTCTTGCATTTCTTGCTAACATTACGACGTGATTGCCACAATACGTAGGACACAGTAATTTCACGAAAGCTGAAAACGGTAGACCTATTTTTTTATATTACTCTCACCACTATTTCGTTTCATACATCTAAACCAATTTTTGATACACTTTTTCCAATGCGCCTCAGACACTTCCTCCGCAGCCTGCTCGAACGTATCTTCCGGCGATGAAACCCTATCCTTTGATTTGATTTTTATATTCAGGGAATAAAAAGAAATCACACGCTGTCTAATCAGGGGTGTAAGAAGGAGAGCACAAAAGTTTGACGGGTGTGCTTGTCCAGGATGTCCTTCGTTTTGAGCGCCGGTGTGCGTGCACGTTGTTGTGGTAAAGCACCAGCCAGGAGGAGCACCAGCACCAGGAGTTCCGTACTCGGTTGCTTGCTGCTATCAGCAGTGAACACTTTCCAGCAAGCATTTGGTGGTCACACGAGATATCCTGTCATAGTGAAAAAATGCGCTTTTCAATCGCTTCACTTTGATAGGCCTAGGACAAACGAGCAGACGGGTCATCTGATGGTAAGCGACTACCGCTGCCCATGAGTTTTTGACAGTGTTTTACTAATTAGTATTCGGGTATTTCGTTTTGAGAAACATGTTTCTTCATACTGCTACTCACCGAAGGCCAATGCCATAAAGAATTTTATAAGATTTTTTTTTGTATTTAACATATAAATGAAACCAATGTGATACCTTATACCTTTAAGTAAATTTTTTTTAACTTTAACATATGGTAGTTTATCTACTATTCACTACATTAATAATTAAGTCAATCCAAAAAATACCAGTAGTTTTTCGGGAAGAAAGCATGTCCGAGTAGAACATCATCGTGCGAGTACCTACATAAAATAATTGTAAAAAATAACCTTATATAGGAAAAATATTCCGACCATAACTTATAAGGATACTTTTTTTGTGAATTTACTACAAAATGATAACCTACAGTTAAAGCCAAATCACCTATTTATATATTTTCTTTCATAATTTCTTAAAAATCTAATAACCGTAACTGACACTCTCCGATACTATCGGATAATCCGAAATAATTTGATAACCGTATTATATTATTTAACCGGTATCATATTTTTCATATATCTGTATCTGTATCCAAATCCGAAATTTAATATGCGTGACATCCCTGGTTTAGTTCCCCCAGTTACCCGGAACGTGAGTCAAGACACCACTTTTAGGTGTTATGTCATTAAATGCTTACATAAAAAAACAAGATTATTAATCTAGATTTTATTACAATATATAGGCTATTACACTGTTTATCTCAAATAATACGTAGTGAGCCATTACTCACCAAAGAGTGTACCTCCACTTGACCCGAATGACTCAAATTACCACTACATATTATAAAACAAAGTCCCCCGCCGCGTCTGCCTGTATGTCTGTTCGCGATAAATTGAAAAACGACTGAACGAATTTTCATGTGGTTTTCACCAATAGATAGAGCGATTCATGAGGAAGGTTTAGGCGTACAATTTGTTAAAGTTTTATGTACATTGGTTGAAATATGATGATGTTTGTTGAAGATGTCTCTGCTAGCCGTGCGAAGCCGGGGCGGGTTGCTAGTCTAACATATACAAACGCGAGAAAATATAATCAAGCATCAGTTTTTTAGCCAAAACTAAGTAATAATAATAAATATATTAAGTTCAAACTGTTCTACACCCTGAACGTGCATGTATTAAACGATTTTAAACGCTAACAATTCATTTTAAGACTTTCTAAACTTTCGAACTCTTCGGATAGGTATGATTTTATAATGGCGTCGCCGTGAAGTTCCATGACTTATGAAAACGATCGATATGCATTATTACGATGTTACAAAATAACTATTAGACAGGATTTGAATGTTCAAATGTTCCAACGGTAGATCCGTTCTACGGTAGATCGTGCCACCGTAAACACCGTGTTTTAGTCGCTTCGATTGCAACATACCACTTCAATGTCAATTCCGATGATCCCTGGGGGTTGTCACGCGATAAAACAAGAATTACCTAATTGTATCCCGTAAGAAGTATAAACCTAGTAATCCATTTTGTTAAAGGGGCGATTTCTCTGTTTTAATTTTATCTGATAAATAAACATTTTAGAAAGTATTTTAGGTAATTATTTTTAGTGATGTAATATTAAATGAAATGAAACTTTATTTCACATAAATAGAGTACATTAGGTGTCTGGTGTTTAATATATAGTCCTTCTATTTAGCCTGCCAGTGGCATGTGAAAGTTATTTAGTATAATTACATTTAAATTTATCCATAAATAGTCATGCAAATTATTAAAATGAGGAAATTTGTTATAAACATATCTTAGTACTAACTATTCTGAAGTTAGTTGAAACGTATATGTAACTGACCAGCTTTAGTTACATAATTCTTTTACACTGTAATATTATTATGTTTTTGAAGTGAAAACTTCTTTAGCGGCGTTGTATACTTTTTGGGATGGGTAAAAAATGTTAAACTCGCGTCAGGACACGTGACCTGATCGAAAATTCGTAAAACGGAGCCGAGTTTCAAAATATAACATTCGAAATTCAAACATTTATGAGCGGCGGAGCTTCCAGTGTACCCTATGTATACATTTAGATATGTTATTACCTATTTTTTATTTTTAACCTAATTATATATATACAGATGTGTATGCGTGTATGTATATGCAAATACATTGTGAAGTTATGTTTTCACTTCTGACGTGCAGTCCTACGACTGACTGTTTTTTTTTCAAACAGCCATATTTTAAGTTGCTTTTTAAACTGCGCTATTGTTTTTTTTAAGCAATAACGCAGCTTATTGTAAACTTGTATGCACCTAGCGTAACAATTCTTTTGTCGTTGTCGTTTTGTCGTTCTAGGGGTTGAGTCAAGACTTTTAGGGTTTCTGGTATTTCGATAGTACGCATGTCTTAATAAAAGCTGTTCCCGGATCCCTCCTATTTTAGGCGCAGTATGGCACACCGTGTGGTTTTATTCGGTTCGATTCCGACACACCGCCCCACCGAAAACCCCAGTGGAGTGACGGCCTGAGGAGGATTCCACACGCACAAAAAAAGTCTGTTATGGTTGCGACAGTATTTGTCCTTTGCCTTGGTAAACATTCATTCATTTATTCTAACAAATATACCAATTCTTAAATATACATTGAGGCCACAGTTAACATACCTGACTCTAATGCAGCAATTCTGGGATATGAAGACTGTGCTTATTCCTGTAGAATTGCTCCACAATATCTCAAAACAGCGCTTACACAGCCGTTGTAAGCCAGCAAGGTCGTTTGTTTTTTTTTTTATGCTATAGGGGGCAAACGAGCAGATAGGTCACCTGATGGTAAATGACTACCGCCGCCCATGGGCACCTGCAACTCGAGAATCACAACTGCGTTGCCGCCCTTTAAGTTGGGAGTAGGGGAAGAGGGGGAGGGGGAGAAGAGTGGGAAGAGGGGGGAGAGGGGAAGGACGGGAATAGGGGAGAGGGAAGGGTTAGGGCCTCCGGTAACCTCACTCACGCGGCGAAATGCAATGCAAGCATTGCTTCACGGCCGGTTTTCTGTGAGGCCGTGGTAACGAGCGGAGTCGAGCGGGCCCATACGTGCCGAAGCAAGGCTCTCCCACATAAAACATCGTTGCCAGTGCAGAATTTTGTCTCAATCTACTTAATACAAATTATATGTAGAACTTTATTAATCTAATTGCATGTGACGCCAATTTGTTCCTTCTAGGCAGTCTGCTTATCTAAAGTTATTCCTAAAAAAATATTGTATAAATTTCTTCGATTTTAATATTACCATAAGCACTTAATACATTATGAATTAATTAATTCCTTAATTCCTTATTTATAAGGAATTAGCTATATAAGCGACTGATCGACACTTCTCGTGACCAGAAGGCGGGCCTTTTTCTTGCACAGAGAATTAGCATTGCAATTCAACGTGGCAATGCTGCCAGCCTTCTGGGAACATTGCCAGTAGACGACGATGCAGAGGAATTTTATGATGCATGCATATAAAAAGCCCGTATATTATTATAATTTATTTTTTTAATTAGATTAATTAATGTAAGTTGTATATTTAATTATATTGTATTTATTAAATATTTACACTATATATGGATTTTGTAAACAAAATATATATAAAAGGGCACGCTAGTACTCGAGATGGGACAATAGAAATGATTTAATACATTTATATTTTCCTTTTTTACAATGAATTTGAAATCTGTAGAAATTTGTATAAAAATTAATTTTATTAATATTTACATTAAGATTAGTAAAATTTAACCATAGCATTATTAATTAAAATATGAAAATCAAAATAATGGGTTTAGATATCTATTCTCATTAAGAATTATAATACAATTCACTTAACATGAGAACACAATTAATATTATTACACAATAATATTACTTGAGAGCATACAAATTAGCGGTAGCAAAATATTAATGTTTTAACTGCTACCCAAACTGTCATAACTTCGAGCGTAGCGGACATCGCACTACAAAGATGTAGGATTGTAGTGCGTTAACTAGAAGCGACATTTTAATTTTTGTAAATTAATTTTCGTAAATGATGATGCTAATAGTTTAGTAATTTAAAACAGTGTTTGTGAATGTTTTGTAGTGTATCCAATATATACTTATTATTTGTAATTTGTGTAAACTTCTTTAGCCACATTGGGCACTTTTGGTATGGGGAAAAAGCAATGAACTGACGTGACCGTCACGCTCAGATACATATACTACTCTGTCAAGAAAGTACCGGGAAAAGGACAATAAAACACAAAATGTTAACTATTCTTCCAAATTTATTGTATCGCCTTCAGAGTAGGCGCCTTCAGATATAATACACTTACGAAAACGAATAATCCAGTTATCAAAACATTTTTAAATGCATTTTCCGGAATCGACTTCGATATCTTCTATCGACTGAAAATGTAAAGAAGAGTGGGCCAAAACCATACCTATCCGGTGAATACGGTGGTTGTTCGAAAGTATTTGTTGAGTTTTTGGTCTAAAATTCGTTCACAATGATGACCTTGTGCTATGGCGCGTTGTCGTGGTGTTATATCCAAGAATTTTCTTTCTGCTCAAATAATATTATTTATTTACAGTCTGAATTCTGAGTGCACAACACCTTGATAGTCAAAGAAAACAGTCAACATGACCTTGACTTTTGATCAACTTTGTCGTGGTTTTTTCGGTTTCGGTTCAGTTGAAAGTCGCTATTCCAAAGCTTGTTGACTAGTTTGGATGTCAAACTCGTAAACCCATGTCTCATCACCAGTAACAATGCGTTTACGCATGTAGGGTCGGAATTGACTCGTTCTAACATGTCTTCAGCGACTTTTACACGATTGAGTTTTTGAAAATTCAGATCTTTCGGGACTAGTCGCGCGGCAACGTGTTTTAGGCCCAAGCGATCGTTTAAAATGGTATGAATCGATTCGTGAGACACAGAAAGTTCAATGGCTATCTCTATCAAACTAAAATGAGGATTTTTAGTCACAATTTCCTTCACTTTAGCGATGTTAACTTCAGTTGAGGACGTTGATGGCCGACCAGAGCGTGGCAAATCTTGCAACAAATCTCGACTGCTTTCATGCACTGTACCACTCATATGCACGAGTTTTAGACAAAGTCGATTCTTTCTGTAACATTTTCTGCGACTCTGCACATGAAATTCCATTTGCAATGCAAAATTTGAGACATTTGCAGACTGTTTGTTCAATATTTTGACGTGATAACGTCTTATAAATCAATGGTCGCCGGCTGTACGCACGAAAAAGCATGACTCATTGTCACGTTCCGCCTGAACCGAGCGTGCAAGCGAGAGCGCGGAACAAGCGATAAAGAGGAACGATCGGTGACGTTATCACGTAAAATTATCGTCCGTAAACCGACTTTACAGACAACCAATTTTTTTATCCATTATAAAAATGGCAAAACACTCTTGAGATGAGCTCACAAAATCGAGTACAGATATAATGACAAATATTGCTCAAACTTCGCGCCAATATAGAAAACAGTTGTGCCAACTTAACCACAAAAAAGAAATATTTGAATTGAATTTGGAATTAGAATTAAATTATCAATTCCCAATACTTTTTTGACAGAATATATACAGATGTGAATGTAAAAATCATTTAATTCAATTAAACCAATTATATTTAATTTTTAAATGTCAGGCAGAATCAGTCAGTCGTGAAGGTAGCTGCCCGTTCCAATACGTAGATCCTATGGAGAACTAACAACAAGTTTTATTAATCAAAATTAAGGCGGCGCTAGTGAAGTGGCTAAGCAGTCGGACTTAGTGGTTACGGGTTCGAACACCACCACAAAGCACATGTGTACAAATATTACCGAGGTGAACCTACAGGTAACACAAGTATTTAGCTTAGCTGGAGGGGTCAACAAGAATACCAGTAATGTGGTTTGTACATTGCTATGTTTGTATATCCTACACACACAAACACCTACACACACATATACACTTACATCCATATATAAAAAATCCCTAAATCTACTTACTTACATACACTGAATTCTTCAGTCATATTACACCCTAGACAATAATGTACATTCACTCATTCATCTCACATGTTATAATTACATTGTGACAAGTACACTTACCGTAAAACCGACTTGTCTAAAGCTAGGAGAGGCTGGTCATCTGTCATACAGGTTCTACCTAGTACGGATACCAGTCTCTCACACAGATTACAATTTTTTGGAATTGGTTTATAGCTCTGTTATTAGTAATTAATGATGTAACAATTTCTGTGTGAGAGAAGAAATAAATGTATTATTATGTTCTATTCTTTAAAAAAGAAGAAGAAAACTTCAAGTACGGTCAGTACTTAGATGGGTGATCGTTTAGAAACTTTCGTCTTAGGTAATTCGTTTACCTTTTCATCAATCAACAACCACTGTTGACAAACAATTTTGTAAGCAGTTTTATTAGTAACTTTAGGAATGATGAGATTTTGATTGTTTCCGCCAATTGTCTTTTGATAGGAATTTTATTGCGTATCTCAAAACTCACAACAGTGTGAATGACATAACATACGCTTTTGTGTTACACGTGGGTAATTTGAGTTGATGTTGACAAATATGTCATTTTTACTTAAGACAAGGAGGGTAGACAGATATAGGGCATAGTCGGGCATACGTGGGGTACACTGAAAGTTTTGCGTAACTCATGAATAAAACAATTTACATGTAAAGTAATATATTTACTGCATTTCGAAGTACTCTCCATTATATTTTAAGCATTTTTTCATTCGGTCAAATGATTTTTGAAAACATGAGGACCATTGGTCTAAGGGCATGTTTTTCACGTGCTGGTTGAAAGCTATCGCGGCCTGTTCCGGCTCCGTAAATGTCATACCTCTCATCATATGTTTAATTTTTGGGAAAATAAAGAAATCGCATGGTGCCAGGTCTGAACTATGAGCGGGAGGGATCACTAGCTCTACCTTTTCAGAAGCTAAAAATGACTTTGTCTTGTTCACGATGTGCGCCGAAGCATTGTCATGGTGCAATAGGATACGACTTCTTGGTCGTTTTTCCCTAACTGAAAGAAAGACACTGGGCAAACAAATGGTGGTGTTCCACTCAGCATTAACTGACGACCCGTTCGGGACAAAAAAAAAGCAATCATTTTTTTTCCTACGTTTCTCGCCTGCCTCAATTTTGTTGGTTTGCTGTCACATTCGAACACCCATACAGAAGACTGTTGCTTTCTTTCCGGTATGTAACGATAATATCCATGTTTCATCTCCTGTCACAATGTCATACACAGCATTTGAACGTCTGTGATCGTACTTTAACAATATTTTTTTACACCAATCGACATGAGGCCGTTTTTTTTTTCTGGGGTGAGTTCATGAGGAATCCAGAAGCAACAAAGTTTTCTAACTTTTGAATGTTGATGTGATGTAAGTTTTGAATTTGGCTCATACCAATGTCCTCGAATCTCTTATATACATAGGTGATACGCCGGTTTTCTTCAATTAGTTGCCTGAGAGTAGCCACATTTTCCTCAGTGATCGCAGTTGAGGGCCGACCTTCACGAATTTCATCATGGAGAGAAACACGGCCACGATCAAATTCCAGCCATTTTTTTTAATCAATGATTGAGTTTCTTATGTTTAAAAAAATATAACATTCGAAATTCAAACATTTATGATCGGCCACGAGCGTAGAACTTTCAGTGAGTCCTATGTAGTATATATGATAAAGTTTTGATACTAATATTTATATAAAATCTGTATCTACGTGGGTCACACTGAAAGTTTTTAGAATAGGTCTGTAAGAAAAGCAGCAGATAAAAAATGTATTTGAATTTTGAATCACGAACTCTTTGGGAATCTGTAGATGTTTAATGATTTCATATGTCATTTGTTTTTACAAATTGGCGGCAATTTAAAAAGTGTCTGTCGTCCATCGAAACGGATTTGACTAGAGAAAATTTTCACTCAATGATTTATTCCGACTTTCGTTGCGGTCTTACTCAACAACAATGTTACGATAAACTTCGATTGGCATTTCATTACGAAGCTCCATCTCATGCTACTGTTTCCAACATAACTGACTTAATGAGTTTAAACGTGGTCGAAGCTAACTCACTGATGATTCTCGAAAAGGACAACAGATTCGGGCAGCTTTAGGCATTGGTATGAGTCAAGTACAAAGAGTCTTACATGAACATTTAGGCATCAGAAACCTTACCATCTGATGGTAAGCAGAATACCGATGTTTACAAGCACTTGCAATGCACGCAAGTCCTCCGTTTATACTAACTTTTAAACTTTCGCGTTTCATGATATAATTATGTACTTATACGGGAATTAACGCGATCACGAAAAGGTATTACATACCTCTGAATTGCCTGACGTTTCGACCAGGTTGCACTGGCCGTGGTCACAGGCTGACTATACATGACATACAATTCAGAGGTATGTAATACCTTTTCGTGATCGCGTTAATTCCCGTATAAGTACATAATTATATCCTCCGTTTATAGCTCTTGAGACCACTCATCGGGAGAAACACTGCTTATAGTGCTGGTATACAGAGTGCATTTGAAATAGGAACACTACTGCTTACCTATATCACTGAAAAGGCATGACCCTAGCATGCAGTTACAATAAGAATTTTTGAAAAAAGGTATTCATTTACAAGTTATGACCGACTTGGATTTAACATTTTAAATCGAACAATTTTTTTTTTTTTGGAACTCTGCACTCAGGTATTTCATTGCCCAACTTAACCATGTTAACTCCTAAGGAAGTATTACTAAAGATGAATTTTAATGCATTATGCAATGCGGAATCACTGATTCTCGAAAAACAGGAAATCGTAGTTAGTATGAGGATCAGAGGACTCATAATTTACTTCCATACTACCTAATACTACTATTGTTAAATGAAGTACCTGTGTGTCTTTCTACTTATTGTATGGTTAACTTTATGCAATAAATTATTATTATTATAGTTATTGAGAAAACCCATAAAAACTAACTTAAAAAAATTTCGAAGTTAGTTTTAATGGATTTTCTTAGTAGAGGAATTAAAAATTCCAAAATAAAAAATATGTGCGATTTAAAATCTTTAAATTTACACATTCTACCTACTTTTATAAAAAACAGAGGCAAATGTACCTGGAAGTTCAACCAGACATAACTTGTAGTTTTTTTTTCATAAATGTTCAGTGGTTTTGATGTTCCTTTTTCAAATACACCCTAATACGTTTTTTGTACACCATAAATGTTGCAGAGTTGTTAAGGAAGGTATTCAGTTAATTATGGACCCTGTAGGGGACGACAGCTTAGAAGAGAGGATGAAGTTATTATAGGTACACATTCCTGTTTTTTTAAATAAATATAGTTTTAATCTTAAACATGCTGTAGATACATGTATTTGAGTAGCATCTTGGTTAATAAAGCGTGGCAAGTATTGTAAATTGTAAAGGCAAAATATGCCTTTTTTTTCATGTTGTGTATGCTATATTTGGATCACTGTCTTGACTAGAGTTGGGCGCCATACCAGTAAATTACCGGTATGGCAATAAACTTCCATTTCTTCCCATTTACTTCCAGGCAAAAATATTTCGTACCGGAAAGAAATTAAGTTCGACAAAAATATAAATTTACATGATTTTAATAAGTCTTTTCAATTAGAATTATGTATATACATACACCAACTCATCCAGGCGTTTGAGTTTACAGGTTTAAATAAAACAAATAATTCTAAAAAGGAAATATTATAAATCAATGACATGTTCATTGTCGTATTATAATATTGCCAATCAACTGGACGAGATTTACAATTCCTTTTTATAATAATGAATCCCACTAATATTATAAATGTGAAAGTTTGGATGGATGGATGGATGGATAGATGAATGTTTGGTACTCTTTCACGCAAAAACCACTGAACCGATTGCGATGAAACGTGGTATGTAGATAGCTGGAGACCTGGATTAAAGCATAGGCTACTTTTTATCGCGATATTCCATCGGGATCGGGACTTACCCGGGTGAAACCACGGGGCACTGCTAGTATATAATACGAACCGAATATAACAAAAAAACCTTTTACCGTATACTACATTTTTGCCGAATTATTTCAGAAAAACGAAAAAAATTAACTTCAGATCAAGATGGCGGCGAATCTAATGGCGGGCTTGCCCCGAAAATCGAAATGCAGACTTCCAACCCCCCCCCCCCCCCCGCGACCCCTAACTTTTTCTATTTAAATGTCTATCCCGACACTGGACTATAGGCTGTTTTAAGTTGGCGGGGAAAAGTCGTTTTTTTACATTTTTTTTTGCTCTTTGAACTGTTCTTCATTGTCGATCAAAAGTTAGCGGGGAGAAGTCGTTTACATTTTTTTGTGCTATTTTAATTGTTCGTTAACTGTTATTCATTGTTCGTCATTATCGTACATTTAAATAACAATTCCTACATATATTTTAATATTAAAAAAAACACAAAAAAAAAACTGTCTTACTTGCCCTAATAATGATATTTTTACATTTTTCTCGATATTTCTAATAAATTCCAATCCATTTGAATAAATTACCGGTAAGAAATAGGAAAAAATGGAAGTTTAGAAATATTTCCATTTATTCCCATTTATTGCCCCCGCCTCACTGCCCGGCCGTGCAGCCGCCCGCACCGCGCAGCCGCAGCTATCTCACTCGCACGAGTTCGAGAGTTTTATGAATTAAAACAATAACCGAAGATGATGATAGACGTCCATTTTTTTAGGTTTTTGTTATTTAACTTGTATAATTATAAAACACTTGACATTGGCGGAATTCCTGTGCTGATTCTTGCGCGGGATAGAGTCCATAATAAAATAATATATATAACCGAATACGATGCTAACAAGAGCCAGAACAAAAGCACTTTTACCATCTCCGGACTCATCGCTCAGCTCCGCCTCGCAACCCCCGGAAATTATAATATAATAATAATAGAATGGAGCCAGTATTGATTTCTAACATCGATATAGCTTATGCAGTTCGTTCGTTGCCGAATTGGAAATCAGCTGGACCGGACGGACTGCATGACTTTTGGTTAAAGTGGCTCCGTAGCTCACATGAATGTTTGGCATCTCAATTTCAATCATGCTTAGAATCGGGTTCGCTTCCAACTTTTATGACCATAGGCGTGACTCACCTGCTCTATAAATGTGTATAATATGTCAACGTTTTGTGTAGATTGGTTTTATTTATTTTTTATTTTATTTTTTTATTATTTTACTAATTTTAATTAATTTAATTTTTAATAATTTTAATTTAATTAAATTGGTTTTTAGCAGTTTCTATTCTCCAATTCCGTCTTTTTATTTTTTTGCTCCGATCGTTTCCCATTTCGGTACACATAAAATTTCGTAGACTAGACTTTCCGGCTTTCGAACGAGAAGCTTGTGTCGCTTGCTCTTGCGCCTACCTAGGTACCAGAAACGTACAGCCGTACAGGTACGTTTCTGGTAGGTAGGCGCAAGAGCAAGCGACACAAGTTTCTCGTTCGAAAGCCGGAGCGGTACTGAATTTAACTGATTTTTGCGGCGGACACGAGTCGCTCGGCGGCCCGCACGCAATATTTCAGAATTTAATTTCTAAGAACGAAAAAATAAACATAATTTGAAATTCAGATCACATAGGACACGCATTGTACTAAGTTGAATTTATATAAAAAGTTTAATTAGTATTGGTAAAGTATTTATTGACTTCTGCGGTTTATTTGTAAAATTCAGAGGGAAGTTTGTGATTTTTTTCTATCGAGATTTTTTTTAGTAATCGTGTTTTCACATCACATAGGACTCAGTATATCCTCAACTTTACTATATATTTTTTTCAAGATGATTGATTCAATACTTTCATTGATATGCAGGATCAAATATTAGCGGTGGAGCAGTTTTAAGGTAGGGTGGGCCCTTAAATCTTGTCTAATTATGTAAATAAAACTATTAAATTCAACTTTCATTCAAATAATAAACAATTTTTAGTTTTTTTTATGATTATTTATTTATCTTAATATGTAATTAAGGTTGTTTTCGTTATTATTGATTAGTTATTACTAGTAGTAGTATCGCTATTTAACTGAATTTAAGTATGTACCTTTGTTATATTTAATTCCGATTTCTGCCACACACACACTTGTTTCGTGTTATATATATTATTTTTTTATTATGGACTCTATCCCGCGCAAGAATCAGCGCAGGAATTCCGCCAATGTCAATTGTTTTATAATATACAAGTGAATAACAAAAACGTAAAAAATTAACCTTGTTTCGTATTAATAACCGCGAACAGAAAAGGCGCTAAAGTTTTGAAAACTTATTGACAAAAAATTTGACATTTTGAACATCTCAACGTTCCGTTTCATGTAATTATTCAAGTAATTATAGTGTTTAAAAAAAATATATAAATCTTCAAACAGGTTTTATTCAAAGTTATACGTACGATTCACTTATTGGCTAAGGTTACGTTATTATCATTTAAGTACCTATTCCAGGGGTCGACAATCTGCGGCTCGCGAGCCACATGCGGCTCTTTCGATGTAAAGATGCGGCTCTCCAGTTCCATATGTAAAAATTAATTATTTAGGGTAAATATGGGATAGTTGCCCACTTTTTTAAAATAGGCGATTAACATAGAGAAGATAAACTTTTAATAATCTTATACTTTAATGTTGGTTTGTGTTGTTATCAATGAAGAAAATAATTAGGATAATTTTATTTTTTTAATTATAAACAAAATGAAAATGTCCTATAGACGGGGATAGATGCCTACTGTGTGGGTTAGATGCCGCGATGATATTTTGACCTGTGGGATAGTTGCCCTAAGGATAAAAAATGAAAAAATATTACAATTTTCTTCACTTTAATCAACGTCGAAATGGGACATTAAAAGAATCATTATATATATCTTTATAATCACGTTTGTCGAAAAAATATTTAGATTTTCCAAACAATCATATTTGGCACTTACACATTTCAAATTAATACTCTTTTATTGGTTTCAATTATCACAAATTCTTATCTAACCACCTATTTATTATTGTAAACTTTACGTCTTTTTACAAGGAAGTTTTAAGCGGTTTTAAATTTTTTAAATTTATTTTTAAAAAGTATCTAAACTTTAATTAGTGATTAGATACAATCATCTTTGGTACTAAGCTCAAATACTTTTAATCATTAAAAATAATCAGTCCTTTCTTCTTTCTTGTTTCTTTGTTCACTTCTTTCCTTACCATTTCATTTTTTAGTGTTAAACGTTGTTCTTTTTTCTTGACGTAATTTTAAACGTTGACATGGGTTACAGTAATCGCCGTACATTGTGCAGGTTTCGTGCAGCCACATTTTACACAGGACATACTGAATCCAGTCTACCTTAGATTTTGTCTTCTCGAATTCTTCGAAACATTCCACACATTCATCCGTCTCATATTGATATAAGTCTGGCACATTTGAAAGAGTTTCGTCTCTTTCATTGAAAGTTTGACTGATTTGGTTCCTTTCCTGAGCTCTGCGAACAGGACGCTGAATTTTGTTCTGGGTATTCACATTGTTAGTCTGTCTAATTTTTTTAGCTCTCTTTTCGTTTGTCTTTTTCACAATATTAAGTTGGTTTTCAATTAAAGAGTCATCAGAAGCACAAGTTGAACTTCCATTTTTTTCTTCAGAAGATGCTCTAGTCCTCTTCTTAGTAATCTTTCTGGACTGCGTACTGCTTTTGCAGGGAATGTTAGGAGTACGTTTTCCTTTATTTTTCCTAATTTTAATGTTTTCCTTTGAAGTTAATACAGCAGCTGACTGTTTTCCTCTTTTGTATAACGGCACCGGAATTTTCGGCACGGGAGATAATTCTTGTAAATGCTTACTAGGCGTTTCTGTTAGGTCTGTTAAGTATAGATGGACCAGGCTGCGAAGAAAACATAGATGGACCAGGCTGTGAAGAAAGCATAGACGGACCAGGCTGTTGCGCAAGCAAGGATGGAGAATCAGGAAGATCCGGTGCCGCTGTGGCAGGGGTTACAGAGATCTCATGAATTGGATCGAGATTCGGTGGTGTAGAACATCGTATAGGTGAATTAACACGAGTCTAGTCGTCAACTAAATTTGGTAACGTCGAATTACTACATGAAGGATGAGGTAATTGTAATCCACCAGGTTCACTAATTACAACGTTTTCCTGCTCATTAAAGACTTTAGACAAGTCGGAAATTGCAAAGAAACTTTCTGGAATAGCAGCCGGATTATAGGGATGAATATCGCAAGCTCTAAACCCTGAAACAGCATTAGAAGGTGTAGCCGCTCAGATCCATGCATTACCAATCAGTCTACCAGCTACTAATCGATTCATTTTTTTTCTTTGTTTGCAAGCATCCAGTTTTTGGTCTCAGCGGCATAAAAAGTTTTAAAAGGCTTAAAAAAGCTGCGATCCAAAGGTTGTAAAGCTTGTGTACTGTGGCTTGGTAAACAAAAAAGAATTATGTTGTTTTCTTCTGCAGTCTCTAATATTTCAGAAGAATTAGTGTGGGAAGAATGGCCATCTAGAAGCAAAATAACTTTACCTTGAGGCTTCCGGGGTACAAAATGCTGTACTAGCCACTGGTGGAATAACTGCGCATTCACATACGCTGATTTTTTGCTCATGTAAACATCTGAGCCAGGTGGAAGTCCATCTTGAAATTCTGGCTTTTTGTTAACTCCCTTTATAATAACAACTGGAGGTAGAAAATTTCCAGCAGCATTGCAGCAGGCTATAATCGACATTGTCTCCCCTTTTTCTGCTGATGTTACAGAATGAACAAATTTTGCGCCTTTCGTGGCAATAACTTTTCCTGGCTTGTTATTTAATTGAACACCAGTTTCGTCAATGTTAAATATACGATCTGGCTTGTCCAGTAAATCATGCTCTGTGAAAACTTGAAGCAAGAGCTCACACATCTTGTTAACTTCTTCACGGTTCAGTCCCTGAGCTCGAGCAACAGATGAACCTTCTGCTTGTCGAACGCTAAGTTCTGAGTGCCGTTCCAGAAAAGACTGTAGCCAATGTGGTCCAGCTTTGCGAGTTTCTTTGTTAAAGTTATGTTTTATGTCAAGTTTTTCAGCAAACTCATAAGCTAGTCTTCGTATCATATCTCGTGTTATAGGAAATCCTGCAGCCTCTAATTTCTGAACATGTGCGACGACCCGTTTCTCATTGTCGAAATCCAAAACTGGGTGTTTCCCTAAAACAAGCAATAAGCAAGATATTTTAAATAATAATATTTTTGAATTATCAAAAGCTACTACTAGTTACCTACCTAGTGTCAGTTTTTTTGTATCTTGTTTCGCAAATCGTCTCCTTAGGGTTCTAGATGGAATACCGTACTGACGGGAAATTTCATTAACAGAATATTTCCCTTGTCTCAGTTCTTCAAAGGCGGCTAAAAGAGCATCTTCAGTCCACACACCTCGAAGTTTCGCACCCGCTTTGCGCACATACTTTCGTGGCATGCCTAGAAAACGAGAAAATAATTAAAGTTTATAATCGTTGTGCATCGGGGGATAGATGCCTCAAGGTCGTCTATACTCACCAACACTGGGGCATCTATCCTTTTTTGTTGGGATAGATGCCCACCCAGGTTTCTTAATAAATCGTATTTGAAATAAATGTAATAACGTTTAATTATCATTATTTGATACATATATTGATTATATATACAAAAATATAGGTACTTACTTTATTATATTAAAAGTTCCGGGCACGTAAAGATCACTATAAACCTAAATTCCACACTGCCGTCGCCAAAAATAGTTTTGTCGCCACAATTCGTAACATGTCCGTTCTAGCGAAGCGCACGGCATTGACTGGTTAGGGGGAGGGGTAAGCTTACCAAAATACAAAACACTGGGAACGTGGTATTCGTACGTAATTACTTCGGCATCTAACCCCTGGGGCATCTATCCCACATTTACCCTACTATCAAAACCCTTAAAACCGTGCAATCTATCCATAATTGAGTACTTACGTCCACTTACCATAATAGAGAAAAACGGTGCAAGGATGTGTAGCGTGTATGTTTTTCCACTGATCCATGTTTTCCAAACAATACACATCGACCTCTAACAAACACCGTCTAGTGACTGCTAGCAGTTTCTCGCTCGCTTCCATCCTTAGCACACATATCCCTCGCACGCATTTATCGCACACATCCCTCGCGCACATCTCTCTCACACGTCCCTAGCCCCTATCCCTCGTATGTTTTGTACGTACAAAAACCTTGCTCCGCTAAGCCGTTTCCACAGGAGCTGCGCTGAGCGAGGCTAGATAAATGAAGCGATTCTATTGGTTCTTAACAAACACATCCCTCGCTACGCATCCTCGCACATCTCTGGTGGAAACGCTGCCTTAGTGGGTCACACATTACTAGTATTCTTCGTCGGTAGTGCACAGCGTGGGATTGGAATCCGCAACCACTTGTCGCTACTGCCGCTTTTAACTTCTTCATCAAACATATCTTACACTTGAAAGACGACTGCTTTCCTTCTACTGGTCGCATCTTAATAGAATCTTGAGACTTTCTTTCTAAAATAGGATATCGTATGGAATAAGATTTTTAATCAGTTCAGTAAAATCTAAAATAACCACGTTCAAGCAAACACTTGAGATGAATCATTCATTCAATCTGAGAAACAGGTATATTTATTAGGTTAATATGTAATCTCTAAAACAGTGTTCATGTTTTGTGAAATTGGCATTAACTGTGATCAGTCCGCAACGAAAAAAGGAAAACATATTGTACAATAAATATTTATTCGGAGTTAAACTCTAAAGTACGTTTTAGACTGGATTTAGAACACGTAAAATTTAAAAAACATGGCGACGCTTCAAAACCCAGTCTATAATAAAATAATAAAATTCAATTATATGTCAATACATTATACACTTAATTTAGATTAAATTTAGGGTGAGGACAAAATAAGGATGATATTGATGAGGCACTTATAATTCGCATAATGCATAGATACTTCAATTTTATTCTAGGTTTCATAGGTCCATTGAGATTATTCAGTCTGGAAAAGAAGAAAAAGAAATATATTAGGTATGTACATTTCTGTTTATACAATTAAATGGGTAAAAAAGAACATGGACTAGTTATGTGGTAATCGGTTGCTCTAATAAAAAATGTGATACTGTGGCACCACTACTGCTTTGATAAATACCCATTCCATTTATCCTTATAAAACAAAATATTGCATTGAAAGAAATGTGAATAGGGCTTCGCTTAGTACCACAATAGATTTTTTTTCATGTGATAAACGAGCAGACAGATCATCTAATGATAAGTGACTACCGCCGCCCATGGGCACCTACAACTCAAGAGTCACAAGTGCATTGCCGGCCTTTAAGGTGGGAGTGGGGGAAGCAAGTGGGAGTACCGAAGCATGGCTCTCCTACGACTGTGAAGATGACTCGGAATAGGACACAAAGGGGACACACAAGTCAGAATTATCATACGAACTTCTTTACTTGGTCGGTACCGGTTAAAACTGCTGTCACTGCTGTGTGCATTCAAGTTTGGTGACGGTTACCAGTAGGTTACTACGAATAAATCGGTATTTTTGATTGATTGTGTATCATACCTTTATTGGATTAGGTCGCCATTTCCCTGATCATGCGGAAAGAAGTAACTCTTCTTCTTCTTGACGTATGTTGCATCAAGGTGATTTCTGAAAATTACACAACAATATGTTACTGCCGTGTATATTACGGCACCACGATTACAAATTCTTTTTTCAGAAAATTATTCAATGATCGATCGATCGAACGGAATTGTTTATATTTTCTAAAAAAAAAAATCATCAAAGGTTACAGTTAACACAGCAGATTGGTGAATTATAGATCTACGCCTTAAATACTATTTTAGTGCTAGTTTGAGACGTATGTTTGCTTCCTGAATAAGATTTAAAATGAAAACATGACTAGGAAAGAAACCCTAGCACTCGCCTGCGGGTCCACACTACAGATTGGAATTAAAAGAAGGTGACAACAAAAAGTCATAATTAAGATGTGCTAAGTGTCGTCAGCAACTTCAGATGTTAAAATATTAATTAAAGTAGTCGAATATTTATACTTTAATTCAATGGTGAACTGAATTGAGAGTTACATTCACTCAATTCCGCAAAAGTAGTTTTAAAACATATTTTAACAAAAAGAATAAAAAAAATATTATTGTGTTAAAATTAATACTAATATCTTTAAGTCCTCCGGAAACAAACCAGTTTCTTTTTTAAGTTGCAAAGATATGAAGGAATATCTTCCCAACCTTTCTTTTACACTGGATATAATGTAAAATGTGATTTAATTTATTTTACAAATAAAAATACTAAAGAAACCCGGTAAATGTGCGAATAAAATAAAAATTGCAGAAACCAACATGCTTCTCATTAGCACAAATTCTTTCTAAAAAATTATTTCAATCTACCTCTAAGTACATAGTTCTGCAAAAAAAAAATCTATATTACAATGATTTTAAAAATGTCTACATGTAGCCTAAAGTATCTCCACAGTGATGTGATTTGCAAATTTTAAAAAGGCTTCTAAACTGTAGTTCTATAATTCCTAAATAGGTACAGGCTAATTTCTACATATTGCAGAACTATGCACTCACGGAGAACCGGATCCTGTTCTCTTAAATATGTGCCAAATGCCGGATATGTTTTTATAAAATGGATATTTCTTGATGTGCCTTTGGGAACAAGAAGAGACAATGTTAAAAGAGATTTTTTAAATATTTTTTGGTAAGGGCATAGTCCGCAAGTTTTCAAAAATATACTAAGTAAAACTTGACGTAAATTGTTTTATAAAAAATACAACAAATTAACAAATATAGGTATTGTGTTCATAAAGACTGGTGGTGTACAACTTTTGCAACCCCACATTACTACAAAACATTAGGAATATAATTATTGTTATACAAAGCAAGAGAGTACCTAAATTACACCATTGCTATCGGTTTCTATTTGTGATTAATTTTTATTATGCTTGCTAACCAGTTGTTTACACATTACAGCATTGAAGAAGTATTTACTTTAGCAAATTTATTACCCACCCACGCGCCTGTTCAGAGGATGAAGACCCACTGGGGGTAAGGCGCACTGCCTACGCAATGAGTAAGTTTTTTCTCCAACAGGAATAAGTCTTGAATATTAGGAAAATTGTACATAGGTACTATTATTTACGTGTTTACGGGAATTAACGCATCACGAAAAGGTATTACATACCTCTGAATTGCCTGACGTTTCTTTCGACCAGGTTGCACTGGCCGTGATCACAGGCTGATATTGTATATACGTTACTCGGTACCAATATTTCTTGTATTGTATATACGTTACTCGGTACCTACATTTCTTGTATTGTATATACGTTACTCGGTACCTATGTTTTTTTTTGTTTTTATGAGCACAACAACATACGCCCATGGGCACCTGCAACTCAAGAGTCGCAAGTGCGTTGCCGGCCTTTAAGGTGGAAGTAGATAAAAGGGGGAAAAAGGGGAGAGGGAAGGGTTAGGGCCTCCGGTAACCTCACTCACTCGGCAAAACACAATACAACCATTGCTTAACTACCCGTTTTCTGTGAGGCCGTGGT